>JANRMT010062856.1:25042209-25060797 GCA_026402145.1 Polypterus bichir lapradei | reverse complement strand
ATATATATATATATATATATATATATATATATATATATATATATATAAAATTGTGTAAATTTAGATAGATAGATAGAGTGGTACCTCGGTGTATGTCCTTAATCCGTTCCAGGTCCTTGGACTTGTACCAAACATGACGTATACCAAACTAATTTTTCCCATAAGAAATAATGGGAAAATGATTAATACGTTCCCATGAAAAAAATCCTATTGCTATTGGCATATTATACATTGATGGGATAGTATAAAATAATTTAAACACTGCTTAATACTAAAATACGAGGGATATCCAGAAAAAAAGGTTACAACAGCTGTTAAAAATCGAAAAATGAATATATTTCAACTAAATTTACAGGGTATGTTCCAAAATATGTGTTTATTTTTCAACATAATCTCCGTCAACTTCGATGCACTTCTTCAGCCTGGGCACCAGCTTTTTTATACCCTCGTCGAATACGCTCCGCTCCACCTCCGAAAGCCACTTCTCCACTGTCTCCTTCACCTCCTCATCGTTGGAAAAACGTTTCCCACCCAAGAATTCTTTCACAATTCTTCCACAAGCTGATGATGGATCTCGGCCGCGGTTTCGCGACGCAAAGTGAGGAACTTGATGACCGAACGAATCTCGCATCAGCGGTAGGTGGAGCAAACGGCCTCAGCAGAGGTTGACAAACTCGCTTGCTGTGATGACATTTCACAACTGACTGACGCGGTCCCGGGCTTATTTTGACCGTTAGGACCCCCCTACACGCAGGTATGCCAACCTTCGAAAAAAAAATTTCTTGCACCCTCCAGGGCACTTGTAACCTTTTTTTATGGATATCCCTCATACATAAATACAAAAGCAATTAGATGAAATAAATTAAAAATTTTACCTCACTTTACTTTTTAATAATGTCCGTTTTCCACAATCGTAAATTCCATCGTTCTCGGCAAACGGTATGCAACAGCCATGTCCCGGATACGCATGCCACCTTCATACTTTTTAACAATCAATTCAAATTTACGTGAAAAAAACACAAAATCACGTTGTGACGATGCGGGTTTACTGTATGCTCCCATCTGCTGTCGGGGAGCTCTTGAACCCTACACCGTCGGTAATGTGCCTCACTGCTAAGCTCATCGGTAACAACAAAGCAAGGGGATGGTGAAAAAGTGCAAAGTGCTTTTATTAAAACAATCAACAAAACAAGATGTTCAAATTAAAGTGCAGTCTCCAAAGTTCCAATAAATAATCCATAAAATCAGAAGTGAAACGTGGAGGTTAAAAGCAATAGAAAAAAGTCTTCTTAAAAACAACGAGGTTAAAATACGACAGGAAGCATTCTTTATAAAAAAAAAAAAGAAGAAGAAGAAGCCCGGTGCCTTTTTACCTGGTGGCCCCCCTGCTTCCCAACAGGGCAGTCACCCTACTTGCAACTGACCTTAACTCTGCCTACTTCAGCTACTTCATGCGCGCGCACACACACACACACTCACTCACTCACTCACTCACTCACTCACTCACTCACTCACTCACTCTCACTCTCTCTCTCTCTCTCTCTCTCTCTCTCTCTCTCTCTCTCTCTCTCTCTCGTCCGTTCTTTATTTTTCCTCTCCTTCTAGCCGACTCGCGCTTCTATTTATCAAGATAAGCAGCCCCAGGAACAATCACGAATGTGGATGGTCTCTCACCTGTGCACTTTGGTGAGAAACGCCCACATCGCGAATCGCCCTGAGAACCTTCAGCCACACAACCACCACACCCCCTCACCAAGCCGCGAGCGCGGTGATTATTTATTTTAAAGCTGGCCTTTGACAGGAGCTGTGGACCCGCTATACCACACACATGAAAATTCACAGAGAGTTGTGAATAGTGCGGGTTGTTCACTGAATGCTAGCAACTGGCGCACTGACGCTCGAAGGCAGACGTGGCTTTGTCTCGAGAGAGGTAAACAAGGATAGCACGTGAGTCGTATTCCAAACAAAGGTTGTATACCAAGCAAAATTTTTCGTGCCCAAACAGGACGTATACCAAGTTGGACTTATTCCAAAGCAGAAGTATACCGAGGTACCACTGTATATATAAATTAAAGGAACACTTTTTAATGAGAGAATGGCATCAAGTAAATTAAACTTCTGGGCTATTGATCTGGTCAGTAGAGGGGATTGTTAATCAATTTCAGCTGCTTTGGTGTTAATGAAATTAACAACAGGTGTACTGGAGGGGCAACAATGAGATGAAACCCAAAATAGGACTGGTTTAACAGGTGGAGGCTACTGACATTTTTCCCTCCTCATCTTTTCTGACTGTTTTTTCAGTAGTTTTGAACTTGTCATTGTTACTACTGGTAGCATGAGGCCATACCTGGACCCTACAGAGTTTGGTTGCACTGGTAGTCCAACTTCTCCAGGATGGCAGGCACATCAACATGTGCCATTGCTAGAAGGTTTGATGTGTCTCCCAGCACAGTCTTAAGTCTCATGGAGGAGATTCCAGGAGATAGGCTGTTACTCTAGGAGAGCTGGACGAGGCGGTAGAAGGTCCTTTACACATCAGCAGGACCGGTATCTGCTCCTTTGGGTGAAGAGGAATGGGATGGGCACTCCCAGAGCCCTATAAAATGACCTCCAGCAGACCACTGATGTGAATGTCTCTGAACAAACAATCAGAAACAGACTTCATGATGGTGGCCTGAAGGCCCAGCATCCTCTAGTGGGCCCTATGCTATGTGCCGGGCACCGTGGAGCCCAAGTGAGATTTGCCAAAGAATACCAGAATTGGCAGGTTCACCACTGGTGCCGTGTGCTTTTCAAAGATGAGAGCAGGTTCACCCTGAGCACATGTGACAGATATGAAAGGGTCTGGAGAAGCCGTGGAGAATGTTATGATGCCTGTAACATCGTTCAGCATGACCAGTTTGGTGGTGGGTCAGTGATGGTCTGGGGAGGCATATCTATGGAGGGACGCACAGACCTCTACAGGCTAAACAATGGCACCTTGACTGCCATTAGGTGTCGGGATGAAATCCTTGGACCCATTGTCAGCCCCTATGCTGGTGCAGTGGTCCTGGGTTCCTCCTGCTGCATGACAATGCCTGGGCCTCATGTGGTAAGAGTATGCAGGCAGTTCCTGGAGGATGAAGGAATTGATACCAGTGACTGGCCCCCATGCTAACGTTGACCTAAATCGAATAGAACACCTCTGGGACATTATGTTTTGGTACTTCTGACACCTCAGACTGTCCAAGAGCTCAGTGATGCCCTGGTCCAGATCAGGGAGGAGATCCCCCAGGACACCATTCATCGTCTCATTAGGAGCATGTCCCCTCGATGTTCTCAAGCATGCGTACAAGTATGTGGGGGCCATACAAACTACTGAGTACGATTTGGAGTTGCTGCAATGAAATTTTGGCAAAGTGGACTAGCCTGCCTGCGGCATCATTTTTTCACTTTGATTTTCATGGTGTCTTTGAATTCAGCCCACTGTAGGTTGATAATTTTCATTTCCATCAAACAATGTGGCATCCTTTTGTTCCTAACACATTACCCAGTCTAGATTTTTTTTCCCATTGAGATCTGATGTGATTTCAAAGTGTTCTTTCAATTTTTTGAGCAGTTTATATACTTTTCAGACAGTATGTAATATATACTTACAGATACTTGAAAGGAGCATCTCTCCGATTTTTGCTGCTTTTAAAAACTAAATAGGACACTTTCGTGAAGCTCTCTTTCAGCTGCTGGAAACTTTGCAAAGTGGTCTCTCCCAGGTAAGAAGTCTTTTTTCTTTTCATTTTTCAATTAAGGGTATACGCGTTATAATTTGTAACTAAGAAATTGGACCATCTCAGAAATTATCATCTGTAGCTTGCTTTCGCAAAATGGACTGCATAAACCTTTCACCAATGGGCTTGCATAAACCAGCTCAGTTTGTATGATTCTTTGCATTGCCTTATATCTAATGCTATTGGTTTTGACTGCAAACAAACATAGTGAAAGCTTAAAACCAGTGTCTCTGTTACTAGCATCACCAAAAGGTTTAGATGGTTCGTTCCTTATCTAGCTGCAGTTTTTTGAGGGTATTATAGGATGCTATTGTGAAGCCTTCTACTATTAGTTAATTGGTTGAAGGAAAGGAATGAAAGTACAGACAGTCCCAGTCAGTGAGAGCCTGCCATAGGAGCCCATAGGGTCAAATTTCGACAGGGTGCAGCACAGACACGTACACTATAAAGGTTACAGGCAACAGTTACACAGATGGTTTTGATATTTCCTCTTATCTCCGATTTAAAAATGAACCTATGATGTCAGTTGGTAATTTACATGTTTCATGACACAAATCGTCTGATAACATGATAAAACTACATGCAAATTTCATTTAGTCTTAACTATTTGGACATCGTCCTCTTTACATACTCACAGGTAAAGTCATGGCCTCATTCTTCTTTCTTTGATTATCTTGATCAGCAGTTTTGCCCTGCTTTACTAGGAGGGCAGCTTGCTCACAGTATGGCACATCTGTTATGAAGATCTCCTCTTTCTCTGATTTTTTTAGAAGGAAAAGAGAAGAGCAATGTTATTTTGTTAGTACTTCACTGTGGTATATAATGGAGACAGCCTCAAATGCCAGTTAGATATCATGGTATGCTGTTGTTATTCATTGAGATTACTTCTGTTTTACTCTTT
Source organism: Polypterus bichir lapradei (assembly GCA_026402145.1). Taxonomy (NCBI): domain Eukaryota; kingdom Metazoa; phylum Chordata; class Cladistia; order Polypteriformes; family Polypteridae; genus Polypterus; species Polypterus bichir. The sequence continues at coordinate 25,056,132 of JANRMT010062856.1, read as the reverse complement.
GTGCATATAATATAATTTTTGTGTTTTACATACATAACTGTTAATACAGTATAGATATAAATATATGCAAGTGCTCTGAGCATGTATTCAAAAAGAAGCACTATACAAAAACAAATAGACTTGAATTGTTCAAACACGACTTGAGTGTTGCTAGCAATGTGCTTCAATTTTTTCAATTTTTGTTTCAACATGTGATATTTACAGTATGTTTAAGAATGTAAGTAAAGTACCTCCTATTGGGCACTGTGGCATATCACCCATGACTTCTTCAAGGTGCTGGTCATTGGAAATTGAGTCTTCAGTTTCAGGCAGAGTTTTCTGTGGAAGTCAACAAATGCAGTAATTGTTAATTTTTTGTATATTACACAAGTAACCAACAAAGAAGCTGAGGTAGATGAAAATAAAGACACATGTAAGGTGATGAACACAAGGAGGAATAACGTAAATAGACAAGACAAAACCCTAGCTGATCCACTGGCCCAGGCCATTCCGATCACGCACCCCTTTCTCCCCACCTTTAAACACCACAAAAACCCTCCTCTCTGACACAAACCATCCACACCTTCCTTAGCACAGCACTGGCCTGTATTCCCCCACCAGATGAAGTCTTACACTCCCATATTCCTAGTTCCAAGTTTAAAGGCTTTATGGTCAGAAAGCAGCTTTCAAGCCCTGGCCAAGACCCACTTCCAGGAATCCTCAACAAAATTTTCTGGGGTCATTCTCTTAGCACTCTCTTCTAGATGCCCAGTCATTGTTGAAATCCCAGAACTTAATTCTACTCTAAAGTGCTTGGTGCCCCCTCAGTATGGTCCAGTTGAACGGACAGCAGAGTGTCACATACAAAGTAAAATGCCTCCATACTGTCATTTGGCATAATGAGAGACTATTTTCCATGAATAAAAGTCCTCCACTCTTGTTCTACTTATCTAGCATCACCCTTGTGAGATTCTGGCTGCAACATGTCCACTTCCACATGTCTTACTTGGAGTATTTACCATATGACTTCTGTATCAAACTCCAAAATACCTAAAAATCCAGTCTAGACTCTGTCTCCTTTAATAACATATATTTAATTAGTTTTTAAGAGTGAAAGAAATCCAACGTTTGCAGATTTAGAGTTTAGGTACTTGTCAGCATGGGTAGACAAGAACCATCAGGTTGCAGAATGCCTGCCTAAGTGGAGGAGACCTACAATCACTTCTAGGTTCAGGGGCTGTTTATCAAAATCTAGGAGCCATTCGTCAAAATCTGAATAGGCAGCAGGATCCCACCTATTGTAAGAGAGAACATTTGCCTTCAATCTCCTGGAAAAACTTAATTTGTATCCCACCAGTATCCATTAGCTGCATTCTCTTTGTTAGCGGGTCAAGGAACCTAGGCTGTGGACAGACAACCCAGCAAATGCTATCAGCAGGTTGAGTCGTTTTCTGGATGGGTTTATCGGCTGCCCTCTAATGTCCTGGGGGAATCTTATAGGCTTCATTTTTGGGTGCCATGATGCTTATTTCTTTGGAGTCTTCCTGGAAAATTCCCTCAAGGTACCCTCTCTGGTAACAGTAATGTCAACTAATACAACCCATTTGTCCACACCAGTATGGAGAGATGCTCTGTGATAGTAAGTTTGAGTTTTATATTTTGAGACCGACTTAAGTCAGGTACTTCTCCTTTTTCAGTGTAACCACTCTAAAAGAAAACCTGGGCAGCAGGTTTTCATCCAGGTGACAGCCTGAGCCCCTTATTCACTTCCCAATTACCACACCATAGCAATTATTCTTTTGCCTTCTGTTTTTTATCTTTCTCTCTCTCTCTCATCCTTGACCCATTTCTTCTGCCAGCAAACCTCACTCTCCAGTTCTCCTCACAACACTAGACTCAATATGTGCTTGGTAAGAGACAGTTTTAACTTTCGTTATGGTATTCTACTTTGGCTATAGGTGTTAGAAATCTTTTCTGAAGACCACCACTTCCCCAATTCTCTAAGTCTTCTATAATGTGTAAAAGATCAGGATTCCAAAGCATTTCATAGCCTGCGTGTTTTCTCTTGGAAAAAAGTTGCCTGCTGCTGTGCCTCCTATCAACCTGAATGAGTTTTACTACAGTGGTCCCCTGCCGCAGTCTGCTGTATTGATGTCTGTGAAAATTATTGCTAAGTTGCTTCTTCCCAGACCTCTACAAATAATGGGGTCTCCTGCACTCTACGGGCTGCTCTTTCCCACAGTTACGTGCCGAGATGCTCAGTCACTGCACACTCTTCTATGATTTAACTATGAAAATTATATATGCAAATGGGCTCAGTGGTCTATGACTGTCTAAACAGTAGTAAGCTACAGAAAAAACAATTAAACTGAATCAAATTGTGGAGTAGTGATTAGTAGGGCTGCCTCACAGATAGAGAATCATGGCCTAGCCAGATCACTGTGTAGTTTGTATGTTTTCCTCATATTTGCACTGAGTTGTCACCTGGTGCTCCAGTTTCCTCCTACATACCAAAATCTACAGATTAGCTTCACTATCAATTTTAAATTAGCCCATTTTAAGTGTGTGTGTCCTGCAATGGGCTGGTACCCTACTCAGGCTTTGTTACTGCCTGATACCCTATAGGATCCTGCTTCTCTTACACCTAAATTAGAATAAGTAGTAGCTTAGGAGAAAAAGTGTCATTTTTTGCAAACTCACCCAAAACATATTAGAATATATTCAAATTTCATTGAACAATGTCAAGGAGTTAAATCTGGAACACAAAACGCAGCATGTCTTAACCATTTAATAAACTAGGGGGCTTCACCCCATGCTCACTTCACTTGCCAACCCCCGGGCCTGTGCTACATGCCAGCCACTTTGAATCTCTGCCACTCACGTATGTGGATTTCAATTTCACCAACCAATAAATCTTTTAATTAATACGCCTCTTCATTGGGGAAAAAAACACTACTTTTCCTTGATGGCAACACGAATTTGACGATCTACAAGTCTTCAACATAAAGTTTAAACCCAAACAATATATTCAATCTCTTTTCAATGTTCCGTTACTTCACAGAGTAATAATTTCCGTTTGTTTGCTCTGATGCAATCTTTACTATCGTTTTTTTGAGTCTTTCCAATTTTAGTACTTTTATTATCTCTAACCTGCTCTGATTGTGTATTGCACCAACATTTTTGAATTCTTTACGACGTTCTACTTTGTAATCTACTTTTTGTCTTTTATTTCTGGCCCCGGGCGTGGTTAAATTTCTTGGCACAAAGTCTCGAATCGCTGGATATAAAAGTATCTCTCTGAAAAAGTCATTTCTCATCCCAGGATGTTTTTATTATAATAGAGAGATATTAAACTTTGCAAAAGAAAACAATGATTTTGAGAAAATGATATTGTAAAGTCTCAAAAAAAAACTCTACAGTGGATCCAGAAAGCGTTCAGACCCCTTCAATTTCGGCACTCTTTATTCTATTGGAGATTTTATTTGAAATTGATGCATTTACCAGGCACTCTACACTGTAATGACAAAGTGAAACCATGTTTTCAAAAAGATTTACAGATTTATTAAAAATCAAACACTGATATCCCTCATTTCTAAAAATATTCAGACCCATGGCTATGGCACATCAAATTGTGTATCCTGCTTCCTTTAATTATCCTTGAGACATACCTAAAACCTGATTCAAGTCCATCTGTGGCAAATTTAACTGATTGACATCATTTATACAGGCCTGTGTATACGAGGTCCCACAATTCACATTGTATCTCAGTGGTGGTGAAGCATAGATAAGGGCAAAGAGTACACCATTTCTCAAGCTAGGAGTGTTCCCAAGAGCACAGTGGCCTCAATAATTGTGAAATGGAAGAAGTTTGTAACTACCAGGACTACTCCTTTAATTGGCTGTTCAGCCAAATTGAAAAAACAGGCAAGAAGGATCTTGGTGAGAAAGGTGACCAAGAATCCAATGGTCACTCTAAAAGAGCTTTACAAGTCCTCTGCTGAGATGACAGAACCTGCTGAAAGGATGACATTCTCTGGAGCACTCCTTTAATCAAGTGTTTATGGTGGAGTGGTTACATTGAAGCCACTCTTCAGTAAAAGGCATAGGACAGTTTAAAGGACTCTGAGGCATGAAGAAAAAGATTCTCTGGTCTGTTGAGACTAAATCTGACGTTTTGGGAAGAATTCTAAGCACTATGTCTGACGATGACCAGACACTGCTCATTACTCACTTAATATCATTGCTACAGCAAACCATTGTGGTGGCATCAGCCTGCTATGGGCACAGGCAGGGTCAGAAAGACTGTCCAGAATTGAGGGAAGGATAAACACAGCCAAATACAGAGAGGTCCCTAAATAAGATATGTTCAAGAGTGCATGTGACCTCAGACTGGGGCAAAAGGTCACCTTTTAGTGTAATAGAGGCAGGAGTGGCTTTGGGAGAAGTTGCTGACTGTCCTGGAGTGTCCCAGCAAAGCTCTGGTTTAAACCCCATAGAACATCTATAGAGAGACCTGATGATAACAGTTTACAGATGCCCTCCATCCAGTCTAATGGAGCCTGAGAGGATCTGCCAGGAAGAATGGAATATAGTGCCCAAATCCAGGTGTGAAAAGCTTGTAGAGACTTATATACAAAGACTTGAAGATATAAATGTTGCCAAAGGGACTTCTACAAAGTATTGAATTAAGGGCCTGAATAATTACATGAGAGATTTTAGTTTTTGGTTTTTAAGAAATTTGCAGACCTTCCTGAAAATATGTTCTCACTTTATTATGGCTTGATTGTTGTGCAAAAATGGCACATTTATCAATTAAAAAATTAAATCTGCAGCACAATGAAGTGTGCAGACATTGAAGGTGTCTGAATCCACTGTACAGTATATTCACCAAAAATAGATTTTGAACTCTTAACAAACAAAAAATGTGCATACTACCTAAACACCAAAAGAAATAAATAATCTGAAACTCATTCTATTTATATATAAACAGTTGGTTAGTGTTGCTGCCTTAAAGCTCCAGGAACGTGTCTTGAAATTGCCTGAATAGAGAGAGAGAGAGAGAGAGAGAGAGAGAGAGAGATAGATAGATAGATAGATAGATAGATAGATAGAACACTGTCTATGTGGAGTTTTCATTTTCTAGTTGAGTGAGTTATCTCCAAATTCCTAAATATGTTCAGCATTTGAATTACCGGTGACTTTAACTTACTGTGAGTGAGCGTGTATTGTATAGCTATAGACTCGCATCCTGTCCAGGTTTGGTTCCTGCCTTTTGTCTAGTTCTGCCACAACAGAGTTCAACTTCCTGCATGTGATTATATCCGTCTATCCATTATGTTAAACAGCTTTATTCATTTTAGGGTCATTGTACTAAAGTAATTCAGTTTCTGAAAATTAAAAATGATTACCATTCTTTATAACAACAAAGGCAGAAACAGTCAAAAACTAACCCATGAAAAAGGGATAAGTACTAAACAAACAAAATGTGTAAAAGCAATAGAGTTAGCCTTTGTGTCTCACTATTGTGTATTATTTCTAGTAGGTATATTAGTTATAGTAAGTAGTTCTACAACCTAAAATAATCTATCCATTTTTCATATCTTCTTAAGTCCAGACAGGGTCACATAGAAGTCAGAGATAACCCTTGCAACAATTAGGAAGAGCCAGGAATTTGTTCTGCACAGGATGCAGGTCAACTGTAAGTCATATAACATAGCCACATACTGTGGCCACTATGGGGTGCCAGAGAGCCCCAAAACCCAAACACGAATGCTCAGACAAGGCCTGAGTACAAAACAAAAGGTTTTATTTAAAAAAAAAAAAAAATACAGATAAAACAGTAATTTAGTGCAAAATTCTTTGCTCCTCTCCACTGCAACTCCTCCCAGGCGAGTGTTGCCTGTCTCCACTCCTGGCTCTGACTTGCCTGGACAAGGCCGTGTGGTCTCTTTTATTTAAGACCCAGGAGTACTTCCGGTGCCACGGCTTTGCCCGTTGGAAGTACTTGCAGGCCACATGGACATCCCAGACAGTAGTGAGTGTCAATCTACATGGGCAAACACTCCAAATGTATTCATTTAAAATGAAATCTACAACACAATAAAGTGTGCAAAAAGTGAATGGGTCTGAATACTTTCTGAGTCCTATGTTATGAATACAAATTAATTCTTTGAATAAAATGCACATTATTGAATTAGTAGACTATTAACTAGTTACTGAATTCAAAAGGAACATCCATCTATCTCTCTGTCTATTTTTTAAGCCTACTTATTCTAATTCAGGGTCATGGGATATAAAAATAAGTGAATCGCCCTGTTCACACATTTTCCATGCCAACTTATCTCATTCCCAATATGAGTTTGGAAATGTAAGACTCTGTCCTATAGGAAATAGAAGAGACAAGCTCACCTCCAAAAGAGCCTTGTATGAGGCACACAGTGCCTACAGTATGCACATGTATACTAAATGGCACAACTTCCTACTGTTCGTATAATATATTCACATTTTAGAAATGTTTTATCAAATGTTTGAGATCCAAGGGCACATAAGTAAAATAAATCTTTTACAAACATAATTCACAGAACTAACACATAAAATCTGGTTTTAAATTTTCTTGCAAGATATTAAAGTTATAAAACTTAAGAAAGCTTCAGATGGACATTTTTTTAAGAGATGAGGTATAATTCACATTAACTTCATGCTTCATCTTCCTTTTGTCCCCTTCTTGACCCTGAATTGGATTACTGGATTTAAGAATGTTATCTTCGCTTAGTGAAACTAACATTTAACACACTAACAACAATATTTAATGCTTCAGGAAATAAACATTTTGGCATTTTCTTGGTAACCAAATGACAAGTGTATCTTGCAGAATATGTGGGTTATAAAAAATGTTTTCATGCTAAATCCCTTTTCGTGTTGCTTACCTGTAGGCCAGATGAACCGAAGATGTCACGGACATCGGGGATGGGTTGTTTGCGTTTCTTTTTAATAGAGCAAGTGTATGTGTTCAGTCGTCGCTGCACTGCTGCAGCCTGGGTCCGTGTAAGAGTCGACAGCAGGATCATGTTGTCCACGTCTTCACAGTCCTCACCAATTAAAGTTGACAAACCTGCATCTTGAAGCCAGGCTTTTTCCAGTTCCCCTTCTGAAAAACAAAGAGGTGAAATAAGCAGCGCATACGGGAAAAAGACATGAAGAATTAAAATAGTCAGCAAATTATGAACTTAGAGAATTTGAGGAAGCAAGTCATTATTAAGGGGAGGCGTGGAGGTACAATGGTTAGTGCTGCTACCTCACAGATCCTGCTGCATTTTATTTCCCCTAGGGCGATGCACATTCTCCACATGTCTGCCCTGGGGGGTTTCCTCCAGGTATTCCAATTTTCCACCCACATCTCCAAAGATTGGTGAGACGAAAACAGTGTGAGAACATTGGTGTGCATGAGTAGGCCCTGTGATAGACCAGCGCCTCAGTCCAAGAGTATTTCCTACTTTGCGCCCAGTGCTACTGATAAAGGTTCTGACATCCTGCAACCCAGTATTGGATTAAGCAAATTTGACTAAGTTAGATGATGCAGGTAATTATTCAAGAAAGACACGTTTGTTTTGATAATTTATTTCCATAAGTAATTCCATTTTTTGCTAAATATTAGCACTCTTTCAAGTTTATTGTTCAAATTCAAAGTCAATACAGACAGGAGTCATTTGCACTGGTACAAACCCAAAGGATGCTTTGAGCACACTACCAATCCAATCTCAAACCTGGGCTACATGTAGATTATCACTCTCTAGTTTCACTAACCTAAAAAGCAAGATGTTATCTTTTAAGGAACAAATGCCTCTACCACACCTATATTTAGTAGTAAGTTAGGCCACACTTTTACTAAATCAGTGACATGGAACCGTGATGTGACTCATTTACTTATTCAGCTGACTTCTTCATCCAAGGTGACTTACAAGATTTATGATACAATTGTTTACATTTCTTTTGGCTTTCCAATTGGAGCACAGACAGGTCAAGTGACTTGCTCATGGTTACCCAGTGTCAATAGCAGGATCTGAACCAACAACCTCAAGGTTTGAGGTCCAAAGCCTTAACCACTACACTACACCACACTTCCTGCCCTCATATTTTGTTTTTCACACCAAAGTAAAACATTCACAGCTGAATGTTACAGCAGGTTCATGTAAAAGTTGTTATCACCGCACTGGCTCCATGGAGCCAAGCAGTCATCAATGACACCAGGCAGCTGTTATATGTCTACACTGCCTAGAACGCTACATCAAACAAGTGAATCAGACTACCGAAATAAACATAACTTTCTTTAGCTTGCTAGACAGCTTGTGAAATCTTTATCACAGCAGGTTACTCAAATATTTGTTACTACATTTCTAAATGTCCACTTCCATTAATGATTTCATTTGTCAGATCTGTTAGCCTACTGGCATCTTTAAGTAGCATAAACTGGAAATAGTCTTACAAATTTATTCTGCAGTAACACAGGGAATTCAAAGTATCAGATGTACTGTATGCCAAGACAATAAACCAACTCAGGGCACACACAAAAAAAAATACCCACAACCAATTAGAAGGAATCAGTCTAATGCGTGCACAAGAGGAGAACATTCAAACTCCTTCTAGTCAGTAGCTGAGATGAAAACTGAGCCCACCTTCCTTGAGCTGTATGATAGCAACATCAAAATATTATTATACCATCAAATCACACTTGTGAATTTCAAATAATTGACATGTTTTTGCAATAGCAATAACAGACAAAAAGATATTGAATGCAACAACATACATTAAATCAAATAAATATATACAGTACTAGTCAGAGTCTCCTGGCATGGACATGAGTAATTTGTAGATAGATAGATAGATAGATAGAACACTGTCTATGTGGAGTTTGCATTTTCTAGTTGAGAAGTTGAGAATGGTGACCCATGTTGTTATTGCTAGCTGCCCCATCTGTCATCCACACTGTTTCTATGCTCTTGTGAGTCAAGAATGTATTTTTTTTGGGTTCCAAAATTGAGGTAACTCTTTCTCAGGCTGTAACCATGAGTGCGGTCATGTCTAACTCGTCCTTTTAGTTCAAGGTGGACAGTTTATAATGCTTAAACTATGAAGAAAAGCAGGAGTGAGAAAAAAACACTCTGATTCTCCTTTGTGTTGTGCTGCACTTCTACTCTCAATCAAGCCTCATCCAACATCCCTCAACAAAAGATAATTTTATTACATGAGATATTGTTAGGCTTTGGTCATTTTGTCTGGTCAGATGTTTTACTACTTCTGAACCAGTAGGTGGGCACTGGTGTGCAAATTGTACCTCACAGAGAAAAAGCACGGGGATCCCCAGGGTTTCAAATTTTGGGTTCCAAAGTAGTTTGCCTTATCTGTATGATCCTAGAGAGCAACTATGCAAAATCTGATCCAGATCGGTCAAAGGGTGTAGGATTGTATAGGGAACATGTAGACAGACAGTCTAATTTATATACTGTATATAGATATACAAGAGCATAGATGTAAATGTCCTAAATAAATATAGTGCTCGTACATAACCCAATATACAGTACACATGAAGCCCTGAAGCACTCATCCTAGACCTTTCCTGTTAAATTAATTCATATTGTAGTGCTGTACTGTCAATAACTTCTCTTACCCTCAGGCTGCCTGGTAGAGCCCAAGCTACCCTCTGTCTGTGAGATGCTTCCTCCTTGCCAAATACTTTCCACTTCATTCCAGAATGCATCAGACAGAGAGGAGTGGAAGTACAGATTGTCAGCATTGAGCTGACATGATGGGTTTGTCCAACTGTCCAGATTCATCCCAAAGTATCTAAAGCAAAGCAGGTGAGAAGATATTCATTAATAAAAGGATTTTAAATGAAAACAGTACATTTCTTATGTTATTCTACAATATCCTTATTTATGTAGTGACTTTAAATTGCACTCAAATAACTCAGAAAGGGCATGAGTGTTTTCTGTTATAGGTACTGGGGTACCCCATTCAGGACTGATACCAGTTTTGTTCCCAGTATTGCATGAAGTTAGTCTAACAATAATATTTACTTCTTCTAGTTGTTTGAATATGGGAATAATTCTGAAAACAAATCTCTTGACGTTCAATATTCATACATACTTTCTTAACCTTAACCCCTCTTTATCCAGTTCAGGGTAGTGTGAAGTCAAAGCATATCTTGGCAGCACTGGGCAGAAAAGAGCACTGGACAGGATGCCAGTTCATTTTAGGGAGCACCCCCACACTCTTATTCACATTGGGGCCAGTTTCGAGACAGTCCCTAACATAACCTGCATCTCTTTGTGTATGTGGGAGGACAACCAGAATGCCCAGAGAAAAACCATGGGGAGCAAGTGCATACTGCACACAGACAGCACGTGGGTACAAGATTCCGAACTAGGATGCTGGATCCGTGAGGTGGAATCACTATTTACTGGACCAACATGTTGCCCCTGCCAGAATTTTCATATTGATTTTAATTAGCTTTAAAACCATTTTAAGATGCTGTTATATTTACTGTTAAAGCCATTTTAATTCATTCATTATATATATATATATTATAAGGAACGGCCGGCAGTTTATCTTGGCTGGGACGCCCCAGTAATGGAAGGATGGGGGAAGGCAGCTTATCAAGGACACTGCCTCTCCCAAGACGATAGATGGCAGCTTCCCTGGACTGCAGTGGTGCCCCGGATGCCCACAGGGTACTATGAGACTTGGAGTTCAGCAGCACAGCCCTGTTGGCTGCCGTGGGTGCCGCTAGGGGATACTGTGGGAAGTTGGCGGGAGAACAAATTCTCACCTAGCCCAGAAGTACTAATGAACTATGACAACAGAAGCCCCAAGTACTTGTGGGCTGATTAAAACCTGAATTCTCCAGCTGGCCCAGAAGTGCTGGAAGTCACAAGGGAAGAAGAACAGAAGCACTTCCAGGTCAAGGACTATTTAAAGGACTGTTGGAGACCAAGCAGGCGAGCCGAAGTTGGGAGGTAGTTGACAGAGTTTGCTGGGAGGTGTGGAGGAGAGAATTGCATTATTTATTGGTGCCCCAAACATTTTTTATTGTTTGTGTCTTCTTTCTTTGTGTGCACATTATCTCTAAGCAAAGTACAATTGAACCTCCACTAATGTGAACAAAACCACCCTCAGTTTTACTGTTACTGACTTGATTTCTTGTATTAACTCCAAAAACAGGGTGATGAGACAAAACAGAAGGAAGTATCACAGGTTCATGAAAGTCATTTGACATTTTAATTGAAGAAACTATGTATCTACCCCTAAAGAGTCACGATGATGAAAATGATGCAATTGGGTGCTCATCTGTAACCAAAAGCATTTTTTTATTTTTATCCTTAGTTGTTTAAAGAAGTGGACACAAATAAAAATAGCAATAATTAAACTATACTAGAATGAAAGGGTGCAAAGGAAAATTTTGCCTCATGGAATTTCAGATTATTACTGTATGTATAATGCCTAAGAGATAACTTATTTTTAAAAACTATTAAGATCCATCAGTCCATTTTCTGAGTTTAAAGAGCCTAATCAAACATCAAAGAGTGCCAAGAAACCAAACAACCCAGGATGGGGAGACCATTTATCAAATTGCAAATACCCATACCTGCTACACTGAGGTAATTTAGAGTCAGTCAGCAACCCAACTTGCTCAGGAACATATTAAGAAATGATCCAAGTGAAACATACATCTCAAAACCAAAAAACAAAACATACTTTATAGCCAGCCTCAAGATGCCTGAACATCTGTCAAATGTAACCAACAGAGCCCTAAAATTACATCGACATAAAGCTCACTGACAAACAGCGCCCTTCATTTTCTTACCACCCCACACATAAGCATCACAAAGTGTGTGGTTCTAAAATCCCAGGAAAAACTGAACTTACAAAACATACACTTTAAAACCTCTTCAGTCATATGCATCTCCATGACTATCATGAGTGTGCCTACCCATAAGTGTTATGTAGATTAAGTCAAACTTATTAAATGATCAAGAGCATGAAAATATTAATAATCGCTGGAGTCTTGGAAGCATTTCTTTCATGGTTTTGGTGCTTTCTGCTGCTTCCAGTATAATATTTTCACTATTGCATAAGACATATATCTCCTCTAACTTCCCCTGCCATGGCCTGAAACTACGTAGACTACAAACATGCTATTATTTATAGCATTAAAATGAATCATTGTCTGACAAAGTATTAAAAGCTTTGAAATTGAAATATTAAAATATACCAACCTGAGCCACTCCTGACGTAAATACAGTAAATATTCTTTCAGCTCAAGAAGCAACTACTAGGGACTTCAAAACATCAAATTACTTGGCTATAGGTGACATGTGCTACCATACAGCACTGAGTGTACAAAGTGCATTGGCTTACAACAGACACATTCAGAGTTTGGTACCAAAACAATCAACATCAAATCTGTCCCAAAAAGTGGATGTCGAGAGAGAGACAGCACTTAGTTTCCAAAAATGGGAAAGAATGCTTACATTGTTAGTCAAATGTATTAAAAAAGAATACTTAAATCATGTGCACCGCACCATGTAAGGTGCAGGAAACAAAGCACACCAAGTACCTCATGGCACATTCCACAAGATACTGTGGGATGTACTAAATGAAAGCAACAAAACTGTAGTGAGATACAAAGAGCACAAGTGGAACTTCACATCTAAAAGTTCCACTGTTCAAGAAACAAAAGCTGTGAAGAGTGAGAGAAATCAGGAGGACATTCCACATTGTCAAAATAATATTGGACAGATCAAATTAAAACTCTGCCAAATGAAAACAATAAGCTCCACAATCCATTCAAATGTTGGTATATAGCACCACTCTAGATACCCCTACCTTTTCAGAATTCTTCATCCTTGTGAGATATATATACCATCTCCCAAAAAAAAATATCTACAGTATAGGCAGATTTTAAGAGGTACAAAGCAGAAAAAAAGAGGCCAATTCCATCCACCAAAAGCCACGTTAACGTTTTCAAAGGTCAGAGAACGGAGCCTGTCCAGTCACAGTTGTTACAATTGTAACCAGCTTACCTGTTAAAGCAGGCAATAAGCTCAGTGAGTCTGTCACTCTTATCCAGGAGTTTAATGTCATCTGTGTATAGCAGAGCTGCTTAGTCTGAATGGAGAGATCCGGAAACAGAAGCTGCCCGTCCACCTCAAGCTGTTTCCCTTGTAATCCATTAAACATATTAAACCTAGCAAGGTCACTGCAGCAGCAACGTCAGAGGAGCACATCCTCAGGAAGGGCTCAAACAAACCTCAGCCAAAGTGATTGTGCCTGTAGCTGCTGCTCCTGGACATAAGGACAATGTATATATTTCAGAATGGTTCTGCTAATCTTCTTCATACCATGATCTAGCCCAAAAACCTTTTATTTAATTTTATTCTGAGTTATAGCGGCTTAATCCCCAAGGACACCTTTCGTTCCCCAAGATAAATATGTCAGGCTCATTTCCTCCTGGAATAATTGCTATTAAAATGGAGTGCATCCTGTTTACATTAAGTGGGGAATTCAGACCTTTACAAATTTGAAAACATCTTTCATGAGAAAGCGCATTGTTTAACACAAGTGGTGAACAGCTGAACCAACTGAACATTAGGTGGACAAGGCCACCATATGAAAATTAGAGGCTGTCAGTCCAGTCTGCCACAGATACTACATATGGTGTATTGTGACAATTGCATACTCTTAGTTTCTTTCACAAAAAAACTCCAAAGGATCAGGTGCAAGAGTGGAAAGGATACTATTAATTGATTCTACTTGTTTATTTATATAAAAGTAAGGATAAATATATATACAGTATATATATTATGGGGTGCCAAACAGGCAAATACATTGATTTTCTGAATATACAGTGGTGTGAAAAACCATTTGCCCCCTTCCTGATTTCTTATT
>JANRMT010062856.1:25013519-25041809 GCA_026402145.1 Polypterus bichir lapradei | reverse complement strand
AATAAGAAATCAGGAAGGGGGCAAATGGTTTTTCACACCACTGTATAAAGTCAAAACCTGAGTATATAAAGTCAGCGTTGGAATATTTAAAGTCAAAACTTGAATATATAAAGTCAGCGTCGGAATATATAAAATCAGCGCTGGAATATATAAAGTCAAAACTTGAATATATAAAGTCAGCGTCGGAATATATAAAGTCAGCGCTGGAATATATAAAGTCAAAACTTGAATATATAAAGTCATTCCCGAATATATAAAGTCAAAACTTGAATATATAAAGTCAGCGCTGGAATATATAAAGTCAAAACTTGAATATATAAAGTCAGCGTCGGAATATATAAAGTCAGCATTGGAATATATAAAGTCAAAACCTGAGTATATAAAGTCAGCGTTGGAATATTTAAAGTCAAAACTTGAATATATAAAGTCAGCATTGGAATATATAAAGTCAAAACTTGAATATATAAAGTCAGCGTCGGTATATATAAAGTCAAAACTTGTTTCTGAATATATAAAGTCAAAACTTGAATATACAAAGTCAGCGTCGGAATATATAAAGTCAGCGCTGGAATATATAAAGTCAAAACCTGAATATATAAAGTCAGCGTCAGAATATATAAAGTCAGCGCTGGAATATATAAAGTCAAAACCTGAATATATAAAGTCAGCATTGGAATTTATAACATCATTCCTGATTATATAAAGTCAACATCGGAGTATATAAACTCATTCCTGAATATGTAAAGTCAAAGTCAAAATATATTGATTGAAACGACTAAAAAACTAAAAAAACTGAAATAAGTTAAGAAAAACGTATTCAGAAAAATAAATTAAAAAAACACTGTTCGGTTAATGTTTTGAAAATGATGCATTTGCCCTGCTCAGGATTGGTTCCTGCCTTCGCACCCAGTGTTGGCTGGGATTGGCTCCAGCAGACCCCCGTGACCCTGTGGTCGGATTCAACGGGTTGGGAAATGGATGGATATTCCAGCGCTGACTTTATATATTCCGACACTGACTTTATATATTCAAGTTTTGACTTTAAATATTCCAGCGCTGACTTTATATATTCCGACGCTGACTTTATATATTCAACTTTTGACTTTATATATTCCGACAGTGACTTTATATAATCAAGTTTTGACTTTATATATTCCGACAGTGACTTTATATAATCAAGTTTTGACTTTATATATTCGGAAATGACTTTATATATTCCAGTTTTGACTTTATATATTCGGGAATGACTTTATATATTCAGAAAATCAATGTGTTTGCCTGTTTGGCACCCCATAATATGTATGTATATATATATAGTCACAGGCGCTTGTGACTATATATATACAAATATATATAATATATACACAAATATCCTGAGATGGAGTACAAACAGGGTGACATGGGGACTGGGGGAGTAAAGGTTGACACAGATCAGAGGAATTTCCCATCAAGGCTACAGGGTGGAGTGACAGAGAGGGTAAAATGCATTCACAGGGATTATATATGTCATGCCAGGGCAATCCCAGAAGGAAGTATGCCCTTTCTATTAACAGTTTACTCTCAAAAAGCTGAAGGACAGGGGCATGTGGGCAAACAAAGAGTAAGGTCCAGCCTGGGTAACATGTAGTCTTCTCCTAGGATATGGAAGTCAACCAACCCATCAGTTGCTGAAATGTCTGGCACTCTTCATGGATAGGCAGCAATTCCATGGATGGCTAGAAGAAGGCTACCTGACCACCAGACTGACAGAGGTCCCAGACTGGGACAGCAAAAACGGAGTTTACCTTTAAAGCAGTAAAGCTTTAGTGGACATGTGGATCTCTGATGGGAACTCACTGTTCCATAGTGCAGTAACAGAAAGGGCCCCTAGAGGGAAAGCAGAGCTGACCCAAATATATTGTAATTCTGAGAAGATCACTGAAGCTGAGAGAAATAGAGAGGGATGGGAGGTAAGTTTAGAAGAGTTTGTGGGACCTTAAGGTGGGCAGCTTGGCAAGCCACCCCATCTGGTAGACAAGATTAAATGCTAGTATAAACTGGCCACAGTTTATGGGGGTCTCTCAAGGCCTTAACATTTGGAGAGTATAAAGATCTGGAATGTTGTATACTGTATATTTTATCTTGTTAGATCACTGGACTTGGTGCCTTCAGGTTTTCTTGTTGTTTTTGTTTTCTAGGGCATTCTTTTACTTATTTGTTTTCATGGATTTATGAAGCAACACATAAACGTATGAACTTATGGAACACCAACCCAATATTTGCTACAGTTAGGTCCATAAATATTTGGACAGAGACAACTTTTTTCTAATTTTGGTTCTGTGCATTACCACAATGAATTTTAAATGAAACAACTCAGATGCAGTTGAAGTGCAGACTTTCAGCTTTAATATCATTGGGGTGAACAAAACGATTGCATAAAAATATGAGGCAACTAAAGCATTTTTTAACACAATCCCTTCATTTCAGGGGCTCAAAAGTAATTGGACAATTGACTCAAAGGCTATTTCATGGGCAGGTGTGGGCAAGTCCGTCGTTATGTCATCATTAATTAAGCAGATAAAAGGCCTGGGGAGTTGATTGGAGGTGTGGTGCTTGCATGTGGAAGATTTTGCTGTGAACAGACAACATGCAGTCAAAGGTGAAAGAAGCCATCCTTAAGCGGTGAAAACAGAAAAAAAACATCTAAGAAATTGCTACAATATTACGAGTGGCAAAATCTACAGTTTGGTACATCCTGAGAAAGAAAGTAAGCACTGGTGAACTCAGCAACGCAAAAAGACCTGGACGTCCATGGAAGACAACAGAGGTGGATGATCACAGAATCATTTCCATGGTGAAGGGAAACCCCTTCACAACAGCCAACCAAGTGAACAACACTCTCCAGGGGGTAGGCGTATCGATATCCAAGTCTACCATAAAGAGAAGACTGCATGAAAGTAAATACAGAGGGTGCACTGCAAGGTGCAAGCCACTCATAAGCCTCAAGAATAGAAAGGCTAGATTGGACTTTGCTAAAGAACATTTAAAAAAGCCAGCACAGTTCTGGAAAAACATTCTTTGGACAGATGAAACCAAGATCAACCTCTACCAGAATGATGGCAAGAAAAAAGTATGGAGAAGGTGTGGAACAGCTCATTATCCAAAGCATACCACATCATCTGTAAAACACGGTGGAGGCAGTGTGATGGTTTGGGCGTGCGTGGCTGCCAGTGGCACTGGGACAGTAGTGTTTATTGATGATGTGACACAGGACAGAAGCAGCTGAATGAATTCTGAGGTGTTCAGAGACATACTGTCTGCTCAAATCCAGCTAAATGCAGTCAAATTGATTGGGCGGCGTTTCATGATACAGATGGACAATGACCCAAAACATACAGCCAAAGCAACCCAGGAGTTTATTAAAGCAAAAAAGTGGAAAATTCTTGAATGGCCAAGTCAGTCACCTGATCTAAAGCCAATTGAGCATGCATTTCACTTGTTGAAGACTAAACTTCGGACAGAAAGGCCCACAAACAAACAGCAACTGAAAGCCGCTGCAGTAAAGGCCTGGAAGAGCATTAAAAAGGAGGAAACCCAGCATCTGGTGATGTCCATGAGTTCAAGACTTCAGGCTGTCATTGCCAGCAAAGGGTTCTTAACCAAGTATTAGAAATGAACATTTTATTTCCAGTTATTTAATTTGTCCAATTATTTTTGAGCCCCTGAAATGAAGGGATTGTGTTAAAAAAATGCTTTAGTTGCCTCACATTTTTATGCAATCGTTTTGTTCACCCCAATGAATTAAAGCTGAAAGTCTGCACTTCAACTGCATCTGAGTTGTTTCATTTAAAATTATTGTGGTAATTTACAGAACCAAAATTAGAAAAAAGTTGTCTCTGTCCAAATATTTATGGACCTAACTGTATGTGATCAGATTCTTATGAAGGTCATACTTTTAAGGGGATACATGATTGATAGATAGATAGATGCACTGTAAACAATTTAAGTCTGACATGAAGAGAAAATTAATTTAATTGCAAAATTCGTCCTAATTTCTCAGCTGATATCCTGTTCATGCTTTCTATATTTGTTTATTATGGGTGCCATCATCACGTGTCTCTTGTTTGCACATCTCTATGAAGTTTCTGCCCAGGATTGACCAACAGTGGTTATCCGAAATTGCGGATTAAACTACCAAACTTTAGTGTGTATGTGTTCTGTTTAGTTTTTGCTGGAAAACAACTTAATACTTTCAATAATTTGACTATGACCTCCCTCAATACGCTACACAACACATGTAGACTGGATTATCATAGCCCATGTATCCAAAAACTGTGTCAGGGAGAAAAGCCAGTGTACTATTTCACAGCCAGGACAGAATACATATTGTTCCTCCTGTATCTTAGGCTGAAGAATGGGACAGACCTTCCATTTCAGCACCTGTGCCTAGACCTTACCTGGGAGGCTAAGGAATGTGATCCCTCTGTTGTTGGAGCACATCCTCTGGTCACATTTTTTAAAAATGAGGACTACTACACCAGTCTGCCAGTCCAAAGATATTTTATCCAACATCCATTCTACATTGAATAGACCTTTAAGTGATGCTATACTAGCAATGCCCATGCTTTGATTGTTAATCTTCCCACAAAACTCCTTAATACTGCATAGCAGTTTTCTTGGTGAACATCCCACAGACTTTTTTTTTCCCATTAGCAATACCAGAAAGGCAGGAACTAGCCATAAAGTTGTTATCTTGCACATGCCTCTTTAAAAAACACTTACATTCATCTACAGGGGCTAAGTGTCCACTACTAATTAACATAAAAGTATGTCTTTTGATTGTGGAAGAAAACTAGAAATTATAGACATGAAATTTATGTTTGTCTAATAACCTCTGGGCATCCTTCATTACTACATAGTGTTAGCTTACTTTATCATAGTTTATGCTACCATTACCTCAGATTTCTATTATTAGGAGATGTGTTTAGGAAGGAGCATTAGCTCCACAAATGGACCAGGTTCAATGCTGGAAAATACACAGTGGAAAGCCTGTTCTGCTTAAAGTACTGTCCCAAACCCACAAAAGTGACATAATAATCCCAATAACAAAAAAATCACAACACAACACAAATAATCTTATACTTAACCTGTAGTAGAGAATCTGCAGCATAGCCAACATCAAGCTGTACAGGAAGACCACCTTTGAATATCAAATATCAGCAGGGTGAATCCTGTTGTTGCTGACTCTCTCTCTCTCTTTATTAGCTGAGGGGCTCTCAGGCTCTTCGCGATATCAAGTTGGGTGGGTGGAAGGGGCACAATTTACAAGTCTAGGGTGTGGTAACACTTTTTATAACCTTAAGATAATGCTGTTTGGGTACAATATAGCAATCAGTTTCTAACTAGGAGCTTTGCCTCCCCATTTATTCTAAAACTGTCTGAAAATAAAGATTTTTTCCTGACACAGTCCACGAAATACTCACAGATTGATACAGCACAATAATGAAAACAAAAAGCAATGATGCACTATAAAAAGGAAAAGCAAGCAACATAACATAATAAGTAGAAATAAAACAAACACTGTAGATGTATATAACAGAATAATATTTTTAAAAAGGTGTATTTATATAAGTTCAAAGCTTATTAAATACAGAGGCCACAGTGACACACAATGAATATTAATTAATCTAAATTGCTGCCTACAAGAGACTAAACAGTTTGAAAGACTACAAAATTGTCATAAATGATAACAGTCACATATTGAGGTATATTTGTATTTACACTGAATATCGTGGTGTTTTGTTTTACATTTTTTACATTGTACATATGTACAAGGCTCTGCTCCAGTCTAATGGACAATACAAAATAGATGTATGCATAATAAATTGAAAATTGTAATGCTGAGTGAGGATGGTTTAATGAGCTCTGCTGCCATTTCCCTACTCCATTTCCAAACTCTGTCAGAAAAGGTGTATCCAGTGCCTACCTTCAGGCAATATACAGCCAAATGGGTGCAGTAAGAAAGAGGAACATTTTATATTTTTGTAGCTTTAATTTCACTAACAGAAAGAAATGGTGACCAGGGCTTTGTAATTGGTACACAAAAACTTTGACTCCAACTCCGACTCCTCGATTTATGGTACCAACAACTCCAAATCCGAAACCAACGTCTCTATTTGTAATTAGGCTAATATATTTATGTTAATTGAATGCATATAAAATACAAGATTTATCACTGCCAATGTGAATCATCAGGCTACTTTTTAGCACCAAAACCTGTTAAAGTTTGAGTGTAAAGGTTGTGGGGATGCCATTCTGTTTTTTTTTTTCATATTATTTATTAAAGACATTACAAAAATGTTAAAATAGGGTATATTTTTATCAAAAGGCTAGAAGAAAAAATAATTTAATCTAATCAGAATATGTCAAATTGGAAAATATAACAGATTATATTACAACCAGTAACGGCATACTGCAAAATAACGTGTAGTGAATACACTTGACTTGACACTTGACATCGTTTTCCTTCTCTTTCTCTGTATGTTTAGCATTTGTTTGCTCAGATGTTGATGTGCTTACTGCTTCCTGAGCAGCTCTTCTTTTCTCCACCCAAGTGGCCCACTTCTTCTCTTCTTTTGTCGGCATCTTTTCACATTAAAACTGATTAAGTCAGTGTTTGTGTTGCAATTACTTAATTTTTCACTTAAGCTGGCATTTAAGTCATCAATCTGCCTCAAAAATGATTTAAGATATGAAGAAGTAATGGAAGTGACGGCGAAGGTGGTAGGGATGAGAACGGCACTTGTATGCAAATGCCACTGCCAAGAGTTGATTCTACAATAAAATAAAAATAAAAAGTGGAAAAACTTTGGAGGTCAATCATCACAACGAAAGCGGACAATAGACTTCATGTCGTATATGTGTACCAAATTTCAGGTCAATAGGTCAAACAGTTTGCAAGCTACAGGTAATTTGAAATCCTGGACAGACAAATGGACAGCCACGGTAGCGTATTATATAAGAAGATTTACTTTTAGTCGGAGTCAAGGTTATACATTTTTATTGTCTCTAACCCCACTTAATGTAATTGCTTCTGAGTCCAACTCCATGACTCTGATTCCCACCCCATGCTAAACTTTTTTTTTTTTTAATTTTCTAGCTCTAAACATAATAAACCAAAATTTAAAATGACAATTCTCCTTATATTCTAATTTGATATTGCTCCATTTTATTACTTTCACTGTCATTGATCTATCACAATTTTAAAACTTTTAGTTATTGATTTATAAACTGTAGGTCCATCATCACTGCCTGCAAAAATACATCTTGAGTTCTTGTTGTAATCAGTCACATAAATCTCATCAGAATCAACATAACAGGACGACATGCCTGATAACCAGAACAACTCCCTAAACATATTTTAGGCACACAAATCCATACAGTTGTGAGTTGTGTATCCTAACAAGCATAAGAAGAACATACAGATGAATTACAGCATATGCCACAAAGCATGGTTATAAGTATGCCTGAGAACCTGTCATAAAACACCTTCTGTCTCCAGTCGGGTGTTTAAAAACAGACAGTCCTGTGCATTGCAATGTAAGGAAAGGCAAGTTAACAGTCAAAAATGGTCCACTGGCCTAAGGTCTTACTGCCGTCACTGAAACATAAGGTTAGGAGAAAAAGTTGGCATTAATCTCATATGTGCAATCAACTATTTCACACATAGTAGATAAATATCTGCTAAGTGATGTGTGACTAAGGAACCAAAAGTCAAAGAGCTCTTGAAAGCATAAGCACACAGCAATAGTAGCTTGTTAAAGACATTCTGTTCACCTCAATGAATCAATCAGTCTGTTTTCATCTGTTTTCATTTTAATTAAAAGATGGAGCAGTTTTGGATGTATTTTTTACTAACACTGGTGCAAAGTAAGTTAACAATCATCCTGTAAATGAAAAATCAGGTGTTCAGTACCTACAAGGGAAGTGTTAGGTCCGGTCTGTATATACTGATATGTCCGTATCCATCTAACCATCCAGTATCCTTTTATCAAGCCCGTGGTTGTGAAGAGAGAAGCAGAGAGAGAGGCAACTATTCTAGAAGCACTGAACACAAAGCAGAGCCAAGTGCATCACAGAACACTCTCTCATATACAAATTAAATTTAAAGTTATCAATGAGAAATGTCTGTGCCTTTGTGCTCTAAGAAGAGACAAGAGTGAACACAGGAATAAAATGGAAACCCTTTGCAGAGAACACCCCAGGAGCAATCAAACCAGGGTCCAAGTGCTGTGAAACAGAGACATTACCTACAGCACAGACATTAACAATAATTTTCATATAATATGTTCCCTATATACTATCTTTTTATTCCACATGCTTCTTTTTATGAAATTATTTAATGTACAATATATCTATTTCATTTATTCTCTGCATGTACTTTTTATGCAAAATTTTATATTTTTATTACTTTTGCCATAGAGTATGATACAGCATGTCAATTAAAAGCCTTAGAATATGAATGTTATTATTAATGTCCTGTCCAGAGATTGCTCCTGCCTTGTACTCTATTTTGCTTGGATAGGCTCCAGCAAAAGGATAAGCAGGTTGAGAATATTGGATGTATAGATGGATAGAAGGATTAATCAATAATCACCTAAATGCAATATTCTGACTTTATAACTCACAGTCCATCTATTTACTGAACACACTTAATAATTAGCACAATTTTAAAAAGCTTAAGTCTAATTGTTCTAAATTACTGTTGAGGTATTTATTACAGTATTTGATTTTATAGATTACAGTGGATTCAGAAAGTAGTCAGACCCTTCACTTTTTCACATCTTGCTATGTTCCAGCCTTATGCTAAAATCATGTAAATTCATTTTTCATCAAGCAACACTCAATACCCCAGAATCACAAACTGAAAATAAGATTTTACACTGTCACACACGTGCGCATGGGAGGCAGTCTAAGGGCTTGACTGAGGGTAAGTTAAAGAATCAGGGGTTGATGAATCTCACTAATGCCTTTTCTCCCTCTTCTGCAGACCTCCAGAAGGGAAGACCAATAAATCTCCACCTACCTCCAATTCCAGAGCACGCCCTTCTGCCGACCTCACTTCCGCCCATACCCTGCCTCTTCCTGCCGAGCATGTATAAAGCCAAAGACCTCCACTCACCAAATCAGTCTCGTTACGGACTCCGTCTTTTGATTACTTGTTAGAAATTGCATTTTGTGTTAACCCCATTCTACTGATAATCATTGAGATGTTTCAGTACCTTGTTTGGAATCCACCTGTGTTCCATTCAATTGCTTAAGCAGGACTAGGAATGACACACACCTCTCTATGGAAAGTCCCATGGTTCACAATGTGTATTAGAGCAAAAATCAAGCCATGAAGTCAAGTGAACTGCTTGCAAGGTTTAGAGACAGAATTGTGTCAAGGCATTGATCTCAGGAAGGCTGCAAAACGTTTTGTGCAGCATTGAAGGTTCCCAAGAGCACAACAGCCTCAATAATTCTTAAATATAATAAGTCTGAACCAATGACAACTCTTCGTAGAACTGAGGAGACTAAGAACCAAATGATCACTCTGGCTGAGCCCCAGAGAACTCCAGAGATAAGAGAACTTTTTAGAAGGACAAGCATTACTGCAACACTCCACTAATTTAGGTTTTATTGCAGAATGTCCAGATGACACATGAAACCCTGGCTGGACTTTGCAAAATGGCAGCTAAAGGATTCTCAGACTCTAAGAAGCAAGATTCTATGATCTCATAAGACCAGGACTGAACTGTTTGACCTGAATTCTAAGCATCTTGAGAAAAGCAGGCACTGCTGTACAATATCATTCTAACAGAGAAGCATGGTGGTGGCAGCATCATGCTCTGCAGTTGTTTTTTTAGTGACAGGGGCTGGAAGTCTATTCAGGGTTGGGAGAAAACTGAAAAGGACAAAGAACAGAAATATCTTTAATAAAAAACTATTCCAGAGTGCACCTTGATGTAAATTTGCAAAAATGTCTAAAATCTTGCTTGATGAGGGGAAAATGAATTTAAACCTATTTAGCGAAAGGCTGCACCATAAAAATGGGGAAACAAACTGAATGGGTCTTTTTGAAGGCGTTGAAAGTTATTAAGTAAGAATGATTGATATTACTGTTTTTATAGTACAGTATTTTGCCACATTACTTTTACAATTATATACTGTTTGCATTCCTATAAAGCTCACAATTCACATTTTCACATTTTTATACTTATTTATCAGGTTGCACCTTAATTAATTGGCGGTCTCATGGTCTGGAACCCCTGCAGATTTTATTTTTTCTCTCCAGCCATCTGGAGTTTTTTTTGCTTTTTTTTATTTTTCTGTCCTCCCTGGCCATCAGACCTTACACATATTCTATGTTAATTAGTGTTATCTTGTTTTAATTCTTACTTTGTCTTTTATTTCTCTTTTCTTCATCATGTAAAGCACATGAAAATGTACTATATAAATAAAAGTTGATGTTGTTGTTAATGCCCTGTTTTATTTCACTTCATAATAAAACTTCCTTTTTGTCCTCCAGTTTTCCTCCCACATTCTTCAAGACCTACAGATTATCTTAAATTATGATTCTAAATTGGTTCCTGTGTGCGTGTGACAGTGTGCTTGAGTGGGCCTTTTGTTGAAATACAGGAGGACCTTGAAGCAGAACCACCTGAGGTGGTTTGGACATGCAGTTAAGAAGTATTCCCCATGGAGAGTGCACCAAGCTCAACCTATTGGATGAGGCCCAGGAGCTGAAGGATCTCTGCAGGGTAGTCACATTGAAAGTATAGAAAAGTAATAAATAAAGCAATGCATTGGCTTTTGGTCCTGTTCAAAAGGATTTTAAAAATCTAAACAGTTTTTATGACAAAGCCATCTACTTTGAACAGGATATTTTTTACTATCAGAAACTAAATAACATCACAGATACTATATATCTTGGCTTCTTTTGTGTTACAGTCACTAATATTGTTTTAGCATTTATTTGGTTAAATATACTGAAAATTAAGGAACATAAATGAAATGTCATCCCAAGTGATCTATTTCAAGACAATAATGACACAGGGATTTTTTTGAAATGGGCAGCATTCTCAACCTGAACTTAATCTACAAATAAATGTGACAGTCAACTATTATGCTACATGCCAAAAACACACAGACACACTCACATATACCAGGGGGAGCAGATCACCCAGAAGACAGCTTGTGTGAACAAGGACTGCTAGAAGGCACCAAATCAGTGGAAGCAGACTGGGGTACTGGTATGATGCTAGTGGGATTCCCCTGAGGCAATAAATGGGAGTCACAAAAGGGAGTTATTAGGGGGTCATCACTTGATAGAAAAGGGCAGACAGCACAGCAACAGGTTGGTACATCTGAAAATTTCAAGGCCAGGTTCATCAGGCAGTGTTAGGACGTCAGTGGAATAGCAGTTGCTTTGTTGAGCTTGTCGATGACTTTGTAATCCATCTCCCCACATCAGACATATCTCCAAGACTGTGCCGAAGATAAGCCAAGAATGAGGTAGAAACTACAACGAGAAGCCATTGATAGTCAGTGTAGTTGACATTGACAATGGAAGGAGGACAAGGTGCGGGAGAGTATATTAATCTGAGCAAGTGGATGAGCCACTCATCTGTTAGTTAGCACAGAATTGCTGTGTATAGTGACAGCTGGTGGGATAGTTAGGCTTTAGGTTGTCCTTTGTTTCTTTTCAAACAGTTTATTTGATCTTTATGTTCATTCCTTCTCTGTATTTTATTTATACAGGTATTTTTAGATATATATGTTAGATTTACATGACCATTTCATTTATATTCTTTGGGAAACTAAATTGCAAATTTGTCACAAATAACATGTTAAAAACATTTAAATGATTATAATATTGACTTAAGAAATAAGCATAAATAATTTATTCAAACTGTGTATAGAGAGAGCAATGATGCATGTGGAATGATGATGTTAATGTGCTGCTTCATCCTGCATCATGCAGAGTATAACGCTTATATAATAAATCACACAGTCACATACAGCATGAAAAAATTGCATATGAATATAAATGAAGTAATCAAATTCTATTCCCACCACCAAAGAACGAGATGGAGGATTACATTTTCTACAACAAAATGAGGAAAAAAGAACTTAATATGTACCATACATATAAAAACAGCCATTTTCATCTTTGTGTTTGAATGAAGAATTTGTTTAGAGGAATTATTTTCTTTTAAATGTCAAAGTGCACTCTGTAACAAAAAAGTAGCTGCTTTCACAAGCAGTGATCTAAATCAGTGATCCCCAACCTTTTTGGCACCAAGGTCCGCTTTACTACAAGCAAATTGTTCCAGGGACTGTTGTTGTGGAAGATTCAAGGCGGGTTCGTAAGGCAGTTTTATACACAATTTACATTACATTGCTATTATTATTAAGTTATAATATCGTAATAGAAATTATACAACTTACCATAATGCAGAATCAGTGGGAGCCCTAAGCTTATTTTCCTGCAACCAATCGATCCCATCTGGGGACGATGGAAGACAGTGACACGCGAAGAGTATTGCTTATGTTCAGTCTACTCAATAATCTTGTTTTGGTTGCTGTCACTGCAGAAAATGCTGCGTCACAAAGATAGGATGTTGGAAATGGAAGCAGACTTTTCAGTGCTTTTGTGGCAACCTCAGGATATTCCACCCTGACTTTACTCCAAAACATATGGAGATTTGAAGTTGTCTGAAACATACTTTTAAGGCCACCATCATTTGCAACCTTAAGCAGTTGATCTTCTTCAAGCACAGACAAAGTTGATTCACGTGGCTTATTCACAAATGGGTCAGGGATCCATTCCGTCCCATTTCAGGGGTCTTTTGTGGTTGGGAATAATGCTCAAACTCTATTGAAAGCTGAGATAGGTGATCATACACCAGCTGGGAGAAAGAAGGCCCACATATCAAAAATCCCAATGCTCACTCGTCTGCCCCATAAATCAAGTTTTGCTTTGAATGCAGCCACTTTATCTGCCAACTCTGAACAACGGGTATCTTGTGCCTCTGCCCCACATGCTGCTGCTCCACCACTGCCTCAGATTTTCCTCCTCAGGCTCCTCCAGCAATCCTCCAGCCTGGCTGGATACTGAGTCTGCAGAGTGGTTAAAGGTGGGGTGCCCAATAGTGCCTGCAAGCCTGTTCATATTGTGAGGTTTCTGAACTCTTTTGGGATCCCTAAACGGGAACGTCACGCTGAAGTGTGTCCCGAAGAGCAATTGCCTTGTCTGTGCAAGATGGTTTGTCCGTTGCTGGGGCAGGGCAACAGCAGGCTCACAGTGCTCCAGTGAAGAGGCACAGAAGTGAATCCTAAAAGATCGGCATGGCGCTATAAGTCCCTGTCTTACACCCCGGAACATGAGGCTTAGTCTCAGTACTTTAGCAAAACCAGCTTTATTCAGCTTGAAACAGGAACAGCATGGTTATTTATTGTAGCAGGATCTACCGCTCTCCTATACAGAGACACAGCATTCAGGCAGGGTCGTGGCCAGGTTAATGGCCAAGTAATTCTGTTCCCTTGTAAAGAACATTTACAATGTTCTTTGCATCACCCATCGAGATCTTTTCTGTTTGCTTTGGTGGACAGACACAGCAGAGCTGTGAGCCTGTTGTTGTTCCGGCAACAGGTAAACAGTCTTCTACAGATGCGGTGATCACATTTCAGGATGCTCTTCGGCAAATTGTCCCATTGACGGAGGTCCCAAGAGACATATAACAAAGACATATGCATTGCATTTGTCATTCCAACAGATTGCACATCACAAACATTAACACTGTTATTGTTTTTTTGTGTCTACCGTTTCTATAGACGGGTGACAATGAGTTAAATTCCAATGGATGTTTTTCAAATGTTGACGAGCAATAAGCAAAGGGTATCACTGAAAACCACAGAAAACAAAAACAGCAAAAAAACAGTACGAGGAAAGTTCGAAGAAAGAACATTTTTTTTACAATGTTTCTGATTGGGGATCGTTGTGCAAATGTGCACAACTGAGCTGCGATCACAGAACTAACTGCTCTGTGGATGATTCATTCAAGCATTTCAAGGTCACTTTATCGTAATGAAAGTATCTGCTGAATGTACTTTGTAGTAACAAGATTTCTATAGACTCGTGTCATATGGGGAAACTGTCGGGACCATAAAAATACTTTGTTGTAATACTCTCTCACCTCGGTCTCTCTCCTCTCTCTGTGCCGCTGCAAAGCCCACCCGCCTAGCATTCTGAAAAGTGTCCTCAGTGAAGGGGGCAGCCATTTTGCTGTAGCCCTTCACTAAGCGAGTCTCTGTTGCTGGCAGTTCTCTCGCGGCCCGGCTGTCAGACAGTGGCCGTGGACTGGGGGTTGGGGACCCCTGGTCTAAATAACATGTAAGAGCAGCATGGCAAGGTGTGCACATAATTAGTTTAGCATGTTTGTTACACTCACAACTGCTGCTAGAGTATAGCACTTGAGGTTTGGCATTAAGAGTCAAGAACAGCACATTGTTAGCAGTGCTTTACTTATGATGCCAGAAAAAACTGCTACAGCACATAGAGTTTCTCCATAAGATCTTCCTCAGTCATACATTTAAATAAAAGACTTTAATAGAGACTGAATCAGTGGCCTATTTGAGGTTAGGTGGTCAGCCTGATCTACTTTGGGACATGTTAACTCTGCAGTGAGTTAACAAAAGAGTTGAAAAAGAAGCTGCAAAAGAAAAAGAAGCTGTATAAGGAGTATAAGACTAATAACTCCAATGTGAATCATAGGGTACATGATAATGTGAGGGTAACTGTTAAAAAGGATATTAGGGAGGCTAAAAGGCAGTTAAGCAATATAGCAGACCAGGCAAACAACAACCCAAATAGATTCTTTCAGTATTTCAGTAGTAAAAGAACAGTCATGGAGGAGTTGAAGTGTATTGGGAATATAAAGGGGAATTTAAAAATACAAATGTTGAAATAGCAGATGCTCTACACTTACATTTTTCTGAGATATTCACATGTGAGGAAGTACATAACCTCCCAGCAGTAAATGGGACCGCTAAGGAGGTACTGAGTGATTTGGAAATTGTAGAGAGAGAAGTACTTATTAGATTAAATAGGTTGAAATCAAACAAATCACCAAAACCAGATAATATTTATCCTCAAGTTTTCAAGGAGGTTAAAAAGTACATATGTAAATCCTTATCACAAGTTTTTAGGTAGTCACTGCACACTGGGGAAATTCCAAAAGAACCGAAAATGACAAATATTATATTTATTTTTTATATTATATATTTTATATTTTTAAAATTTTATTTATATATACAGGTAGTCCCCAGGTTACGGACATCTGACCTACGACTTACGAACGGGGCCGCAGCTGCAACGCATGTGCCTCAGTAACTGCCGCTCTATCATCTTCGGCCTGGGGACGCTGCAAGCGGTGGCTGGACGGAGGCTGGAGGGGTCGATTTCGCTGCTCGCGCAGTGTATTGTCCTTCGGCCGGCTCGCCTGCCCGCCACACACGGCTGCCCCGTTCGTTCTCAGTGGGCAGCTGGTAATGCTGCAAGCAGTGACCCGGTTGTGGCTGAATGGAGGCCATTGAGGGTAAACGGGGCAGTGGGGGGGTAGCATTGTAGTGTGCCTCGGATGGTTGCCTGTTGAATGGGGGCGGTGGTGGGTGATTCACTACCCTAACCTTTGTCTGTTCGTTCTCGGTGGGCGGACGCTGCTTGCAGCATACTGTAGTGGAGGTGACTGTGAGGTGGGCTGGTGATGAACCGCCCCTCACCGCCCCCATTCATTCTCAATAGCAAGCCTGCATGTGCTGTTACGCACATAGCAGGAAGTTGTCTCTTGTCAGTACATCAGACGTGTTGACGACGGGTGCCTTCCTGCTGTGATAGTGTGTGCAGTGCTGTGCAGAAGAACCTTTTGTCTTCACCCTTCAAGAATGCCTCTGAAACACAAATCTGATGCAAGTGCTGGTGATACAGTAAAGAAGAGAAAAACCATCACCATTGAAAATAAAGTAGAAATAATAAAAAGGTCAGAGAGCTGAAACTTCATCATTCATTGGCAGAGCACTTGGCTACAGTCGGTCAACAATAGCATTTATTAAAATAATGTACCTGTTCCGACCTACATACAAATTCAACTTAAGTACAAACCTACAGTTCCTATCTCGTACGTACAGTTAGGTCCATAAATATTTGGACAGAGACAACTTTTTTCTAATTTTGGTTCTGTACATTACCACAATGAATTTTAAATGAAACAACTCAGATGCAGTTGAAGTGCAGACTTTCAGCTTTAATTCAGTGGGTTGAACAAAAAGATGCATAAAAATGTGAGGCAACTAAAGCATTTTTGTAACACAATCCCTTCATTTCAGGGGCTCAAAAGTAATTGGGCAATTGACTCAAATTACGCAGATAAAAGGCCTGGAGTTGATTTGAGGTGTGGTGCTTGCATGTGGAAGATTTTGCTGCTCCAGGGGGTAGGCGTATCGATAGCCAAGTCTGCCATAAAGAGAAGACTGCATGAAAGTAAATACAGAGGGTGCACCACAAGGTGCAAGCCACTCATAAGCCTCAAGAATAGAAAGGCTAGATTGGACTTTGCTAAAGAACACCTAAGAAAGCCAGCACAGTTCTGGAAAAACATTCTTTGGACATATAAAAAACCAAGATCAACCTCTACCAGAATGATGGCAAGAAAAAAGTATGGAGAAGGCATGGAACAGCTCATTATCCAAAGCATACCACATCATCTGTAAAACACGGTGGAGGCAGTGTGATGGCTTGGGCGTGCATGGCTGCCAGTGGCACTGGGACACTAGTGTTTATTGATGATGTGACACAGGACAGAAGCAGCTAAATGAATTCTGAGGTGTTCAGAGACATACTGTCTGCTCAAATCCAGCTAAATGCAGTCAAATTGATTGGGCGGCGTTTCATGATACAGATGGACAATGACCCAAAACATACAGCCAAAGCAACCCAGGAGTTTATTAAAGCAAAGAAGTGGAAAATTCTTGAATGGCCAAGTCAGTCACCTGATCTAAAGCCAATTGAGCATGCATTTCACTTGTTGAAGACTAAACTTTGGACAGAAAGGCCCACAAACAAACAGCAACTGAAAGCCGCTGCAGTAAAGGCCTGGAAGAGCATTAAAAAGGAGGAAACCCAGCATCTGGTGATGTCCATGAGTTCAAGACTTCAGGTTGTCATTGCCAGCAAAGGGTTTTCAACCAAGTGTTAGAAATGAACATTTTATTTCCAGTTATTTAATTTGTCCAATTACTTTTGAACCCCTGAAATAAAGGAACTGTGCTAAAAAAATGCTTTAGTTGCCTCACATTTTATGCAATCGTTTTGTTCACCCCTCTGAATTAAAGCTGAAAGTCTGCACTTCAACTGCATCTGAGTTGTTTCATTTAAAATTCATTGTGTTAATGTACAGAACCAAAATTAGAAAAAAGTTGTCTCTGTCCGAATATTTATTTTATATATATAAAATCCAACATCTGTCTGTCTGTATGTCTGTCTCTCCACTTTTCATGAGAGAACTACTTCATGGATTTAGATCGTGTTTTCTTCTATAATTTGCTTCAACATTCCGGTTGATTTTGAGACTTCTCTCATTGTGCCAAGAGTCATAGTTCGCTTGCAGGAGCGATATAGTCACGCTAATCCGAGACAGAGGCTGCGGGCCGTGGAGAGCAGTTAAAAATTAGTACAGCTGTTTAAGACTAAAATAAGCAATTAAGGGTTCAAAATTTTAACAAGCAACACAACTAAGGGATCATTTATACTTCACGCTCTAGAATGCGTACGCACCCGCATCATGGCTGCCACGCATTCTCAGTGTTCATTTGACGCGTCCTCTGAGCAGGTCCTCAGAAATTAACGTGATGCGTGTGCGAATTGCAGAACCAGCAAAAAGTCAGGGGGCACAGTGTGATAAAAGTCGGAATGTGACGTCAGAATCTCTGTTTACTATCCACATGTGACAGAAAGCTTCTATGCTGATCCTATGATATCGATGTGTGCGCTTTGATGTTTGATGAATGGTTCGATGTGGTGAAGCAAAATGCCGACATACAAATGCATTCATGGTGCTTTTATATTCAAGCGTCACATATTTCCCATCGTAATGACATGATACATTTTAAAAGTCTCACATACCATCTTTTGTGCCGTCTTTTTTTTTGCAACTTCACAACAGCAATAGAACGTACAGCGCTGTATTTGAGCCACAGAGAAAAAATTAAGGACATGGTGAAAACGTGTATTTTTCCACTTTGACCTCGTAGTTTACTTTATCATTAAAGCAGACCATCGTAAACGTCATCCCAGTTTTTAATCGCTACGAGCTTCTTGGACCTGACAGCAGCGGCAAGCAGTAACAGTTCACCACACAGAACACGTTACATTTATGATATTCCAACTCTCTACAAATTTATAATCTTTAGATTTATACTTGATATCACTTTCATGATGAAATGCATTAAAGTATGTATGTTACATTTTACAGATAAATCGTTAATTTCGTTTAAATAATGAATACTGCTAATAATTACACACATGGGGATGACACGGTGGTGGAGCGGTAGTACTGCTGTCTCGCAGGGAGTCATGTCGCAGGTATTACCTGCTTGGAGTTTACATGTTTTCCTGCTGGGTTTCCACACTGTGCTCTGGTTTCCTTCGAAAGATATGCAGAGTTGGGGATTTGGTGCCGCTAAAATGACGCCAGTGTATGTGAGTGCTTGTATTCACCTTGCAATGAGCTGAGGCCCCATCCAGGGATTGTTTCTGCCTCCTGCCCAGTGCTTGCTGGAATGAACACAAGGACTGACATTGCTGGTCTGAGTCTTAAATAGCACATACATTAAATGAAGTAAATGAGTAGCAAAATCTAGTTACTAATTAAGAAAATGGTTAGAATGAAAAACTGTAGCCACTGTGGCTCTCCAGGATCAGAGTTGGCCACCCCGACACACACAAGATTACTATAAGAAGAATAATTACTTTTACCAATGCACAATATAATAATTTTGAATTTAGCATTTAGTAACGTTTCTATAAGAAACAGAATTTAAAAATGATTATAGCTCTAGGAATAAAAGAGTTCTTAAATCTGTTGCTTTTTACTCTCAAAAAAATAAATCTGCAACCTGATGGCAAAACTAAAATTTAAGAAAATGAATATGGCTACTGTCTGACAGAATTGAGTAGGCTTTCCTTCTAACCTGTTGTAATACAGTTCAGTGACAGAGGTATGCTGCAAACCAATAATTTCACTGCTAATTTTTACAATGTTGTTAATATGTTTTATATTATTAATGCTTAGGTTGCGAAACCAACAAATAAAAGCAAATGTAATGATAGATTGAATAAAGGACAGTGTCATTATGGTTTTGTCAACTTTAAACCATTTGAGTTTCCTACAAAAGAAAAGCTATGTCTGCGCCTTCCTACAAATTTCTTCTATGCTAAGACCAAAGTTTAACCTGTTATCAATGATTGTCCCCAGATATTTGCAGTGCTCTACCATCTCCACTGTCTCTTCTTTGATTAAGGTTTAGGCATTGGAAGGAGGGGCACCAGAGATCTACAGTACAACCATATCTTTTGTCTTAGAAATATTTAGCTGTAAAATGGAATGATCACACCATTGTACAAACTCCTCGACAAGAAGTCCATGGCTGTTCTCCTTATCTGCAAATTTCAGGATTTGTCTGTTCTTTTGTGTACCCCTGCAGTCATTTATAAGATTTTAAAAAATAGATGGTAAACAGTAACCTTGGGAGGGTACCAACAGAGAGACTTAGGCTATCAGAATAGCAGCACATGACACTTAACTCTTTGTGTTCTGTTTGTTGAAAGGTCCAGACTCCACCCCATCATCTTAGGGTCCAAACAGAATTGATTTGTCAACTAAAAGTGTGGGGCTGGATCGAGTCAAACGCTGGCAAGAAATCTCTAAATGGAAATCCTGAGTGGTTTTTAAGTGCACTTGCAATAAATTCAGAAGCGTTGCTGTGGCATCCTCCACCCACCTCTTTGCCCTGTGTGTAAAATGGTGCAGATCTAAGTAGGCCTGAGTTTTGCTTAGCAGTTGTCTCTTAATTAGCTACTCAAAGGATTTCATGACAGGAGAAGTTAATGCAGCTGATCTGAAGTCGTATAATGGTTTGGGGTGTGTAGTTTTTGATAATTAAATAACATTTGCCTGTTTCCATAAGCTGAGTACTTGTACTAAATCGAACGGCATCACAAATAAGGCGTGGAATATTGGAGACAGCTGCTCCATACAGCAGTAAAACAGACACCCATTAATTTTGTCTGGAGCTGAGCTTTTTTTTATTTTTTTATTTTTTATTTTGTTTAAGGATTTTTTTGACATGGTGGCGCAGTGGTAGCACTGCTGCCTCGCAGTAAAGAGACCTGGGTTTGCTTCCCGGGTCCTCCCTGCGTGGAGTTTGCATGTTCTCCCTGTGTCTGTGGGGGTTTCCTCCGGGTGCTCCGGTTTCCTCCCACAGTCCAAAGACATGCAGGTTATGTGCATTGGTGATCCTAAATTGTCCCAAGTGTGTGCTTGGTGTGTGTGTGCCCTGCAGTGGGCTGGCACCCTGCCCAGGATTTGTTCCTGCCTTGCGCCCTGTGCTGGCTGGGATTGGCTCCAGCAGACCCCCATGACCCTGTGTTAGGAAATGGCATGTTGGATAATGTCTGATTGACTGACTTTTCTGACATCATTCTGATTAAAAAAGGGCTGAGTCCTGGCTCCAATCCTCAGCTTGTTCTTTTGCTGTCTAATTTCTGAAGCAAAAACCTATGTCACAAATCTTGAAAAGAACTCATTGAAGTTTTGAGCCAATTGAGAGATTCAGCCCTTGCTATTTTAACACGATAATTGCTTTTTGTATAAATGCCAGCCATCATCTTCATGCTATTCCATAATGAACCTAGGTTATCAGTCCACAGTTCAGTCTCAACTCTGCCCTTATACTTCAGTTTTGTCTGCTTAATTTCATGTTTCACCTACTTCTGTAATTCTTTTAATCCCTGGTAATCCATGCCTTGTTGTTAGGGTATATTCTTGACTGATTTCATAGGAATTATGGTTTCCTCACAGAATTGTACATAACTGCTTACAGTACTATATGTGGGTGGTATGGTGGCACAGTGGGTAGCGCTTCTGCCTCGCAGTTAGGAGACCCAGGTTCACTTCCCGGGTCCTCCCTGCATGGTGCATTGGGGATCATACATTGTCTCTAGTGTGTGCTGTGTGTGCGCCCCCTGAGGTGGGCTGGCGCCCTGCCCGGGGTTTGTTTCCTGCCTTGCGCCCTGTGTTGGCTGGGATTGGCTCCAGCAGAACCCCGTGACCCTGTAGTTAGGATATAGCGGGTTGGATGGATGGATGTTTACAGTATCTGTCAGTTCATCAGTGTCTGCACAGGTTTCTTTAAATATGGCCCAGTTACACAGATATGGGAGAATCCTCGTCCCAGACTTTAATCATTTAATTTCTGTCTTTTCTCTTTTAAAAATAGGTTTATAGATAAGAACAAGTTGGACACAGTTATGATCTGATGAACCTAGTGGTGGCTTTGTTCTAGATTCATAAGCACCTTTGATGTTCCCATAGCATTGATCAAGACCTCTGTTATGACAAGTCGGGCAAGTGACATATTGGTAAAACTTGTGCAGTGCTTTGTCCAGTGAACATTGGTTAAAGTCTCCCAAAATAAAATTTGGTAAGTTGGGATACAGTGATTCAAGCGTGCACGACACTGGTGATGGTGTCAGCTGCTTCACTTTCCTCCAGCCTCATAATGAAAATTTGTGGAAACTCTCTCTGGGCAAATAGATGATGGGGAAACATATATGTTTTGCTCACACTTTTCCTTAAATCATCACTGATTTACACCATTGTTAATTTATATAAAGGTAGACGCCTACACTGTGTGACTTACTGATGACAACTGAATCTCAGTCCAAATGAAATGGTGCACCAAATTTATCAGTCATCCAGTGGTCACCCAAATCATTTCTATTCAGCCAGGTTAATGTAAATGCCATAATATAAGCGTCTCTGTAGTCGGTCTAC
This sequence comes from Polypterus bichir lapradei, assembly GCA_026402145.1. Lineage (NCBI taxonomy): Eukaryota > Metazoa > Chordata > Cladistia > Polypteriformes > Polypteridae > Polypterus > Polypterus bichir. The sequence goes on along the minus strand of JANRMT010062856.1, from coordinate 25,019,676 downwards.
TGTATGGGGTGCCATTGCCTGAAATAGCTAGATCATCTCTGCTGCATTTTAGGGATGGTCCACCTAACCATTTTATGACCTTTCTTGAAGACCTGCTTGGCAGTATTTTCCAACAGAACAATGCCTGACCTTACATGGCTGCTATCTCACAGCAATAGCTACATAACTATGTAATGTCAGCAGGATTCAATGACAGCTATGCCCCCACATTTTACTCATAAAGCTGTCATGGAACATTCTACATTCTGACAGCAGTCCACTGCACTCCTATTGGAGTATTGCATCTTTGAAGGAGCTTTTTTCGAATGCTTGTTTGGATGCCTGTGTGAATTAATGTCCCAGCATACTCGTAAAACCATTTGTACTGCCAAACATGGCAGGTTTTATCCAGTATTAATGAGATTAAAGGGTTTGAAATAATTTCTTACTTTATATGGTAATTGTTCTAAATAAATGGGAAGCTTCATGTAAACTTTATCATTACTTATGAGTGCAACTATTTTATTAATGATATCATTTTGGGCCTTGGTCCAGATTTCCTGTGTCACTTTTGTCCGCAGGATGTCCCAGACACAGCGGATTCATAAAATATTCAGATGCCTTAACTTCCTGCACACTTTATTGTGCTGTAGATTTAATATTAAATACCACCTAAATCTACACTAAATGACCCATAATGACAGTGTGAAAACATGCTTTCACAAAGGTTTGCAAATTAATTAAAAATCAAAAAATAGAAATCTCTCATTCATATAAGTATTCTGATTCTTTGCTGTGGTAAACATGCCTACAGACTGCCTGTGAAAAATATAACTGATTGGACACATTTTAGAAAGGCCCCTCAGTTCACACTGCATCTGTACTGCACTATGCATCTCAGGACAAAAATCAAGCCATGAAGTCCAAGAAATTCTCTGTAGATATCTGCAATTAAATTGTGGTGAGGCATAGACCTGGGCAAAGATTTAAAACCATTTCTAAAGCTTTGAGTGTTCCCGGGAGTATGGTGGCCTAAATAATTGTGAAACAGAAGAAGTCTGGAACCACTAGGGATCTTCCCAGAGTTGGCAGTAAGGCCAAACTACATACACAGGCAAGAAGGGCCCTGATCAAGGAGGTGACCAAAAACCCAGTGGTCAGATATTCAAAAATCCTCTACTGTGATGGGAGAACCTGCCAGAATGATGACTATCTCTGTTGCACTCCTTCAATCAGGCATTTATGGTAGAGTGGCCAGACAGAAGCCACCTTTGAGTAAAAGGCATAGAACAGTTTAAAGGATTCTCTGGTCTGATGAGACATAAATTAAATTCTTTACAAAGAACTACAAGCAATATACTGTATCTGGCAAAGACCAGGCACTGCTCATCACCATGCCTAATACCATCCCTGCAGTGAAGCAGGTGGCATCAGCATCATGCTATGGACAGGAAGACATGTCAGAATTGAGGGAAGGTCAAATGCAGTCGAATACAGAGAAGTTCTTGAAATTAAAAACTGCTCCAGGGCGAAAGTAACCTTGAAATGGGGTAATGGTTCAGCTTTCAGTGTGACAATGACCTAAAGCATAAAACCAAGAAAACTCTGGAGTCACTTTGGGACAAGTCTCAGACTGTCCTGGGGTGTCCCAGCCAAAGCTCAGACTTAAACCCTATAGAACATCTATGGAGAGACCTGAAGATGACAGTATACAGACATTTCCCATCCAATCTATTGGAGCTTGAGAGGATCTGAGAGGAAGAATGGGATAAACTACCCAAATCGAGCTGTGCAAAACTTGTAGAGACACACCCAAGATGTTTTGAAGTTGTAGATGTTGCCATAGGGGTTTCTACAAAGTACTGAATTAAGAGTTTGAAACGTTATATGAGTAAGTGATGTCAGTGTTTGAATTGTGACAAGTTTCAGAAAACATCCTTTCCCTTTGTCATCATGGGTTATTGATGGGCAAAATTATTCATATAAAATTAAATCCATCCACACAATAAACGTTGTAAAAAGTATAGGGGTGTGAATACTTTCCGAATCCACAGTGCATTTATGCTCACATATTGATTTTATTTTGCTTCTTCTGGCTTTCCTCTTTCTAATCTTTGGGGTCAGATTTATAAAACTTGCATACACAGCTTTCCAAGCAAAAGTTGTTATTTATGAAAGAAAACCTGACAAGAGAACTTGCGTATATTTATGGCAACTCTGATCCATCTGTATGCAATATTTCGGAAAAGGTGGAAAATGACAACACCCTTAATCAAGCAGAGAAATGCAGCCAAATCAGTGCCACACACGTGCATGGAAGGCAGCTAAAATGCTCAAAAGAGAGTAATTCCATGCTGGACCAGGGGGTGGCAGAGTGCACTGACCCTTTCTCTCTTTCTTCTGCGGACCAACCATGGGAAATGCCACCTGGGCCCGATGACGTCACTTCAACACCTGGCTTTAAAAATGCCATTTTATTTGTCACACATCAGTTCTGTTCTGGACTCAACTGTGTAAAGAGATATGGTTACTTTTCTGTTTGATTTTCAACCTAATCTTCAAGTACTGTATATGGGGTGGCTGTGCCAAACTTTTTTACAGTGTTTCTCCTTTTATTTGATACCAACTAAATGACTACTCATGCACATAATTTATATCAACAAGCTCTTATTATAATGTGCATTGACAAGACAAACATCATAAACTTCAACAGTGATTAATATAATGAATAGACTTTATTTTGGTTCCATTTTAAGGGGGCCAATGCTGCACATTTACACTGAAGAGTTTTTTTCTCATTACTTCATATCAGCTACCTGTTGTCATTTCTCAGGACTAGAAACCAGTAAAGTGTAGTAAAAACGCAGATGTTATTCACTTGCTTTGCAGAGAAACCTATAAATCTCATGCCCTGCGGCCTTTCACTAATGGTTTGACACAACATTGTTTGTTTGGCATTGCTTGAAGGTTGTGCACAAGGTGGCATATGAAGGGTTTTTACAGACTTGCAGGATTTTTGGCCTATGATGATGACTGACTTATTAGATGATTTACACTTTCAAGAGCCATTTTCTTAGAACTATATAAAGAGCTGGCCCTGACATTAGAAAGATAGACTGCCCAAAGTTGCTCTACATCTGTTCATATTCAAGTGTACCAAAGGTTAGCTTTCTGGCAACAGGTACCGACCAAAGGAAACTGGTTGGCAGGACAGGAATACCTCTGCCAAGCTTCACTTCCATCATGCCTGCTGTGCTGAAAGGCTTAAATGATTGACAAGGTGCTACATTCTTGTATATGTCAATATAAAAAGGCAATCTGCAGCACTTTCTGTTTTTTTTTTCTAACAGGTAATTGACAGCTCTCTTATTTCAACAGAGACAGTGAGAATGACATTGCTTTTGTTAACCGTAAGAAGTTAAATTCCATGAATGCACAAGCCACCTCTGATGCCAAGATGAGACTGACAAAAGTCGTGGCTTGCGTCAATCCATGATTTATTTATTTTGAGGCAAAGTAGCATTGGCAGAAGGTGTTGTAGGTGATGACTGGCTCGTTGGTAAGGTAATTGGCCAAACCCTCAGTGTTTCATATGATCTATACTATTCATTGTAACAGCAATCATGTCATTACTTGCTCAGATGCTGCTGCCTTATCCCCTTCCCCGACTTAAAGTACAGAGGAGAGGCGCTTCAATGCAGTCCTCCTCTCCAAAAATACAGGTGGCGGTGTTTAGATGCGACAGGTGGAAGGAAGTGTGCTCTACCAGCCAATGAAGCTCAGCAGCATTGTTATTGTATATACAGTATATGAGGTTAATTCGCATAGTTAATATATGGTTGTTTCAGAGAGGCAACCGTATGGGGTCCAAGGTGAATTCACATACGCAAATTTACATTATTATTGTGACTTATAAAGATACTGTATGTACACACATTTCCACACAATGTAAGGTTTTACAAAGAATTTTTTCACACATTCCTGTTTTTAGGCGTATGCATATTTTCAAACTCAACCTCCAGCAAAGTTTTAAAAATGAGACTTTTGCTTTCCGCTTTCAGTTTCTATCCCACTTTGTGTACTAATGTGAAGTTCTTATGTTTGGGCACAGTATCCGCTAAACCACTGCTTGCTTTTTCATGGAAGACCCCAGGCTGCATTACAATGAAGAACTGATTGTCTGCCTTTCATAGCTTCTTTTGGAGCTGTCTGCATCAGAAATGAATAGGGCATTAAGAATTTCAGTTCATGATGACTATGATTCTGATGCTTCTAAACTTACATGTTTTTTGAACATAAACATTTCATGTAGTTGTTCCCTTTGTCTGGAATAATGATGTGGTCAGTTGGCACTGCTGCAGTTCCTGGTGGCATAGTGTATGACATGGGATAGCATGAGAGGTGGGTGAGGAGGCACTATTTGGATTTATTTTTCAGATTGATTAATAATTTTTCTGGAATGCTGATTTCCTTTTGACTTTATTAATAAAAATGATCACAAAAAATAAATTAAAAACTTTACAAGCCCCGAAATCTAAGCCAATTAAACACACCCGCGACTATAGCAACAAAGGCTTTACAACAGAAACAATCAATAATGATTTCTGTAAGAATGGAACCATTTAGAGGAAAACAGATCTGAGGTTGCATCTTTTCTAGAACATGGATACAATTTCTTGCACACTGTTTAGTTGAGATTCAGCTTTGTCTGGTACCCAGAATTCGTCAAGGCAGTTGGACTGGAAATTTGACTGGAATGGCATAGGCTGGTGCCAGAGGATTACAATTTGCACTAGGCGTGGTAACCATCTAAGATATGTTGAAGTGCGATTAATTAACATAGACCTCAGTGTTAACGTTGCATTGTATTTGTCATTCCAACAGATGGTGCATCATAAACATTTGTAGTAATGCATTTTATTACTACAGATGTTTGTGATGTGCAGTCTGTTGGAATGACAGATAAATAGCAGCCAGACAGACACGTGTCCTTTTATTAAGGTGGATAATCTGATTTCTGTCTGTCTGCCAGTTACTCTCTGTTGGATGTTTTTAGCATTAACATTTGCAGTGCAGTCCGTCCATCCAGTTGCGGTGTCTCTGTTCTATTATTGTGATGCGTCATCTATTGGCTAACAGAGACACAGCAACCGGAAGGATACACGGACAGACACTCAGACACTTATCCTTTTATCAAGGTAGATTTTTTTTTCTCAGTTTGACTTCCCTGTGCGAATGAGTGGGGGGCTCTCGGCTCTGGAGTGTTGTCAAAGTGAATCTATACTAATAAACGGCAAAGCCCTCACTCACTCACTCACTCACTCACTCACTCACTCACTCACTCACTCACTCACTCACTCATCACTAATTCTCCAACTTCCCGTGTAGGTAGAAGGCTGAAATTTGGCAGGCTTATTCCTTACAGCTTCCTTACAAAAGTTGGGCAGGTTTCATTTCGAAATTCTACACGTAATGGTCATAACTGGAAGCTGTTTTTTCTCCATTTACTGTAATGGAGTTGAGCTGGAGGGGCGGAGTTCCGTATGACATCATCACGCCTCTCACGTAATCACGCATTACGTAGAAAGCCAGGAAGAGCTACAAAACGCGCTTTAGAAAACATGCATTATATAATTAAGAAGGCAGCGAAACAATTAGAAGCGAGCGAGTGACATATAAAACCATATTCAGCGGCTCACGTGAACTGACGCAGTGCGCAGACAAAAAGTAACAGTTCCAAAAAGTGCTGAACAAAAACCTAATTACACTGCTACGCTCGAATAGATAAACCACACGCAGTGGCGCGATGGTAAAGCATTCGCCTGTATCGCCGAGGTTCGATTCCCGAGAGGGGATGCACTAAGTATGTACGCGCGCTTCTCGATTTATTTTAACCTCGCATCCCCTTAGTTTGAGACGTATGAAACCGCATGCGGTTAACGCAGAAAGACAGATCACCTATTCACCTATTGAAGCTTCATGAATAATGGATACTTTATTCGCGATCAATGATTGTTTTGGTAAAGCCATACTCAGTGTATTCATTAGATGAACGGTAAAAAAGTAAGAGCGAGGGGACGGTAACTTACTGAAGCACACAAGCAAAACCACAATAGCACGCGGGCTCGATGTACTGACTTGCGCGATCACATTCCAAAAAATATTTCTTTTCAAGTTC
>JANRMT010062856.1:24998418-25013119 GCA_026402145.1 Polypterus bichir lapradei | reverse complement strand
TGTGTGTGTATATATATATATATATATATATATATATATATATATATATATATATATATGAGAGAGATGACAACAACACTCATATCAATGACAAAACAATTACATTGACAATCATGTTACGTTATTTTTAAAATATTTCCTTTTCTTTTTCATAACTTCTTTAACACACTACTTCTCCGCTGCGAAGCGCGGGTATTCTGCTAGTACATTCATGAAATGACTCTATTAGTGCATTTTATGCATGACCCAAGAGGCAGGTACTGTCCACACGATGGCGACGTCGTCTTGTTTATAGTCACGGAACTGTTTATTTTCCGGAACGCTCCCTGCACGGTTTTGTATAATTTGGCACACGGTTGCTTTTTGCTGAGACACACGACTAACCAACATGGCGAAGGTGTTTACCTTTGCTGATACACGAGCCGTTCCTGATCCTCTGTATACTCTTAGTCTCGAGTGCCTACAACCTTCTCCGGTTCCCATCGTCATAGATAATGGTTCGTTCCAGACTCGAGCTGGCTTGGCCTGTGCTGATAAGACTTTTGCAGAGCCACGACTGGCGCTGAAGACTGTGGTGGCACGAAGCCGGGGTGCTGCTCGAAGTGAGACTCAAATCGGCAACGACATCGCCAACTTAGAACCGTTACGGTGGCTGCTGAAGAGCCAGTTCGATAGAAACGTGGTGGTGAATTTGGAGGTTCAGGAGCTCATATTGGATTACATCTTTACGCACCTGGGGATCAGCAGCGAGGTATGGGTGGTCGCACATGTTAGGGAGAGTAATTTAAACGAAAAAAGTAGGAGACCACTAAGAGTCAAAAAGAGAATATAGTAGACAATCAAACACGAGTCAGAAAGCGTGTTACTGTTGATGAGCTTTCACATATGTTGGCCGGTTTATAATGTAAAACCTCATAGAGGTTTGGCAGTCATCTCTGCTGTAGTTAGGATGATGATTTTGTTTTCATAGCTTGCAAAAAATGGTCGTTATTGTAAAAATCGTCACAAAGTATGTTACATTAGAGGTTTGTTGTTAGCCTCCACTGACAGGTCAATTAAACCCATCTTCATTTTTTGACGTTTTCCATTACAGTACTTTAATTTATCTGGCTATAACCTCATCATGCTTCACTCGGCATTCATGTTCTACTCAGTGACGTGCAGTGAGGTTCATGGCTGGAGAGGAACGGGCTCCTTCAGAGTCTGATTTTCAAATATATGAACCCAAAAGAGTAGCTTATTCACTATTCAGTTGGCACATACATATTGACTACTGGTTATGTTTCATATCTCATCAGCATTCTTTACACAAACATAGGTAAAGTACATATTTGGCTAAGAAAGACCTTTACATTTATAGCAGCGAGAGCTCATCTGCTCTGCGCCCTCCATGTGTTCTAAATTTGCTATTGCAATTTCACAATTCACACTCATTCAATACAAATGAAAGTACATAGTGGTGTACAAAAAATGGATTTCAGTTTTGACCTTAATTGAAATATTTAGTTGTTTTTAAAAGCTTTTAATTCTGATGCTTTAACACTAGAATTACCAGAGCCTACGAAAAAACTCGTAGATCCGGCCCACCTTAAATCTGTTTGCACCTCTCCGCTAGCGTCCTTTGTCCTGTAAATGTGCCATCTATTCCATCCCCCAACAGACTTAGAACGTGCATGAACTTCTCCCAACTCATGCCTTGATTGATTATGATTATCTGGGAGTGAAGTGGAGTTTTAGAGTGGAAATAATAGATCGTTATTTGGAACACGCATTTCATTTGTGTTCCGTTTCTACAGTACAATAATGTGTGTGAACACATTTTAAAAACAGAAACGTTTTTCATATTTTAGTAGTAAATGACAAAATATAGGCATAAACTGTATAATGTATGAAGCCTGATGTCCAAAGATCAAATAAACACTTTCACAAAAGGTTCAAGGATAAGACAAAATTTCTGTGGCGTACCGGTAAGATTTGCTGACTTGTAATCAAGGGGCCATCGGTTCGATCCCCACTGTCTCCTATATTTGCCGTTTTCAGTAGTGAGCTGCTCTTATTGTTAATATTATACAGTACACACATACACATGGTTTGCGTCTGTTACACACAGTGTACATTTATAGGACTTGTAAAAGTTACTTTTTTTTTCACTTTTATTCTCTCAAAATCACAATCACGATATATACTACCACACCCCCCTCCCCCCCCCCCCCCATGATCTGACTCTGCTAGTTTTTATTTGAAACTGGGAATAACTGGAGATGTGAGTGGTGTTTTGAGACAATGGAACTGGACATTCTCTGATCTGGAGGGATAAAAGCTGACACACAAACACTGGCAAATCTGCCTTCTTCGTATCTCACTTGATTTTTTTTTTTTTATTCAGTTTTATTGAGTGTTCCTGCTCACGCTGAATTAGTATGCACCTTATGGTCTATATTTTTTTTTTGTTTGTTTGTTTTTTAACATCAGAGACATAGGTATATATGATATTTGGAATTATTCGTTTTATGACCTGTGTAGTATATTTCAGAAAACTTTGTGGCACAGATGCAATATTATTCATATTATTCATATTCATTCACATAACATCTTGCGGTTTGTAATCAGTGACCACATGTTTTTTTTTTCCCTGATCTTGCCACTCCCCACATGTTGCTGTATTCTGTTTCTTTTGTACCCCAGGACATGCAGAGGAAAGAATAGTACAGAGCAGTAAGTTCAGCGCTATATGCAATCATCAGATTCAAATGTTAACAGTTCACACACACGCAAGGATCTTCCTACAGCGTCAAATTGGGTGTGAATTTATGCTGTTATACGAATGAATATAAATGATATGGATAATGTTTCATCCGTGCCACAAAGTTTTCCGAAATGTACTATACAGGTCATAAAACGAATAATTCCAAATATCATATATACCTATGTCTCTGTTTTTTTTTTAGTTTTTTTTTTGACATCATAGATCATAAGGTGCATACTAATTCAGCGTGAGCAGGAACATTGCATTAGTGCGATGATGTTTTCACATATATTGTCTCTTTCTTTCAGGTGTGTAATAGAAACCACAGCATAGAAGAAGTGTGTACATTGCAACAGGTACACTTGCCGTAAATGTAGGAAGGACGATCCTTGCGTGTGTGTGAACTGTTAACATTTGAATCTGATGATTGCATATAGCGCTGAACTTACTGCTCTGTACTATTCTATCCTCTGCATGTCCTGGAGTACAAAAGAAACGGCATACAGCAACATGTGGCAAGATCAGGGGGGGGGGGCCACACGCGGTCACTGATTACAAACCGCAAGATGTTATGCGAATGAATATGAATAATGTTGCATCCGTGCCACAAAGTTTTCTGAAATGTACTATACAGGTCATAAAACAAATAATTCCAAATATCATATATACCTAGGTCTCTGTTTTTTTTTTGTTTTTTTTTTTTGACATCATAGACCATAAGGTGCATACTAATAATTAGAGGACTGTTTCATTTATGTTAGGTAGAATGCCCAGAGGGGACTGGGCGGTCTCGTGGTCTGGAATCCCTACAGATTTTATTTTTTTTTCTCCAGCCGTCTGGAGTTTTTATTTTGTTTTTTCTGTCCCCCCTGGCCATTGGACCTTACTCTTATTCGATGTTAATTAATGCTGATTTATTTTGTTTTCATATTGTGTTTTTTATTTTTCTATTCTTTATTATGTAAAGCACTTTGAGCTACTGTTTGTATGAATATGTGCTATATAAATAAATGTTGTTGTTGTTGTTGTTGTAATTCAGCGTGAGTAGGAACACTCAATAAAACTGAATTAAAAAAAAATCAAGTGACGGTGAGATACGAAGAAGGCAGATTCGCCAGCGTTTATGTGCCAGCTTTTATCCCTCGAGATGAGAGAATGTCCAGTTCCATTGTCTCAAAACACCACTCACATCTCCAGTTTCAAATAAAAACTAGCAGCGTCAGATCCCTGGGTGGGGTGGCGGTAGTATGTATGTGTCAGTTCCCCTAAATTGGATTGTTGGGTGCGATGAGCATGGTGGAGTAGTTGATAGCACTGTTCCCAAACAGCCTCAGTATCTTGAGCTTGCGTCTAAAGTATAGTGTGGATTTTGTCAGCATAACTTAATCAGTTTTCTGGCAGGTTTCTCTCCCACATCCCAAATACATGCTTATTGGATTAATTTCTGACCTTAAAACTAGAATGAAGTTGTTCAAGTCTGTGATTGTGCCCTGTGATGGGCTAGCATCCCTGTCCAGGGTCGTTTGCAGCATAGCACCCAGTGCAGCCTGATTAAGTAATGGCACCTCATGTCTCCTAAATTGGATGAGAAAGTCGATGGACAATTAGTGTTATAACCATGGTTAAATACTTCTCAGACCTAAGGAGTACTTGAATGAGACGATTTTGACTGTTTAGATTTGAGTTTCATTTACAGTTTGTTTATATCTTACTGCTTATAGTTTTGTTAATATCCAAGAAAACAAATGTTAGCAGTTTGATTCCCTGTCTAGGTTTGATTTTTACTGTTATTTAAAGTTGATCAATTTTTATATTGTTTTCAGGTTAGGATTTTATATATTTTTAACTGAGTAGTATTGTACTTAATTTTTGAAAGTGCATGCACAAGAAAGACCTGCAAATACAGTGGATATAGGAAGTATTCAGACCCCCCTTATCCTTTCTGAAAATTTTGTTTTGTAGAGTTAATTTTGAATGGATGCATTTTACATTTTACCCATCACTCCACATTTAATAATCCATATTAACAAAGTGAAAACAGATTTTCAGAAGGGTTTGCAAATTTATCAAAAGTCAAAATCCGTTATTCATATAAGTATTTGTGAAGACTGTTTTGCATTAACAAGAAACATTTTGAGTTCGTAGATCTGATTGAGCCTTGATTGGAAAGCAAGGTTTATTCAAATGAGACTTATTCGGCTAAAGTCGGTAGCACAGTAAACCTACTTATAAACAGAGGGGATGTCAGACATGATTATAGTAGTTGCTGGTCTTGTTTCCTGAGAATGTCACCTTACACCTCCAGAAATCACAGGACATGACAAATTACATCACTTAATGATAGCTTTCCAGCACAAATTCACCTTTCCAAAGTATCAAGAGCTTGCCTCTTGCATTATTTCTACTGTACATCTAGCCGAGTACTCCTTGGTTCTCAAGTCTCTCACAGACAAAGAGCCCACCTCTGTGATTTTAAGCCAAATATAAGCCTGTTTGATTTTGTCAGGGTAAGTCGCAGACTGATTAGACTGAGCCACTTGGCATTAGTGCTGAGCGGTATGAACAAAATTCAGTATCACAGTATTTTTCAAAATTATACTGGTTTCACGGTATTCGACTGTATTTTTTTCCCATGCATGAGTAGATGTTAACTACATCTTGCACTGCAATTACTGCAGTAGACTGGCTAAGAATAACCTATTCTACTGTCATGAGAATTGTACATTGTACAAAAAATTTTTTAATGTGCACACAAGTATTAATAAAGGTTTGCATGGCCCCATAAAGTGATAGTTTTCAAGGGGGTGGCACTAATGAAGAGAAGGCATCACATTGCATGACAGTTGCAGTCAAAATATAGAACCTTTTTATTGAACAAATTTTGCAAACAACTTAAACTAAAATTTTGACAACATATTTTCAACCATCCAAAGAGGCATTTAGACTTAGTAAAATATCCAGAGGTGCTTGTCAAAAGTTGTATTGCACTGAACATGTCTTAGAAAAGGAATAAATAGTAAATATTTTTTGTAAACCAACTACACTTTCTGTTAATGTTAACAATCTCTGTCCACTGACACGTTAAAGTGACTTTTTAAACAACTTTACCATCATTAAACTGCATAATATTTAAACTAATAAATAACAACAATAAAATAAATAATTGTGCAACGTCCACTAATAATACTATTACTTCAAGACTTGCAGTATTACACAGTATTCACCAAACAAAAATAAAATAAAATAAAACAAGTGCAACTTGGTGATGACATTTTTACCAACTGAACCATCATTAAGGCAAATTGCATTAATAAGGACCTTGCTTCAAGCTAAGCTATATACATAAATAATAAAACTGCAACTTGCATTTATAATGCAATTTGTGGTATAGCCCTATGGAATTGTATTAGGGCCACAGTGAAGATAAAAAATACGGACACAGGGAAGAAACAAAAAAACTATATGTCAAGAATAAGGTCGATATGTTTATTCTCGACATTTCCACTTTATTCTTATAGTTTATTTTGTAATTAAAGTAGAATGTCGTAAACTAAACTTCATCCTAAAATCAATGTTTAATTTACTAGATTTTCTCAAACCCCGTCATAAGTTAATGTAGCACATTAAATGCTTTGTGTTAAGTGTTCCCTGACCCAGTTGTTAATCACTATGCGCTTCTTAAACTAACTTCCTCTACACTAAGTGGAGGCGCAGGCAGCGATTGCTGTACAGAATCTATTGACTTCATGATATTCCTGCTCTCTGAAAATTTAGAATGCTTAGATAAATACTTGCTCCCTTGCAGTAAGGGGTCCCCAGGTGTACGTTCAGTGTAGAGAACTTTATGGCAGGTGTGACGAGGCTGGATGTATGAATGGGTATCGCACTGGTTTAACTTAAATATTGTGTAAATGATGGGTTTGTGATCTGGTGGTTGGAGACACAAACACAGAATTCAATAAATGTTTTTCTGAGCTGGCTTTCTTTATTGCATGCGTGCTGTCTCTGTCTGACGTACCAAACCCCCAGTTCATATCCTTCCTTTTTCTTTCTCCACATAACCAATCACCACATGATAAACGTCTTTGTGAAATTAAAACTAGTTATAAACTTATACTATGGAGTGTTCAGAACTTTAAAAAAAATCTTCATTATACATGTTTAATTATGCCATCCATTCAGGGTTGCGCCCATCCCAGTAAGCATTGTGTGTGAGGCAGGAGCAAATCCTGAACAGGGCGCCAGCACATCGCAGGGTGAATACGAGCAATACATACTCTAGCAGGGTCAATAATACATAACAAAACCCCACATCCTACGTGACTCAGAAAGGAAACTGAAGCACACCGAGTAAACCCACCAGAAAAACATGCAAATTCAAAGAAGGGAACACCCGGGACCCCTTTGCTGCGAGGCAGCAGTGCAACCTCCACGCCACCGTGCCCCCACATGATTAATACATGCTTTAATGCATTTCATCATTAAAATTATATCAAGTACTTACCTTAGCATTCTAAATGTTCAGGGAGCAGGAATATCATGAAATTAATGTACTCTGTGTGCTGCCTGCGCTTCCTCAGTGCAAGAGGATGTCAGTTTAAGAAGCACGTAGCGATTAACATGGCTCCGGGAACACTTAACACAAAGCATTTAATGTGCTACATAACTTATGATGGGGTTTGAGAAAATCTAGTAAATTAAATATTCATTTTAAGATGAAGTTTAGTTTACGATGTTCTACTTTAATAACAAATTACGAGAATAAAGTCAACAAGGCTACTTTAATCTCGACAAACGGCGAGAATAAAGTAGAAATGTCGAGAATAAAGTCAACATGTCGTCACACTATTACACAGTACCCAGGTACATTACACAGTATTGAAAAAAATAAAACAAATACAACTTGGCTTGCAGTATTATCCAGTAGTATAGAAACAGTATTCACAAATTTGAACATAGTGGTCCACATCCAACCTTTTAAATACAATCTCCAGACAACAGACATGACTCCTTTTTCCAGCAAAAGTTCTTCTGTGTCATCATGTTCAACTTTATCATCTGCTACAGCTTCAGTTTCGGAATGTTCTCTGTCCATTTTCACCACGCAATACCTCCACTAACGCATGTGCTCCGGTGCAACAGTGAAAAGGTCTCCCCTTAAACAGTTTCCTGCTGCACCACATTCCGAACGTTGTTTAGGCAATTGAGCTGTTATTTCCTAGTCTGTATATTTTGAGGTAATTTTGATCATTTTTTTGTTTTTGCTATTAACATACCATAGCAATCTTTATATATAATATGCTACCGTGGCTGTCCGTTTGTCTGTCCAGGATTTTAAATCACCTGTAGCTCGCAAACCATTTGAACTATTGACCTGAAACTTGGTACACATACACTATGTGACGTCTACTATCTACTTTCAGGGTGATGATTGACCTCCAAGGGTATTCCTCTTTTTATTTTTATTTTATTTTATTTTATTGTAGAATCAACTCTCGGCGCATGCATACAGGTGCCGTTCTCATCCCTCTTCGCCGTCACTTCCCCTACCTCTTCATATTTTAAGTCATTGTTAAGGCAGATTGAAGAATTAAGTTCCAGCTTAAGTGAAAAATTAAAGAAAACGTACTAAGTAATTGCAATACAAACATTGACTTAATCAGTTTTAACGAGAAAAGATGCTGATGAAAGGATAGAAGAAGCGGGTCGCCAGGGTGGAGAAAAGAAGATCTGCTCAGGAAGCAGCAAACGCATCAACCTCTGAACAAACGAATGTTAAACGTACAGAGAAAGAGGATGAAAACTAGGAATGCTCAAGTGAAGTGTATTTACTGCACGTTATCATGCAGTACGCCATTACCGGTATTTTATTAAAAGACAAGCTAATGCATTGTATGTAATATACCATGGTTTTAATTTAAAAGTTACTGAAAGAGAAATAGTTCTAGATGATCAAAAATAAATCTAAAGTCATTTTTGAATGTTTATTATTTAATGCAAGGCACTACACAAAGGTTTTTGCATGGGTGTCAGGTTTCTTTTCTAATGCTTTGTTTACAGTATATAATACATCTTTTAGATGGTTTGTGCTTTTTTTTTTTTTTATTTCTCATTTGGTGGATAAATGGCTAAGAAATGCTGTTCGGTAAGGTAACGGAACATATTACTAATACCTTGTCAAGTGCTCGGTACTGCAGGTGGTTTCATGTTGTGCTTTTCAACATGTCACTTCACTAGTGCTTAAATATATTTTACCATTGGTATGTTAACAGCAGAATTTAGTTTTATATATGGCATGGGCATTTAATAAACTAATGTCCAGTATATGAAAAAACACTTACTTATACCACTTAACTGCTTTACAGACTGACTCTTGAACTTTTTAGCATGTCTGATTTGTCAACAGCCCCAATATTAGAATTACTATTAACAATACACATTGGCTTCAAAATTGTTTTGTTTTTCTTCTCTGTAGCTGTTATTTCACTGAAGTCTAGTGTGGATAACATTCTAACCTCTCTTTTGTCCATGCATTTCACTGCTAATAAATTTCCTGACTTGGAATGAACTGTTTCACATTTATTTAATTTTTCATTAATTGAAGGCTTGAAATGCCTATTTTTTTTATTAACTGTGCTACATGCATTTGTTTTATGCTAATGCAATTCAGAAAAAAGAGCTGGGCTAACATACAAGTTATCAACAAATAACAAATATCCTTTACCCAGGTAGGACTCTGACAATGCAAGGACTATATTTCTTGTTTTTTTTTTGTTTTTTTTTTCTCAATATTTTCAACATAGGCATTCACTTCCACACTAGCTCCAGTATAAATAGTAAAAGTTACATAATACAAAAAGCTTTATACCAAAATTATGTCCATGATAAAATAAGGCAACATTTATTTTAGGAAAAAATAGAGATCCACCCTCCAGTAATCCTTTATTTTTTTCTTTCTACAGCAATAGTAAAGTTACATAATACAAAAAGCTTTATACCAAAATTATGTCCATGATAAAATAAGGCAACATTTATTTTAGGAAAAAATAGAGATCCACCCTCCAGTAATCCTTTATTTTTTTCTTTCTACAGCAATAGTATTAGTCAGTTAATTGATTGGAAGCAGGATCATTCTATAATTCTTCTAGCATTGTACTTTTCCATTTTATTCAATATTGATTTTGGAAATTATTAGTGATTTTTTTTTAATTAAATCTAGTTGAAAAAGGATTTTAAAACTCCTGAGTGTTCTTTTTTGCTTCCTTTTAAATTTTCATCCACACAATCTGAATTTTCTTCAAACATATCAATTTTTTGACTCAAATGTATGTTTTGGTTTTTTTTTCCCCACTCATACCCAGATTATTTTTTCTTTTGTGGTATTGATTCCTCTTTCTCTTCCCTGTTAGAGTCACTGGTTGAAAATTAAGTGAACAGTGAACTTGTTTTTACAGCTCCAGATTCATATGGCTCCAGTGGTATAAATAAAAAAAAAAAAACAAGCAAAAAAATAGAATCACATTACACATAGCAAAGTTACCTTGCTGAATACATTTCCCACATACTATAGTATACTAAAATATTGCGGAAAAGGTACGTTCTAGCAGAAAGTACTAGCACAATGCTGTCATATTTATCCAGTACAATTATGTGAATCATAAAAATAAAAATCTGTGTGTATCCAGTTAACACAGTGAAAAAGTTGTGGAACTAAGGAGGGTTAAGAGTATAAAGCTACAGAAAGCAAAATATTTCTAAATCATATAATGACTGACTTTCTAACTCATCAGCAAAAACACTATTTAGCTAAAAAATTGAAACTTGGCACAGTGGTACTGTACATCTAGTGCAGTAGGCATACACCAAGAAATGACATTTCAATGTATTATTAGAATTATTTGTTTATATTTGCTAGTAATGATGCTTTACAAGAGGGCTGTTCTTAGTGGCTGCATCCTTTTTTCAACACTAGGCCGCCACAGAGGAAGAGTTAAAAAAAAAAAAAATGGAGCTGCCACTTTATGCAAATGAAGGCCGCTACCAGAAGCAAAGGGGGAGGACAAAAGTTAATTAAGCTTAAAGCAGACCTGTTTAGCAAGTTGCCTCTTTGCATACAGGCAGTACTCCCTATTCTGTTGACTTCTTCATATTCCTTGCAATGTGGTATATGTACAAATTCAAAGGGGGTTTGTCCCCCTTGTATTGTTGATCACACTTTTATGTATGCTACACATATTTTGAAAAATGGGGTAGTTTATAACAGGCCCTTGGTGGTGAAATTGTGATGGTCTCGGTTGGCTACACGCTCCTTAGTTGCTTACAGGAGCCTCTTGAACCCAGAGCCATCGATTGTCATAAATCAAGATGAGCCAGGCAAATGAGAACACAGGGTTACCAAAGGGGTTGGTGCAACTGTGCAAAGTGCTTTTATTAAACACCTAACAAGCAAACAGTGTTCCAAGTGCAAGTGATTTTCAATAAATAAAAGCAAAGTGAAATGTGTTGGTTAATAATCCAATAAATAAGATAATAAAAACAAGATTAAAATCCCAGGCAGAATCTGTCCTTTATAAAATCCATGAGTTCCAGTGCAGCTTTCTAAAAACCGACGTTTCCTCCGCTTACCCCAGTCAGGATCTCAGTAGCCAGAAGAGACATAATCCCACAGGCGCAGTCACCTTATGTGGCTCAGGTCCCTTGCCAGTCCCAGGCTCCCAGCAAGCCAGCTGCCCCAAGGCTTGCTGCTCTAGCTTCTGCTGCCATTCCTCAGCCTTATGTAGGAGCCCTGCTGGAGCAGTCGGTCGCTCCTGTTCCCAAAAAATCGCTCAGCAGGTGCAACCCCTGCCCCTCAAGTGCTGGTTGTGCACTGCTGTATGGTTATCTTCCCAGCCACCTGCTTCCATTCCCTCACACAGGATCAAGGAGGAGGAGCCTGCCTCTATTTCTCTTGTTAACCTACACCCTTCTCAATTCATTTTTGGTCTTCTTTTAATCTGCCCTTTTTTTTCTTCTGTGCAGGCTCCTGTTATGTTGCCAAACTGGGTGCAGGTGCTATCCTTCACCTACTGCAAGGTATGAATGAGGCACCTGACTCAGCCAACTGCCCCAGCCAACCCCAGAGTGGTGCATGCACTTGCACTTGTTCAGAGCTAGCACGCTTTAGGATTCGTTTATTTATTTAAAATTGTGTTTTGCCACGAACCCCTTATCACAGAAATACAAGTAATACTACAGAGAATTGAGTGTGCCAATGGACGTCAGACTGTGATATGCCACTATGCTCCGGTTTGCAAGGCAGAATCTGTGAAGGACCAGTTCAGTGTACCCACCCAAGCCCTGAGTACTACACAAGCTAGGAGTGACAGCATACCTTGCTAAATTTAAATGTTTGCAAAGCTCAGTAAAGGAGTCTGTCATGGAGAGAACATACAGGAGGTGGGCAGTGCAGTTTCAAGTGAGCCACTATCAGCGTGACCCCCTACCACCCCAACTGAATGTTAATGAAGCGTGGCACTCTAATCACTCCCCAAATTTGACTAATATGTTGTCGTGTAAAAGCAATAATAAAAGTCAAATAGGAGCAAGACAGTGACTAAACAGGGTGCCACCTATAATTTCGTTCCACATCAAGCACTGGGACCTTGTACATAATTAACAATATATTTTTCACCTGCTTTTTTCTGTACAGTGCTTAAAGTATTTGATTCATTGTTTGTGCTGCATAAATAGTCAGCCTTTAAAAGTCAATATTGTATGTAATAAGTTACAGTAAACCGCAATTCAGTTTATATTTCTTTTGAGCTAAATCTTTTCACACTTCATGACAGTACAAGGTTATAGATCAAAGCATTTTTTTTCAATTCTGATTGAAACTGCCATTGTTACAGGATATGCTATAGGATGAAATTATATCTATGCCCCAGATTCCAATTTTTCCCACTTTTTACCTGTTTTAATTCAAAAGAATACAGTTTCTGTAAAATTGTATTTTTCCTGTGATCATCATCAAAAGCCAAGGTCAGTCACTAGGAAAAGAAGATTAAGAAGTTCAGTTGAACTAATAATATTAACCCCTGGTTAAAAAAAAAGACTAATATCATACACAGAAAAGTACTCAGTTAACTGTATAGTACTCCTGACATATACAGTATGATTAACTGCGCTGTAGGTAACTTTCATTGTCTTAGGAAATTTCCTGGGCAAATGTAGGTAACACACTTAGTTGTCTTTATAAAAGTGAAAAAAAAAAATCACATGGATTTGCTTTTCTGAATCCGGAATAAGAGAAGTGGGGGGAAAAAGACCTGCTTATTAAATGAGGTAAAATGACTCGCTCATTGTGAAAGTGGTTGGAACAAAAACCTGCATCCACATCAGATCCCTAGGACAGAGTTTGAGAACTGATTCAAGAGGTATTTATATACTGTGTGCAGTGTGGACTAGTTAGATGGGACAAAGGAATAAAAAAAAATAATAATACATTGTCCTGTCTAATGTTTTAGTTTACTGTCTCTTGTCTTTTTCAGGGAAGTGTGGAGCATCCTATTGTGATGACAGAGGCACCTTGCAATCCTTTGCACTGCAGGCAGATGATGTCTGAGCTTTTGTTTGAGTGCTACCAAATACCCAAAGTATCCTATGGAATTGATGCTATGTATAGTTTCAATCACAATAACTACAAGGGGGGAGTCAGTGTCCCCTCCAATGGATTAATCATCTCTTCTGGTTATCACTGTACACACATCTTACCAGTTTTAGAAGGAAGGTAAGTTGTGCCCTGCATTTGTTATGTATGGGACCACGTTGAAGTCTTTGACACATTCTTTACAAAAACAGTGAAGCTTCTAAAGAAGAGCACAAAATATTTTTCTGTTTTCAATCGAGGAAGAAGGTTGCATTCACAAGCACTTACAAAGACTAAGTCATATTATTTGCTAATTAATATTTTTTTACTTTATGACTTAAAAGGTTATCAATGGTTTACAAATTAATTAAATGTTTTTATTGTAGACCCATAAGTACATTCTTTTGGGAAAGTCTGTTGCATTTAGTTTATGTGATCAAGGCATGATTCATCTTATCTGTCACTTTTCCTTTAGGCTGGACAGCAAAAACTGCAAGCGTATTAACCTTGGAGGCAGCCATGCAGCATCTTACCTGCAAAGATTGTTGCAGCTGAAGTATCCGGTGCATCTGGCAGCCATCACCCTCAGTCGTGCAGAAGAGATACTGCATGGGCATTGCTATATAGCACATGACTATCACGATGGTAAGACTTAACATGTCTCCCAGGTTGTTGTCTCCTGATAACAATAACCCTATACAGATTATGTTGTTGCACAATCACGTTTGTGGTGTACCGTATGTCTGCCTTGAATTAGATAAACACATTTTTTCCATCTTAAATTGCTCTTTCAAATCCTAAAGCCATATTTTTATCCTTCAGAGATGGAAAAGTGGAGAAAACCAGATTTTTATGAAAAGGAAGTCCACAGAATGCAGTTGCCATTTTCACAGAAACTGTTAGGAAGCACTTTGAGTGCAGAAGAGCGGCAGGAAAGGCGGTCACAGCAGCTGCGTCGTTTGCAGGAATTAAACGCTCGGCGCCGGGAGGAAAAATTACAGTTAGACCAGGAGAAACTGGACAGGCTGCTCAGTGTACAGGTATCAATAGCAACTCGGCAAAAGAAGCATTATAAAAGAATGTTAATGTAGTTCATATTATATCTTAAGGCACCTAGTTAATACCATAACAACCCAATACAGTAAAAGACCAAGTTGCATATCTTTTTTTTATTGCTGTTCTGTCTTATTTTTCACCAATTTCTTGAACTCTTTCACATTTTATTAGTGAGAAGTCAAGCAAAATGACCTCTTATTGGCTAGCTAAAAAGATTACAATATGCAAGCTTTCGAGGCAACTCAGGCCCCTTCTTCAGACAAGATGTAATCTTG
>JANRMT010062856.1:24959256-24988418 GCA_026402145.1 Polypterus bichir lapradei | reverse complement strand
TAGATAACCTTTTAGCTGAAAGACAATGTATTGAAAATCTGTATACACACACTTCATGATACTGCAGTGCTTCAAGTTTGCACCATAACATCATTATGCTGATTGTTGTCTACATGAAAACTCCATCCATGATGTTGGTGTGAACAGAGGCCTAGGAGAAATTTGGTAGTGCTAGTATTTTTTCTTATTTTAGCAGTCTTTCAAGCTACCAGGAATTTTCTATTTGATGCATGGTATTTTCTGTGGACAACCCTAAAGATCCAAAATGAACTTACTTAAGAGGATAATAAACTTATTGTATCTGTAGAATACATGTTCATATACAATTTGCAAAATTACTTTATTTCACCTAGGCATGTTCACATTTCGTGCAGGGTCTTGTCTTTGGCAGATTTTCTTCATTATTATTCAGTGCTGTAGCTTCTGAAGTAGCCCATTCCCTTTGTGTTCCCTAACAAATGACAAGCATCCAGAACTTAGACCAAAAAGTGATTTTTGTAATGAATGTTATACACCGTGTCTGTTACAGGCACCTGAGCTTGAGCCCAATCTTTATGATGTGGACAGTGCAGCAGAGATGGATCCTGAGTTCAAAGTGGACCAAATGGAGACAGAAAAGACAGTCAGCACATCACAGGTAGGCTAGAAGATGCTGACAGCTCCAATTTGATATTTTTGGGGAAGAAATAGCTAAATTAACTAAAAAGCACCAAACTTTATTAGTTAGCATTTTTCATTTCAATGACTACTTCTGGATGATTATTTAAGAATAACAAGTTTGCATCTCATTGAAAGCTAAAACTTGTCTAAGATCAATAAACCAGCTGTGTTTTATATGGCTCCCAATCCTTTAGACACCATTAAAGAAGGAAAGATTGCATTTATTTTTAAGTAGCTAATATAAGAATGGATTTTTTTTATGCCTACAATGATGAATTAAAAGAGACAACCTGCATTTTGCTTTAGCGCATGATCAAGAGACTGCTGTCTGATGTACAGCCTGTAACCAGCTGTAAGAGTCACATGAAAAAAATGACACAAAAATAGCAGTGTTAAACCGGAGTAGCTGTCTTTTCTCTGAATGTTTTTTTACAGAGATAGTAGGCTTCATTGAAATTAATAATTTGCACTATTTCTTTTAAATGTGTCAAAATTACTAAAGGTCTCCCTGTTAACAATTAGTTTGGCTTCATTGGCTGTCTTGTTGGTGCCCTCTTTCATGCTTACTTACTAATCTTGTGTCTTTTACCCACAGTCCATATTTAACCTTGCTGAATATCACCAAATGTACTTGGGTACAGAGATGCTGCGAGTGCCAGAAATCTTGTTCCAGCCCTCATTGATTGGAGAAGAACAGGCAGGGATTGTAGAAACACTGCAGTACGTCCTGGACAGGTACCGTGTGTGTGAATATGCTGTTTTTCATCTTTTCTGTATTACAGCTGTGATGACAAAGTCTTTTCCTGATTATTGGACCATTTGCTTCAATTACTGATTTCTTGTTCCTGAATTTAATAACTCTTAAACTGTGTAAGTTACCAAATCAATTTTGTGTATTTGAAGTTAGTTGCTACAGAACTTTGTGGTGTTGAATGAAGCATAATTTATAAGTGAGCTTATAGTGCTGGTTACTGGAAGTGTTGAAACAACAGCCTTAAAAATTACCATATATATCCACAGGGAAGTAGAGAGTACTCCTCACTTGTGAATATCCTTATCATTTTCACAGAAATATAATATATTTTTGTAAGATGCCATCATGTTCAAAGAGGTCTAGCTACCACTATTATTGCCCTAATTAATGATAACCACTTCCTGGAACATTTTTATTGGTAGACGGCTTCAGAGATGCTGTGGTCGCATTTGTACTTTTGTTAGAAATTCATGCACTGAAGACTGTGCTTGGTTTTTTCTGATAAAATTACAAATATTCTACAAATGTTAACAAAAAAGCACTTATTTTATATCATTAATATATATGGTTTATAACGGTAACTTAATGTTTCGCCTCATCTAGAACTTTATGCCTTTTGGTGATCAATTCATCTCCTGCTCACTTAACTGTTTACAGGAACAGACATTTTAGATTAGATTTTAGATTAGATTCAACTTTATTGTCATTACACATGTACAAGTACAAGGCAACGAAATGCAGTTTAGGTCTAACCAGAAGTGCAATTAGCAGAAAGTGCAGGATAAAGGTATAAGTTCTAAGTACACCTAAAAGGGATATGTGTAGGGAAAGGCTATGGATAACTATTACAGAATGATATTATGTGAGCATAATATACAGATTGCTAGTAACTATACTTATAAATTTACAATGGATGAACAAGATATACAAGTTGCTATTAACTGTAGTCAGGAATTTGCAAATAGATATGAACATAATATACAGGTTGTTTTTTTCTATAGACAGGAATTTACAAGTAGACATGTACAGATAGATATGTACATAATGTGCAGGTTGCTATTTTCTATAGACAGGAATTTACAAGTAGACATGTACGAATATATACTCAATCAGAAGTGTACAAATGTATTGTGCATGGATATTTGTATTTTCAAACAGGTATGTACATTGTAGCGCAGTCCATATTAAATAGTGTAGTGGTAATAGAAAGAGTATAGGGGTGTGTGAGGTGTGGGCAGGTGTCAGTGGGGGGCAGAGTTCAATAAGGAGACAGCTCTGGGAAAGAAGCTGTTCCTCAGTCTGCTGGTTCTTGACCTGGGACACCTGAAGCGCCTACCAGAAGGCAGGAGAGAAAACAGTTTGTGGGCGGGGTGAGAGTAATTCTTAAGAATACTGCGTGCTCGACGCAAACAGTGTTTCTTTAGAATGTCCTCAATGGCTGGAAGTGGAGTCCCTATAATACGCTGGGCAGTTTTCATCACCCGCTGCAGTGCCTTACGCTCAGCAACAGAACAGCTTCCGTACCAAACTGTGACACAGTTGGTTAGAATGTTTTCTATTGTGCAGCGATAGAAGTTCACCAGAGTAGTTGAGGACAGCTGGTTCTTCTTAAGTGTTCTCAAGAAGAATAGGCGCTGGTAAGCCTTCTTGACCAGGCTAGAGGTGTTGGTGGACCAGGATAGGTTCTCCGAAATGTGGGTCCCCAGGAACTTAAAGGATGAAACAGGCTCAACAACCATTCCGTTGATGTGAATGGGTTCATGTGAACCTCTTCTTCCTTTCCTGAAGTCCACAATGAGCTCCTTGGTCTTATTGGTGTTAAGGAGCAGATTATTGTCCGTGCACCAAGTGGCCAGTTGCTTGATCTCCTCCCTGTAGGCAGACTCATCGTTGTTGCTGATGTGGCCGATCACCGTAGTATCGTCTGCAAACTTGATGATGTTGTTAGATCTATACACAGGCCTGCAGTCGTGGGTGAAGAGGGAGTAAAGGAAGGGGCTCAGCACACAGCCCTGTGGTACGCCAGTGTTGAGCGTGATGGTAGTGGAGCAGATGTGGCCTGACCTAACATACTGGGGTCTGTTGGTCAAAAAGTCCATAATCCAATTACAAAGTGAGGTGTTAATATCCAGATCTCTAAGTTTGGTGATTAACTTAGAGGGTAAAACCGTATTAAATGCTGAGCTAAAGTCAACAAACAACAGTCGTGCATAGGTGTTTGTATTGTCCAAGTGTGTGAGTACAGAGTGCAGCGCTATGGAGACTGCATCATCTGTGCTCCTGTTAGCACGGTAAGCAAACTGGTGTGGATCTAGTGAGGATTGGAAAGAGTCCTTAAGGTGTGTCAGGACCAACCGCTCAAAGCACTTCATAATGATGGGTGTGAGTGCTACGGGGCGGTAATCATTCAGGCACGTTGGGCTAGAGTGTTTTGGCACTGGCACAATTGAGGTAGATTTAAAGCATGCTGGTACAGCTGCTTGGGCAAGGGACATGTTAAAAATGTCTGTGAATACCCCAGCGAGCTGCTCTGCACATGCCCTCAGTACGCGCCCAGGGATACCGTCTGGTCCAGCAGCCTTGTGCACGTTGATCCGGCTCAGTACGTTGTAGACATCAGATGAGGTAAGTGTGATGGGTGAGTGGTCGGGTGAGGAGGCGATCTTGGTGACATTTTCTTTATTGTCTTTCTCAAAGCAAGCATAAAAGTCATTAAGCTCATTCAGAAAGAAGACATTAGTGGCTATAGGGGTGGGGTGACTGGGTTTGTAGTTGCTGATGGCCTGGATGCCCTGCCACATGCGCCGAGGGTAAGAGTTTGAAAAGTGCTCCTCTAGCTTTAGTTTGTAGCAGTATTTGGCCTTTTTGATGTCCCTTTTCAGATTAGCCCTGGAAGTGCTGTAGGCCTGTGCATCACCTGATCTAAAGGCAGTGTTGCGTACCTTCAGTAGGAGACGCACCTCCTTGTTCATCCATGGCTTCTGATTTGGGTATGTGGTGATCTGCTTCTGGGTTGTGACACTGTCTATGGTAGTGTTGATGTAATCCAAAACAGAGGAAGTGTAGCTGTCTATGTTCGGTGGCCACAGGTGGCCTGAGTAGCAAACATACTCCAGTCCGTGTGTAGAAACCTGTCCTGGAGTGTGAAGTCTACCCCCGCTGGCCACACTTTGATGGTCTTCACTGATGGCTGCACACGGTTGATGAGGGGTGAGTATTTAGGAGTGAGAAACAAAGAAAGGTGGTCTGATTGTCCCAAGTGGGGAAGGGGGTCCACATTATAGGCTTCAGCCATGTTTGTGTATACATGGTCTAAAGTTTTGTTTCCTCTGGTGTGACAGAAAATGTTCTGGTGAAATTTAGGGAGTACTGTCTTTAAGTTGCAGTGATTAAAGTCCCCCGCAACAATAAAAGCAGCCTCCGGGTGAACAGTTTGTTGTTTGCTGATGGCCGCATGAAGTTCGTTCATAGCAAGCTTGGCATCAGCGTCAGGAGGAATGTAAGCGGCAGTTATAATGGTGGAGGTGACCTCCTGTGGCAGATAAAACGGTCTACACTTAACCATGAGAAACTCTAGGTTAGCTGAGCAGTGTCTCCCAATAATAACAGAGTTCGTACACCAAGCATTATTAACATAAATGCACAATCCTCCGCCTCTTGTCTTACCGGAGTCATCCACCGTTCTGTCTGCCCGGAATGTGTGGTGCTCAGATAGAGCAATAGCAATGTCCGAAATATCGCTGTTCAGCCATGTTTCAGTGAAAATCATAACATTGCAGTTCCAAAGTTTCTTACTGTGGTTGATGCGAAGTCGAATCTCGTCCATTTTTTTCATCAGCGACCGCACATTGGCGAGGAAAATTCTGGGTAAAGAGAGCCGATGTGGTGTTTGCCTTAGCTTAGCTCTTAGTCCTCCACGCTTCCCCCATCTTTGTTTACGGTCTCGACGCCGCTTTCGAGCACTTCCGCCCGGCCGGATAGGACGCGCAGCCTCGGATGTTCTGACGATCTCAGGAACAAGTCGAAGATTATTAATAAAACTCTCGGGACTGTACAAACCAATATCCAAAAGCTCCTGTCGGGTTTACGATGTAAAAGCACTACTGTTCTGCACGAACAGACCCGAGAAGAGCAAGTAAAATACTGCAAAACTGCAGAACCTGGAGAGACACTGAGCCTCGCGATATGTACGCGCCGCCACCATTGCTGTCAATGCAAGGGTGCTCAAACTTTTGCATGCCACTGTAAATAAGTGTGAATACTTCAGTGAGAATCTTCAACAGATCAAAGATGAGAAGAATATAGGGAGAGACAGAATTGGAGAAATAGAGGAAGATTTATAGCCAGTAGTGATACAGACACTCTCGTGAAAACTAGTTATTGGTTAATAAGAAGTAAAATGGTGTCACCTGAGCATCAATGCCTTTAGTAACCCCTTACTGGAGACATCTAAACAAATTCAGATTGTCATACAATGCTGCTGTTTGTTACTGATGGGGTCAGTTTTCCAGACCTCTACATTAACAGTGTAGTGGTGGAAGCCCTAAGGACCAAACAGACTATTTATTGGAGTAACTTAATTTATGGATGTCATTAGTGTAGCAGCTCATTGTTTAGCATGGATGCTTCACAGCTCACATCTAAATGATTCAAACCAAAGATAGAAAGGTAACTGAAATGGGTTAAATATAAACCATAAGCTCTATTTTTCCCTTTTGTTTTCACATCCTGTGTATGTGCATGTATAGACTGTTTTAGCTGTCAGGCAATGTTATCCTCAGCAGCCACAGACACATGATAATCTACTCTTGCACTTCCAGTTTCCACCATGGCTTCCTTCACACAGGCTGATGTTTACATGGAAACTTCAGCAGCATCAGTTTTTGTGAACACAAAAAGTACATACATAATCTTGCACCATGATAGATAATGCCAAGAATGTGTGATAAAAAATTACTTCCAAGTTTATTATTATTTGCCATAGAAGACATGCCTCTTTTAAGTAAATGCATTGTTTAAAGTGGACATACTGTTTGTTTGGTTTTTTTTTTTTTTAATTTCTGTTGATGGCCTCTTACCACAGGGGGGAAGCCTTTGTCCTGATATATTATGCTTCCTTTAACACATGGTATGATTGCAAAAAAGTAACTAAACAAAAATTCCAAACCAATTCTTTTAAAGCCAGAGTTAATTAAATTCATTGAACAAGAAACATGGTTTTCCAGAGCCTATGGGCATAGGAAAACATATTTTTACAAGAAATCCAAATTGAATTTAAATACCCAGTTTTCAAATAACAGTTTTTAAAGTTAAAATATATAACCCATTACACTATTTTTTTTAATTACCAGAGGGTTACCGTAGATCCCGTTAAATAAGCCGAGAATTTCGTCCTAGATTTTTGGCTTGGAGTTTGGGGGTCGTTTTATACAACGAGTATCGTTTCAGATTCAAGATTTCCAGCGCAATGCCGGTTTTGCCGATGAATACGGAAGTAAATAATGATGAAACCACAGAGCCATCTTTCAGATGAAGAAGTAACTTTGCATGCCGGTACTTTAAATTAAATAAAGAATTTATTCAAAAAAGTGTTTTAGTTGTTGATTTTTTTAATAAAATTTATAATAAATTATCGGGAAGTTTAAAATAAAATTTTTTGTTTTGATTTACGACCAACATCTTGCGTTACGAAACGGATGCGGTCACGTGTATCCGCTTGCGCGATTGTAAACAAACAACCGAGAGCGTTAGTAGCGTCAGTCGGAGCCCAGATACATGTGTTTGTGGATGTAATTTCGGTCATTGCAGTGATTTACCTATATATATAATTCATTAAGACCATGCAAGCAAGACACATAATTTCTAAGGAAGGAAGAGAAGGTAAAGAAAGCGATCACAATCGAAACGAAGATGGACATTGTTTGGAAATATCTCCTCCTCCTCCCTTCCTGCAGCCCAAAGATGTCAAATTAAATGGTGAGTACATCATGAAATTGTTTCTAGAATAGAATGCCTTTTATTGTCACTATGCACATCTACAATGAGATTAAAAGCAGCTCCTTCAGTGCAGAGAAAAGTTCTGTATAGGGCTTGTATGGTTGTTTTTTAGCCTTAGCATAACGCCGGATCTGCGGCCCCGCTTCTGCTTTCTTTCCCTCCTCCGTCTGTGTCGTCTCCTAGACCCAACAACAGTCCACGGAGAGCCCGCTGGTCTCGCTATGTTGTCTGGGATGTTGTGCGTGTGATGAAAAACACTCGAAA
Source organism: Polypterus bichir lapradei (assembly GCA_026402145.1). Lineage (NCBI taxonomy): Eukaryota > Metazoa > Chordata > Cladistia > Polypteriformes > Polypteridae > Polypterus > Polypterus bichir. The sequence continues at coordinate 24,980,743 of JANRMT010062856.1, read as the reverse complement.
CAAATGTCTGGCTCTGGACACCGATGTCTATAAGGCTCTGACGGGTGTAGCGGCTGTTTGCCAAACCGATCGTGCACAAACAAGGACAAAAAAAAAAGTACAAAAAAAACAAAAAAGTGCACTGAAAAGGAGAGCCCTGAGCCATTGCGACCATGCGCGCCGCCATGCTCCTAGCTTAATCGAAGTAGGCTAGGCACTTTTTATAACTTTTTGGTTAGTACATTAGAAAAATTATTGGTGTTTTGGTAAATTATGCACATTATACAACCCTTTTTTATTCTGAAAAGGTTAAGTAAGTGTTGCAGTGGGAGGTTCGGAACGCATTATGGGTTAGCCTTGCGAACGAATTAAGTTCGTAAGTCAAGGGTCCACGGTATTGCGTATTTACGTTAATCAAATTTATAACGAGTCTCCGGAAATCCACCCGCCGATGTACCGTATTTGCGTATACAGTAATCCCTCCTCGATCACGGGGGTTGCGTTCCAGACCCCCCCGCGATAGGTGAAAATCCGCGAAGTAGAAACCATATGTTTGTATGGTTATTTTTATATATTTTAAGCCCTTATAAACTCTCCCGCACTGTTTATAAATATTCCCCGCAGAGTTATACAGCATAATCCCTTTGTATTCTCTTAGATATTAGGTAAGATTCATTGAAATTATGTATATAAACACACTGTTTATATACAGTAAAACCTAAATATTATTTTAAAGATATTGAGTGTCTCCGATATCACATATGTTACAGCCATTACGATAGACAGGCCACCAGCAATAAATACGTACAATGCAAGAAAAATAGTATACAGTAAATGTGTGTACAGTGACACTAAACGTACGTACATGTACTAAGCACTGTAAGAAGAAAATTAATTATGGTTACTCACCAACAATGACACGATGACTTGTCCGATAACAATGAGTTTAATTTTACTGCACAACAAAGGAGAGCGTTACAGCCCTTGTAAAGGAGCCACTTCAGGCGATTGTGTAGCACTGCCGTTGTTCTTCTTCTGGCAGTCTTCAATCCAAATCCCTAAAGCAGATTCCATCCAGACTACTGCCTTATTACATCCACTTACAACTCGTTTTGCACCCTGGTTAAAAGGACGCTGCAGCCGTAGATCTTATATTCCTTTCCTACTTTTTAAATAAAAAGAATCGTAGCCTTCAACAAATCCAAAACGTTTACCTTTTCGGCAATCGTTAACATCTTCTTCTTGCGCTTGGGCACGGCACCTGAAGCAGTAGCAGATTGTTTTGGAGCCATAATGAAGGGCTTGACTATGCACAAAGATAAACACAAAAGAGCACAACTCTTTACACAGCGAAACACGTTGATGCTGAATAAGCGAGACGAGACTTCCTGGTTAACACTGCATTCAGTACGCAGGAACTCAACTGTGTGCTCTGATTGGTTAGCTTCTCAGCCACTCGCCAATAGCGTCCCTTGTATGAAATCAACTGGGCAAACCAACTGAGGAAGCATGTACAGGAAGTAAAAAGACACATTGTCCGCCGAACCCGCGAAGCAGCGAAAAATCCGCGTTATATATTTAGTTATGCTTTCATATAAAATCCGCGATAGAGTGAAGCCGCGAAAGTCGAAGCGCGATATAGCGAGGGATTACTGTACATCTTGATATACAACAAGCACAAAGAAAGGCAGCACCTAAATCGCTTTCTATTTCACACGCTTTACGCGCCCGCATTCAGCTTGCTCTGTCACTGCAAATGCTGTGTGAACGCCCACCCTCCGTCACTAGCCGCTGTTCACTAGATGAATATGTGCAGGTGGCTTGTGGTGGATGACTTTCTGTTTTAGAGTTAAAACTTACAAGGGTTAAAGACTAACGGCAAGAATATGCATTCAAAAATGAAAACTAAAAATATTTTAGTAAATTATTATTTTATTTCAGTTAGTCTTTTCAGCTACTTTAATAGTTCGGTTTTTAGTTTTTCATTTCGGTTTTGTTATTTTATTTCAGTTTACGAAAATGTTTTTTTTTAATAATAGTTTCAGTTTTGATTTTAGTTTTCTTTAACTATAATAACCTTGCACTGCACGTTGATCATTTAAAAGCCTGAACAGCAGCTGTCCTTCTACCTCTTCGTGTCTCTGCCGCTCGCATTGTGAAGGGGGTGCTGAATGCACACTAAGGAGTTGCAGTTGGATCATCTGCTGGCTTGTTGTTGCTGGGGAGCTGAGTTTTCTGCTTGTCGTGCTTTGCGTCGATCATTTCAAAGCCTGTACAGCAGCTGTTCTTTTGCCACTTTGCGTCCCTGCCACTCGCGTTGTGAAGGGGGAGCTGAACGCACGCTGAGGAGAAGCGGTCGGATCATCTGCTGGCTTCCTGCTGCTGCTGCTGGCAAGCTGAGTGTTCTTCTTGTTACTTGTCATTGTTTTAAGAGCTGTGAGCACATGATGTCTGTCTGCCAAAAGCATTCCAACAACTGTTTGGTTAGATGTCTATGAACTTGTTTTAAATGTTGTCTCACTGCCTTGTCTCGCGGGACGTCAGTGTCTTCGCATAACGTTAAAGTGTCCCTCACAGGGCGTCAAATTGTCTTCCAAGAAGATCACGTCTCGTCTCCCTCCCAGGATTTTTTTATAATAGAGAGAAAGTGCACATAATTATTTGATATTTAAAACTAAAGTCTTCACACATTATACACTTCATGTCATTATTAGTATAACATGGAAAAAGTTTCTGTTTTAGGTATGTTTTCAGCATTTCTTGCCTCACATTTCCTTTCATTCTACACTTACACAGATCATTGTAGACATGGAACACACATGAAATACATGTATTCTAAATAACAGTATATTTACCCTATACAATTCCAGGCACCTCACACGCAGATAAAGAGCCTTGAGCTGGGAGAACTTTTTTGCCTGAGTTGAGCTCCGTCGGTGGGAGTGGAATAGGATAGCAGGCTGATTGCTGCTTGTGCTGATCGATGCATTTACTAAACAAAAGACTCTGATGGAGAGGTGCAAAGGAATTTATGGTGACCCGGGTTTATGAGTTTTTTCATAGGTATAAGGGATTCTAGGGTTAACCAAATAAAATTTTCCATGCTTTGCATTTTGAAACATACATTAACAGTTGCAAGTTACCAACGCAAAAAAAATAAACAGGCAAACAATGGAGCATTATTTTATGACTGAAGAATAAAAAAATGAAAAACTTAATCTTATGAATTCCTTTTTTCTATTTACTTTTTAGTTTTTGTATAAACTTCTCTTTTTCCTTTTTACAGTAATTTCCAATATCATAGCATTAATAGTTAAATAAAAAATAAAGTGATTTAAAATTCACAGCATTATGTATAAATGTAAATGATGCTGTGATCTAATCAGATAAAAACATAGAATACATAAAAGTAGCTGCAACATGTTATGTCCTCCATGCTTCCCTGTTTCATTGGTGGTGCTTCAAGCATGTGACCTATCAGATAATGCAACAGGAACACACATGATATGAACACAGTCCCACCATCTCTCACCATTCTGATGTCAGTTTAATCCAGTTCTCTCCTTACTCAGTGCAGTTACACAATTTTAAAAATATAACGACAAAGTACTAAATTATTTTTGCAAACAAAAATATAAATCTGTGACAACAGGAGGCCTAGAAAATATAGACACTGGGACACTGACATCAAGTAACAGGACCAAGAACCAGAGACACCAAATAGAGGGGCAAATTCGAGAAATGCAAGTACAAAAGAAATATAAATGTATTGTGCAAAAAAAAAGTTAAATATTAATAAAAGAAGTTCAGGTGCACTCCATCCAAAACCCAAAAACATGTCATCAGTAAATAGTGTGGATAAAGCATTCTTTAATATTTTAATAAAAGAACAAAATTGCAATTAACCCCATTTTCCTTCTTAATCAGGCTTAAAACAAAAAAAGAGCAGCCCTAAGTCATCTTTTAATTATAGAGCAGCTTTAGCTGCTGCCACCCTCTTGGAGCTGTTGTCCCTCCTTGTCCCACGCAAGTCGATGATCCACCGCAAAAACAGAAAAAACATTCAGACTAGCCTGGGTGACATATATAGTCAATTTGGGATACGACCTGGTATTGCACTGTGTTTCACCAGCACCTGTTATGTGCATGTGCCACATTTCAAATTGCCTGTGTGTGAGCATCCGTGACCCCATGCCAGTATGCATCACGGAAAGCTATTCTGCACCACTGAATATTTGCACACTACATGCTAATCAACTGCCAGCACCCCTGCTTTGCAAAGAATCTGCCCCACAGTGGCGTACCTGTTCCTTCCCCAGATCGCTACCTGAAGACAGATACCCAAGAAAAAACAGACCAACCTCCTCGCCTTTCAGCAATTAGACAGCATTTCTGCTACAACACAAAGCTTTCAAGTCTAGTAAGTAACTTAGCAAACTATTTTTAAAGCATATATCAATCCATCCATCCATTATCCATCTCGCTATATCCTAACTACAGGGTCACGGGGGTCTGCTGGAGCCAATCCCAGCCAACACAGGGTGCAAGGCAGGAAACAAACCCTGGGCAGGGCGCCAGCCTTTTAAAGTATATAATTACCAGTTAATAAAAAAAAATTACAGACAGTCCCTGGGTTACGTACAAGATAGGGACTGTATGTTTGTACTTAAGTTGAATTTGAATGTAAGTCGGAACAGGTACATTATTTTAATACATGTTACTGTTGACCGACTGTAACCAAGTGCTGTACCAATGAATGATGGAGTTTCACCCCGCTCTGAGCTTTTTTATTATTTCTACTTTATTTTCCATGGTGATGGTTTTTCTCTTCTTTACTCTATCACCAGCACTTGCATCAGATTTGTGTTTCAGAGACATTCTTGAAGGGTGAAGACAAAAGGTTAAGATGAGCTCTTCTGCACAGCACTGTACACACTATCACAGCAGGAAGGCACCTGTCGTCAACACGTCTGATGTACTGACAAGATACAACTTCCTGCTATGTGTGTAACAGCACAAGCAGGCTTGCTATTGAGAATGAATGGGGATGGCGAGGGGCGGTTCATCACCAACCCACCTCACAGTCACCTCCACTACAGTATGCTGCCTGCAGCGTCCACCCACCGAGAACGAACACAGTGTGGCCAAAGGCGGGTAGTGAATCGACCACCACTGCCCCCATTCAACAGGCAGCCACCCGAGGCACACTACAATGGTACCCCTCGCCGCCCCGTTCGCCCTCAATGGCCTCCATTCAGCCACAACCGGGTCACTGCTTGCAGCATCACCAGAAAACGAACGGGGCAGCCATGTGTGGTGGGCGGGCAGTGAAACGTCCCCCTCCGCTCCATCCAGCCTGCGTCCTATCACACAAGAATTGAGATATAGCCAACTGACACAAGTGAAGGCTGATGGAACAGAACAATTGTAATGACTGTTTTGGCCAAAATAGTATCAAACATGGACAAATGTGCCTTATCAGCTACTGTAATCGGGTATGTTAGACTAAAGTATTGGGTTTTCAGCCTGGATTGAAATATTTATACCAGTGGAGCATCCATTACACTGACAGCAGATTATTCAATGGTGTTAAACACATTTTAGCTAAAGGCCCAGCTTCCCACAGTAGTTTTACTTGACCATGGAACTTTTAGAAGATAACCTGAACACCCCATTATCAGAATATCTAAAACTCTGTGTTAGAGGAAGGATTTGAAATAAAATAGAAGTCAGTACAGGAGGGTTATGGTTGTACTCCTATTTGTATTAATGGCTGTTGCAGCAGTATTTTGAAATACTTGAAAACTACAAATAGAGTGATTTGAAATAAACTCATGAATGAACTTCTTGTTCTGCATACTAAGAAAATGCCTTCATTTTCCTTTATTTTTCTGTAAAAGTAGGTTCTGAATAACGCAGTACTGCATTTCATAAAATGGATTAGTGTCAACGATAACTCCTAAGTTGCGGGCTGATTAAGCTACATTAATATTCAGGCCTTGAGGGATAAAATATGACAGTGGTATAATGCTGGACTTTCTCTCTTTGACATGCTAGCATTAATTTCTTTCAGACACAAATTATTTAGCAGAAGTGTGTCAAGAAACGATACTGGGTCTCTGGCATTGTTTCTCAACCTACCTACCTACAATATTTTTTCCACATTTAAAGACTATTACAGTCACTGCTGTAATGCAGTGGTTCAAAAATTCAGTCCTGGAGGCCCCTGACACTACAGGTTTTCATCCCAACCAGGCTCCCTACATTAATCAAGCAAGATGTTAGTTACTTCCCAGTTTGTGTTTTTTGTATCAATTCAGAAGAGCAAACTGATAATGTTGTTTACTGAAGACCTTTTATGATTATTTATGACATTATTTTGACATTATTTACATTAAATACTAAAATAGCCCCTCTTTAGCAGTGAGTGTTGTTTGCCTTGGTTGACCGCTACACTTGTCATTTATTGTGAGTAAGCAGATGTAATTAAGTGAGCAAACTGCACAGAACAAGTAAATTATAAAGAAAATAAAGTTCAGCATAGAAAGATACAGCAAAAAAGAAAATATTTCTTAATTTAATTTAAATGCAAATCTGACACTAAAGCACTTTTCTGAATGCAAAGGAGACTCAGGAATTGCCTAGGAGACTCTGGTGTTTTGATGTGTTTAGCAAGCTGCTGAAGATGTTCTGTCAGTCCATGGTAGCCAGCATGATTTTCTACGCTGCAATCTCCTAGGGAAGCAACTTGAACTCAAAAGAAGCGCAATGCCTGCACAAATGTATGAGGAAAGCCTGCTCCATGACAGGATGAACACTGAACACACTAGAACCTGTTGTGGAAGAGAGGATGATGGCAGCACTGAATGCCGTCATGAAAAAACCCCTCCATCCCTTCAAAGGACAGCTAATTAAACAATGAAATTGATTAAAGATAAAAATAAAATCTCTAATGTGAAACTGGGCAGAACAAAAACCTGCAGCCACAGTGGGGCCAAGCAGGACTGAATTTGAAATACACTGCTCTATTGTTCAACTCTTTGAAACATTCAGACTAGCCTGGGTCAGTCTAAGTCACCGTATGAGAAAAATTGCTTGGTCTGAACAAAACGATAAAGCTAAGAAACTTGCAAGGGAGAATATTGTTTTGAATGATTACTTTCATCATCATTGAAAACTGAAATGAAACATTTATTAGATATTCACCAGTTTCAACAGAAGTACCCTTTGAGACCAGTGGAAGGCTGGACCGATCAAGCAAAAAGTAAAGAGCAATACAGAAGTAAAATGGGCCAGAACTGCATGCACCGCTGTTTTATTTCCATTAAATCATTAGATCTAGTATTTTTCTTCTTTCTTCTTCTTCTTTCAGCTGCTCTCTTTAGGGGTTGCCACAGCGGATCATCCTTTTCATTTCTTTCTGTCCTCTGCATCTTGCTCTTTTACGCGCATCGCCTGCATGTCTTCTCTCACCACATCCATAAACCTTCTCTTAGGCCTTTCTGTTTTCCTTTTTCCTGGCAGCTCTATTGTTAACATCCTTTTCCCAATATACTGAGCATCTCTCCTCTGCACATGTCCAAATCTATGCAATCTCGCCTCTCTGACTTTGTCTCCCAACTCTCCAACATGAGCCGACCCTCTAATGTACTCATTTCTAATCTTGTCCATCCTCGTCACACCCAAAGCAAATTTTAACATCTTTAACTCTGCCACCTCCAGCTCTGTCTCCTGCTTTCTGGTCAGTGCCACCGTCTCCAACCCATATAACATAGCTGGTCTCACTACCATCCTGTAGACCTTCCCTTTCACTCTTGCTGATACTCGTCTGTCACAAATTACTCCTGACACTCTTCTCCACCCATTCCACCCTGCCTGCACTCTCTTTTTCACCTCTCTTCCACACTCCCCATTACTCTGTACTGTTGATCCCAAGTATTTAAACTCATCCACCTTCTCCATCTCTACTCCTTGCATCCTCACCATGCCACTGATCGCCCCCTCATTTACACACATGTATTCTGTCTTGTTCCTACTGACCTTCATTCCTCTCCTCTCTAGATCATATTTCCACTTCTCCAGGGTCTCCTCAACCTTCTCCCTACTATCGCTACAGATCACAATGTCATCTGCAAACATCATAATCCACGGGGACTCCTGTCTAATCTTGTCTGTCAACCTGTCCATCACCATTGTAAATAAGAAAGGGCTCAGAGCCGATCCCTGATGTAATCCCACCTCTACCTTGAATGCATCCGTCACAACTACCGCAGACTTCACCACGGTCACACTTCCCTCGTACATAGCCTGTACAACTTTTAAGTACTTCTCTGCCACTCCCAACTTCCTCATACAATACCACAACTCCTCTCGAGGCACCCTGTCATATGTAGTATTTTTAGCATTTTGAAATATTATTTTATGTTGCTTATATCATTTTTTTGCACTCAAATACACTTCTTAACCTTTTACAAATGAATAAGTGATATCCCTGTTGTAATCAGAATCAATAATGGATTTAAAAATTGTTCTAATTGCTGCAGGATTGTGGACTCGAGTCCTGGACCAGTCATTTTGTGCAGTGTTTGTACAGTCCTACCATGTCTGTCTTGATTCTTCTGTATGTCTTTTGGATTCCCTTAAACATTGTGAGGATGTGTGTGTGATGTTAATTTGCAACTCAAAAATGTTAGTCTCTGTATGTATGTATGTATGTATGTATGTATGTGTGTATGTGTGTATGTGTGTGTGTGTGTGTGTGTGTGTGTGTGTGAGTGCTCGCCCGCCCAGGGTTGACTCTTGTCTGGCATACATTGAAATGGATTAAGAATATTTGAAAATTGTTGGATTAAAGGAGTTATGCTATGATTAGATTCCCATTAGGTACTTAATAAAAATTAAGTAGTGTTTTTACATTATGACCTGATCTGCATTCACCATCAGCAAGGCCAAGAGTTGGCCGTTGTCAACTCTACCACTTTACATTCACTAAATGAATCAGAATTTGAACTATTAATGTGAATTTCACTTTATAGTTATCGGCAACAGACTGTTCTGTCACAGATAACGTCTACAATTTAGGACTGGTATAATTGTATACCAGTCCTAATAAGTGTCAAATGACTGTTGAATATGGAACTGACACAAAGAAGATCTGTGCTCTACTGGCATTGCTTTTGAGATAGTTTGCAAGAAGTGGTATTTGTAGAGTATAAACAAAGTACTGGATCTCCATGGAGTCTTCAGAGCTGTGCATTAATGGTTTTTTTCAGGAAAAAGAACCCCCAAGATAACAAAAGTGGATAAGATTTGTTTTCTATTCAGTTGAGCATTCAGCCAAGTTTTTAGCATATTCCCAAAGTCAATCTCCGGTTTATCAATACTGTACATACTGGCCAAACTGTAGTGTATACACTGATGTTCTATTCGCAAAATCTTTGCCTTTGCACTGCCATTCTACAGACGTCATATTTTTATCTAGACTGTCAATGAAGAAACAACTCTTGTTTACCTTTATGTTACATTTTTTCAGATTATTTTGCATTCATTCATTCATTCATTCATTCATCCATTATCCAACCCGCTATATCCTAACTACAGGGTCATGGGGGTCTGCTGGAGCCAATCCCAGTCAACACAGGGCACAAGGCAGGAAACAAACCCCGGGCAGGGCGCCAGCCCACCACAGTATTTTGCATTCACAATTTTTAGAATGTCCATGCATATACTGAGTAAATCTCTGTTGCATTCTCTGTAACTGTACTGCAGTAACATCTACAGTGGTACCTATATGTCCTTAATCCGTTCCAGATCCTTTGACTTATACCAAACAGGATGTATACCAAACAAATTTTTCCCATAAGAAATAAAGGGAGAATGATTAATCCGTTCCCATGAAAAAAAATCCTATTATTATTGGCATAATAACGAAAATCATACATGATTCCAAACATTTTTTACAAATAAATAACTGAAAAGTGGAGTGTGCGTAATTATTCAGCCCCCTGAGTCAATACTTTGTAGAACCACCTTTTGCTGCAATTACAGCTGCCAGTCTTTTAGGGTATGTCTCTACCAGCTTTGCACATCTAGAGAATGAAATCCTTGCCCATTCTTCTTTGCAAAACAGCTCCAGCTCAGTCAGATTAGATGGACAGCGTTTGTGAACAGCAGTTTTCAGATCTTGCCATAGATTCTCGATTGGATTTGGATCTGGACTTTGACTGGGCCATTCTAACACATGGATATGTTTTGTTTTCAACCATTCCATTGTTGCCCTGGCTTTATGTTTAGGGTCGTTGTCCTGCTGGAAGGTGAACCTCCGCCCCAGTCTCAAGTCTTTTGCAGACTCCAAGAGGTTTTCTTCCAAAATTGCCCTGTATTTGGCTCCATCCGTCTTCCCATCAACTCTGACCAGCTTCCCTGTCCCTGCTGAAGAGAAGCATCCCCAGAGCATGATGCTGCCACCACCATATTTGACAGTGGGGATGGTGTGTTCAGAGTGATGTGCAGTGTTAGTTTTCCGCCACACATAGCGTTTTGCATTTTGGCCAAAAAGTTCCATTTTGGTCTCATCTGACCAGAGCACCTTCTTCCACATGTTTGCTGTGTCCCCCACATGGCTTGTGGCAAACAGCAAACGGGACTTCTTATGGTTTTCTGTTAACAATGGCTTTCTTCTTGCCACTCTTCCATAAAGGCCAACTTTGTGCAGTGCACGACTAATAGTTGTCCTATGGACAGATTCCCCCACCTGAGCTGTAGATCTCTGCAGCTCGTCCAGAGTCACCTCTTGGCTGCATTTCTGATCAGCGCTCTCCTTGTTCGGCCTGTGAGTTTAGGTGGACGGCCTTGTCTTGGTAGGTTTACAGTTGTGCCATACTCCTTCCATTTCTGAATGATCGCTTGAACAGTGCTCCATGGGATGTTCAAGGCTTTGGAAATCTTTTTGTAGCCTAAGCCTGCTTTAAATTTCTCAATAACTTTATCCCTGACCTGTCTGGTGTGTTCTTTGGACTTCATGGTGTTGTTGCTCTCAATATTCTCTTAGACAACCTCTGAGGCCGTCACAGAGCAGCTGTATTTGTACTGACATTAGATTACACACAGGTGCACTCTATTTAGTCATTAGCACTCATCAGGCAATGTCTATGGGCAACTGACTGCACTCAGACCAAAGGGGGCTGAATAATTACGCACACCCCACTTTGCAGTTATTTATTTGTAAAAAATGTTTGGAATCATGTATGATTTTCGTTCCACTTCTCAAGTGTACACCACTTTGTATTGGTCTTTCACGTGGAATTTCAATGAAATTGATTCATGTTTGTGGCTGTAATGTGACAAAATGTGGAAAAGTTCAAGGGGGCCGAATACTTTTGCAAGCCACTGTATTATACATTGATGGGGTTGTATAAAATAATTGAAACACTGCTTAATACTAAAATACATAAATACAAAAGCAATTAGATGAAATAAATGAAAATTTAACCTTACTTTACTTTTTAATAACGTCTTTGTTTTTCACAATCGTAGATACCGTCGTTCTCGGCATACGGCATGCAGCAGCCATGTCCCGGATATGCATGCCACCTTCATACTTTTCAACAATCAATTCAAATTTACACGAAAAAACAACAAAATCACATGAAAATTCACATACAGTTACAGCGCGGGTTGTTCACTGAATGCTAGCAACTGGCGTACTGACGCTCGTGGGCAGTCGTGGCTTTGTCTCGAGAGAGGTAAACAAGGATAGCGCACTGTGTTCTAGCATGCAAGTCATATTCCAAACAAAGGTCGTATACCAAGCAAAATGTTTCGCGTCCAAACAGGACGTATGCCAAGTTGGACTTATTCCAAAGCGGACGTATACCAAGGTACCACTGTATTTCTTTTCTGTTATTTTAATTTTTGTTGTAAATGAATTTGAGACAAAAAGAAGCTGGTTTCTCAAAGTAGTCCTTTATTGACACTTCTCTGTTATATATAGATATCCAAAAGAGCAACAGAATCTTATGGTGAACAATATTCTCCTTACTGGTGGAAATGTCTCATACCCAGGAATAAGGGAGCGCCTTGAGAAGGAGCTTCTTGCCATTAGACCATTCCAGTCACAGTTTCAGGTAAATGTCCTCCATCCTTCATCATCTTTTCTGAGAGAAGTTTTTGAAAGTGTGAGTGTCCATGTGAAGTGTATCTGGTCTTTAAGGGTTGTGGTTGTAACTGTCAACACTTGTTGCAGACATTCATTATGTACTTGTGGTGACTTTTGCAGGTACATTTGGCTTCCAATCCAATTCTAGATGGCTGGTATGGTGCACGTAATTGGGCTCTGCAGTATAAGGACCAGGACACAGGGTGGATTTCAAGGACAGAATATGAGGAAAAAGGTGGGGAATATCTGAAAGAACATGGCGCCTCCAATGTGTTCATTCCTATACGCATCAGTAAACAGACTTCAAGACCTGCTGAGCAAAATAATATAGTGCCTTCAGCACCTAGCCTTGCCTCTGCTGGTGTGGAACTACTTGCTGCTGAATAACAAGAACAAGTGAAGTGGTGGGAGATTTTACCTTGAACATTCAATTGTCTAAAAGACATGCTGAAGCTATGCAGGGTGTAATCCACTCCCTTGGAGTCGTAATGCGAACAGTAATACAGTGTAAGTGATATGAGGGGAACATTCATCATGATCAGATGCACACAGTGCTTGTTGCATCTTCATTCTATCACCCTTTTTATGAGTAGGGATCTCATTTTTTTAGTTTGAGGTTGCAGAGCTTTCACACATTCAGCTCACTTCTTGAAATCCTTTTGTTTTAAATTAAAAGTCTCCATATTGATCATTATTTTGCCACAACAACTTTTCGCAGATAATGCAGCCTATGATGAGACATGTCCATTCTCCAAACCAGATCTGTTCCTTTTTTCTTTTTTCAAATTAATCTTTGACTGTCATTACTTATCTCTTACCTGCTGTGCTACAAAAAAGTTGCACCTGAACACATTGGTCCAAATTACATGAAGACCTGTGTGGAAGACCAACGTGGATAAGTATGCAAAATGCTCAGATAAGGGTGTCGGTTATACTCACAAAAAGTACTAGAAGGTTCATCAGGTTTGCTGCAAATATGCCACATTTGATGGTAATCACATGTATGGACTTCAGGACACAAGCTAGAGAGGTGTGACAGTCGACATGAACTACTGGTTAGCAGCTCAGAGAGGCAGGCCCTAGAGTCTCAGCATCCATTATGGCCTCTGTCTTTGACTACTTTGTGTTAACTGAGTGTGTCTGACTCAAGCAGCCATGACAGGAGTTTGGTCGTCTTCAACTATGACTCGATTACTATAAATTTGCACAAGGAACGGTGCAGTTTTGACAGCATTCTAAAATCCCATACCACATCAAAAATGGTGGGTTTTGTGGTTTTTGGGTTCAATCAAGTTCAGTTCCTCTACTTGTTGTTAGAGGAAGTTTAACCTTGTTTTAGTACACTGAGGCAGTTAACGGTGTTTCTGAAGCACCGTGTCAGGACTCACTTTTGGGACACAGGCTGCTGCCGGTGGTTGTAAGAGTAGGCCCCCTAAGTAGTTGACAACACTGCATGATATTTGTACCCATTTATTTCTGTGACTATAGAACGTGGAAGGACCCACGCTCGTACAGTCGCACTCGATTCACCAATGGGGACCATCACTCTTACATTTGAGCACATTTCATCAAGGGGGAAGCACGTGTGGGTCCTCAGTAAACTAAAAAATGTAAAACTGGCTCCCAAACCAGTAACAGTTAAGAAACACTGCCTTATAATACTGCTTTTAATTGCAGGCCAGCCTAATGGCATTATACAACAGGTGAATGCCCAACCACAGACTCTTCTTACATTTCCAAATTGCATGTAGGACATGCACATTGTTCCTTGGGTAGATGTTCCTCCAACTAAGTAGATATGAGATGTCCTGGGGCCCGATCAGCCGTTGGACGTACAATGGTGTACAACTGCTGCCTTGTATGACTGATATGCTGCTTGTATTGCCAAGAATTAGGAGTTTTCTTCAGGAATGAAATCAGTTTGAGCCAATCAAATACTGTCTTGCTCATATTGAACATGTCTAGCAGTTTGTTTTCACTCTGTCCTCAATTCCAACTTGGCCTTTAAGCAAAAACACATTATTGTACTTTTTCACTGTGGCCTTGTGAAGCTTTCAGGAAGAAATTTCAGTTTGTATTTGACACAAGTTTCATAAGCTAAATCCATGAAAACCGGGCAGGAATCTTTTTCAGAATAAAGTGGACTATCTGCCTGCTGTGATTTAAGCTTCTTAGCATGACTGTAGCAAGCAGACATTGTAAACTGATGATCATCACAATGTGAACAGAGAAAATAAGAAATTTATGCTTAGGTGGTCTGTGGAGCCATTTATTTGGTCAACATTGTCACCAAGTGGCTTAGAAAATAGTTTGTTATTATTGAAAAACTAGCTAATATAGCTGAATTTTTTTTATTTTGTTTGAGAAAAATGTAATAAAAAAAACACAACTTTCAAAATAAATTAACAATGAAGACTCACTAATGTGCTTGTCTTGCGGTCTTGTATGTATGTTATCATCCAGTTGACCCTCACAACGGCCAACTGTATTTAATGTGAAAAGTAACAGGGACGCGGTGGTGGTGTTCAAACATAAAGATTGCTGGCAGTCACCTCCAGTTCGCCCTCTGGTGGTCGTTCTGAGTGTCAGCTGGATGATAACATGCATACGAGACCATAAGATCACCCCCACCCTACCCAGAAGGCAATGGGTTAGGGTTGATTTCACCCTACAGTATTTTTAGTCGACCAATGAGAAGTGTGCACCAAGTTTCATTGAAATCACTCCAGCCATTCAGAAGTGATACTGGAACATACATACATACATTGACTTTTATATATGTAGACGAATAGGGAATAGCCGGCCTCGGAGTCAGTGCTGTGTTATCACTCCAGAGTCTTGGGGTCTGGACTCCATGTGAAGTTTCCTCTTCTATTAGAACAATTTGCATGTTTGGCCCTGTTTGAGTGTTTCCTGTGATGAACTGTAAGTGTTGGTTTCAGCCTTGTACCTGATGCCGCCATAATGTGCTGTGGTTTGCAGTGATCATAAAAATTTGATTACGCGGGTTTTCAAAATGATTGGATGAAGTTTCGTCAAGTGTAAAGAATGATAAACTTGAAATATACAATTCACCTTAGTGAAATGTTCTTGCTTCCTGTGACATGGGATGTCATAGTAGAGATTTGACTAGTGCTTGCAAAGCGTAAGGAACAATAACAGCACCCAGACCCCGCTAACTAACAATTTATTTATAGCACTGCTGCCTTATAATATGATAGACTTGGGTTCAGTTCTTGGCATAGCTACCATCCGGGTTGAGCTTGCAAGTTCTGCCTACCCTGTTTCTTCAGATGCTTCAGCCAACATCATAACTGTGTGCAACTTGGGTTCACTGGCCCCTCTACACATATCCAGTGAAAAGGGGAGTTTGTGTGGGCTGACATTTCTTCAGCAGTGGACTCGTGTCTCTGCCAGGGTTGGTCACTGCTCTAAGCCTGCCAGTTTACACATTGATCTCTTAAAAAAAGAAGTGAGCACAAGACATGGATGAATGAATTCCCTGGGGGGTTTGCCAGCCTAAGTGATCCAAGCAGAATTGTTATTTTCCATAGGAAAAAATTGGCTGCTGCAAATCCTCTACACTAAAGCTCATGGGTTAAAATTTAACTCAGGTTTGTAGAACTCCATACTGCTGTTCATTTAACAAGATAAGTGTGCTAATGTATGTTAATGATGTAAGCTTGGTGCTCTTTGGTGGCTGCGTGATTAAAGAGCCTGATGTTTAGAACATATTCAGACACCTTCAGTTTTTCCACATTTTATGTTGCCACCATGTGCTGAAGTCATTTAAACTCATTGTTCTCCTGATCAAGCAACACTCAAATACCCCAAAAATGTCGAAGCAAAAACAAGATTTTAGATATTTTTGCAAATGTGTCAAAAATACGCAACTGAAATATCCCATATTTAGAACCTTTCCTTATGACACTTGAAATGTGTTAAGGTGGCTCCCAGGAGTGGCTTAGGAGCAACTCTTAAGAATATCACTGACTGGCCCAGCCAAAGCCCAGACTTTTACCCAAATACCTCTGGTGAAACCTGAAAATAGCTGCCCACCTACAGCCTCCATCCAACCTGAGAGAACTCGAGAGGATTGGCATGGAAGAATGGCTGAACATGACCAAATCCAGCTGTGTGAAGCTGTAATCGCTGCCAAAGGGGCACCAAACACATATTGAGCTGAGGAAAGGGTCAAATTTCAGTTTCTGTTATTTTAATATAAAGTGTCTAAAATCCTGAACACACTCCATAAACGGCACTGACCAGAACCATCAAAACCAACCCGTCCACAACTTTAAAAGGGCCGCCTTCTGGTCCACGTCTGCATACCATAGCACATCACAAGTGATTTGGGTGGGCTGCCTTCTGGAGGGTCCACTCTCCTGTGACGTTCGGCTTGGTTAAACATGGGAGCGTTGTGTCTAAGTGAGCCACCCTAACACCTTGCCAGGCCCTGAGCAGTAATCTTAAGTCGGTGGGTTGCGACGGCGTTAAAAATAGACAGGTGCTTAAATAATGTAGCCGTGCCCCTTCAGGGAGGTGAACAAGCACATTATGTGAAATTCAGGTCAGCCGTCTAATTTCTCATCTCTGGATTGATTTAGCATTTCATTTTTACTAAATGGAGTGCTGATGAAATATTCAAGTGTGTGTGAACATGTCTCGGAGTGGGCTGAAATGCATTTGGCCCAACGTCACGCCTTGTCAGTGAATTATTGCTGAGAGTTGGGAGCACCGGCATGTCAGCGGGCATCACAACAGACTGCCATGTATAGTAACTGCCGCTGATGATCTGCTGCACTAATTCTTCTGTGTACAATGGCGTGGGGTACGACAGCATAGGAAGAGGATGAATGCTGCCATTGTTTTAACAGCCTGAATCTGTAAGTGCACACAGTGGATACAAGTCAGCGTTCTGAGGATTAGGTGGTTGGTAGGTTCACCACCACCAGTTACACACCTCCCCAAACCTAAAGGCAGCCATGTTTGGTTAACTGGTGCCGCTAAACTGGCCCAGTGTGGGTGAGTCTATGAGCTTTTCTTGCAATCAAGGACACAGCTTTTTAGTGCCCATAAAAATCAGTCAGAATAAAACTTGGGTTTCCCTCCTTTCATATCCACGTGCCCACCCCAGGGATGATTTCCTGGTAACTCCAATGGCTGCTGTGCAATGGCACCCTGTTCAAAGTGGCTTCCACCCCCCTCTGAATGTCAACAGGATAAGCGTGTGCCCCCCGTGACTCTGAAGTGGATTGTCCAGACACCACACTAGATGGGGTTTGGGGGTGGCAAGTGGGGCGACCACCCCAGGCTCCGCGCCTAAGGGGGCCCCGCATTTCAGGTCCGTGTGTCCCGTTCGACCGGCTTTGTCAAGTTGTATTCTCCAGTATCTATATATATATATAATTCACTAAGGCAAGACACCCATGGAAAGCACGCCGGAAGGGGTGTGGATTCACTAAGCCGCCGACAAGTAAGACACCTATGGCGCATGCAGGAAGGAGCCACGTCCACCAACTCCAAGACCATTGGATACGACGACAACTCGCAGAGCCACACCCACTAACTCGGACGCGATGACACAGAAAAAACGGCGTCATTTATATTCGTCTGTCGTAGAGGCCACATGCACCTCCGAGCCACGTTGACTGTTCATAGAGGCATGTTTCTCGCGGAGGTGAATCGCCATATGCAGCATGTAAAACGGTTTGAGAGGGGTATCCCATGGGATCTTTAAAACAATCCTTTACAACTGAGGTTAAAACACAATGAAGTGAGCAGTCTTTAAAAACCGAGTTTTCGGTTACGACGCACGACCGCGTGCACCATAGCAAACTGTTTTACACGCTACATACAGCAAGAGGGAGCGGACTGGACGTCCTTCTCCTCTCCTCCTGTTCCACCCTGAGCGCCGTCCACCCCCATCCCTCCGTCTGGGAGGAGAAGGCGCGATGGCGGTCCACCAGTTTTCAGTCACGGACGATTATGTGTTGGTTCGTTCCGTGCATTGTTACATTGTTGCTTTTCTTGCTGATTTATTACATTACCGATTTTTCAAATTTCGAATTTTCTCCTTGTGCTTAAAAATCATTAAAAAACCGGCCTGATTATGCGGCGCGGCTAGTATATATATATATGATTAATTTTTCAGGGTTCATGACCCGACTTATATGTATATATATATCATTTAATCAGACCCCGACTTGTACGCCTATTCAAAAATGCAAAATTTACATTTTTTTTTTTTTTTACATCTTGTTACCACCTCCAATCTCACACCAGTTTCTCAGACGCATTGAATTTTGTTGCAGCAGCGCAGTTACCAATTTCTTTCGCCACTTCAACGACATTTAATTTGAAACCAGCTTCATATTTTCTTGTGATCGAACGCTCCATCATAAATAAGGGATACTCTTGCAAGAAAGGTGTATGAGGGTGTGAGATACAAAAAACACAAATCAGGGCAAACATCGCTTTGGAATAGTTTGGGTATTACCGTGTGGTCATGTAGGCACAATACATAGAAAAAAAGGCCGTGTGCTCCGTGGTTACTCTCTCCAGTGGGCGTTAGCATATCATAATCTCTTGGACCAATAGCGCGAGTTTTCCGTATTTGACATATACAACCGACATCATAAAATATCAGAAATTATATGGTAAAATCAAGCCCCAGCTTATCTGCGGGAGAACTTATTTGCGAGTATATACGGTATTTGAGATGCTTCTAAGAGGAACCCTTTTAAAATCCCTCTTCAAGGTCAAATTCCGTACATGTACGTCTTTGAAAACATTCCATAGTCCACCTTCATTGCCCGAAAAGGGTCGCCAGTATAATCCCCTCCTAAATTCGGTATAGCCCATTAGTCACCTGGGTTTGGCTTCTCTTATCTATAGAAAAAGATATTACATCCAGATTAGACTACAAAAATGTCATCAACAACTATTCCAATTGGAAGGCAAGAAAAGATTCAGAAATTTTTGTCTCTGAACCTGGAAACTGGTAAGAGATTTCATGATGATACGTATTTGTAGGCCATACGTAAACATGTCCGAATATTAATGCACAAAAACATGTATCACTAATGATAACCGGCTGACTTGACATCAACGTGAGTCATGACAATGACATCCTGCATATCGAGACTCAGAGTATACTTGTAATTTGGGTACTTTTCTAGAAGAGGTCCTGCTAATTTCCGCATGACACCGCATCGTGGTATTGTCATGAATTATGAATTGCACTTTTTCAATAGATTACTAAGGGACTCTGCCTCCTACTCGCTTAACTCGCCAAACCCTGGGCGGGCACTATGTGCAGGCCACTTCACGTATCTGCCGCTCGCGCATGGGGAAGTGGATGTACAATTTAAACAAATTGTTATTTTCATGGGAATTTTTACATATGCATAATAGAACTAACTATTTTACATTACAGTGAGTAATTAACCATAGTTAAAAAAATAATAAAACGTATTAAATTGAAAGAAAATTATGTTTCATGTTGCGTTAGAGGTATTCGTTGTGTTATACGATTTTGTTCTGTTTGGCTTTGACATTAGCACGCAAATACTTTTTAAACTTCAGTAAAAACAATATGTGGAATTAACTTTTCATCAATATCGCTTTGAATTTTGATTCCGTGTTTGGACTTACATCGTGACAATGCAACGTATAACTGCCCGTGAGTGAATATCGTTTTTCTCTAAATAAATTGACTCTTTCGAATGTTTGTCCCTGTGATTTATTAATTGTCTTTGCAAAATCTATTGTAACAGGAAACTGTAAAAGTTTTAATATGAATGGCATATCAAGATCTCCTTTGGTGTCTAATATTATCCCTTGAAGATGTACTACATTACCTTTCTTGGATACGTCCTTCTTTCTACAGCAATTTGTGCGGAGGAAGACTGGACGGTGTTAACGGTTGTAGGTATTCTTCAGGATATTGCAAGTTGATGATTTCTTCTTCCGCACAATAACTACCAACTGTTTCAGCACAGTCTATTGATATGCATCTAACCAATTTGCTGTGTAACCGATCGACAATTTTCGCGTTAATTTGTTTGACTTCATCGTTTCTCTGTGCTAGGATTGCCTGTGTACTCATTTCTTCTGTTGATAACCCTTCGGGATGAAAGTCTTCAATAAGATTTGGGCATACAGTAACAAGTCTTCTTTTATTGGGAACTTAAAGTGAGAAAAACGTAAAAATTCATAAGAGCTGAGAGCTCAAGAACTGTGTCTGACAAAAGCATTCACACGAATGAGAGGTGTGTAGCCCGTGGGCGTGTTTGAAAATGGTTGTGAGGAAGGCGGGACTTGAAAAAATCTCTAGGCAATAGTCTCGATTTTCTTTTATAATAAAGAGATATTGTTATATTTTCATAAAGTCCACGTGTTATCTTGCAAAAATTTAACTGAATAATGTAATGAGAAAATCCGGTGTATGTTAACATTATTTTTGTTAAATTCACGCGTAAGTTTACACAGTCCACACATACCTGTAACGTTGTTTGATGTAACCGGCCCTGCACACCCCTAAGGCCGGCTGGTGTCCACTTTCTTAACGCACTTTGCACTGTAGGCTGGCAGGGAGCTGTACACTGGGCACAAGGCCATGACCGTCCCATGGAAGGCACACCATTGCTTCACATAGCAGCTTGCTTGGCCTATTTTTGGGTCTCCACATTACCTAATGTGCTTGGCTTTGGGAAATGGGGAACCAGCGGCAGAACTGAGTAAAAGCAACGTGGCAAGCAGGTGGGGCCTGGAGGTGTGTGTCGGCTACACCATCCACTGTGTTCCTGTCATCCATGAATACATCAAGCGTCCGGGCCAATGGCTGGCCCTACAACACTTGGTGCAATGCAGGACCCAGTCCTGTGTGGAATTCCAGTTTATTACATGGCACAAACACTTGGCCAGTCTACAAGGAGCCTAACAGGCCTGTGTTTGAATATGTGGGAGGAGGCTGAACTAAACAGACAAACCTGCGCTGTTACATTTACAGTTTTTACATTTTAGCAGACACATTTCTACAACATGACAACATAATCAAGACATCTTTAGTTAGGGGTCTGTTTTGAAACAGGGCAAGGTTACAAAAAATGACCAGAACAAGTGGAAAATGTTCTAGACCCTGGTGTCGTCACCCACTTTACCCCATGTAAGTTGTCTTTGCATCCCACCAAGGCAAGTGGGTCCTCCTTTGCTGAACTGAGCACGATTTCCAGAGCAGGGTGGGGGAATACAGTGGTGTGAAAAACTATTTGCCCCCTTCCTGATTTCTTATTCATTTGCATGTTTGTCACACAAAATGTTTCTGATCATCAAACACATGTAACCATT
>JANRMT010062856.1:24850779-24935647 GCA_026402145.1 Polypterus bichir lapradei | reverse complement strand
TATAATATAATATAATATAATATAATATAATATAATATAATATAATATAATATAATATAGGGCGGCACGGTGGAGCAGTGGTAGCGTTGCTGCCTTGCAGTAAGGAGACCCAGGTTCGCTTCCCAGGTCCTCCCTGCGTGGAGTTTGCATGTTCTCTCAGTGTCTGTGTGGGTTCCTGCCTTGCACCCTTATGCTATTTGGGATGATAGGCTCCAGCACTCCCCATGACCCTGGTCTGGATTAAGAGGGTTAGAAAATGCCATGACATAATAAAATACGGTCACAGGGTCAATCTTGTCACATGTACAGAGTACAATAATATTCTTACTTTCATGACCTAATGAGCATGCAGCACGCCACTACTCCGATGGAATGATCAGGACCTACTGCTGCCTTACTTCAAAGCTTCTGTCCTCCTTATCTGAGAAAACTACCTTCCTGTGAAGATGGATATGATTACCATACCATTTTCTATGCCCACTTAATCCCTAGCAATGTCACTGTGAGCTGGAGTCTGCCCCAGCAAGCATAAGGTGCATGGCAGGAACAATCCCTGGACGTGGCGCCGGACCATCACAGAAGGAACCCACCACACGCACATACCTGGGCCAAATTTAGCGTTGCCAATCCACCTAACCTGCATGTCTTTGGAGACATGGGGAGAACATGCAAACTCCACACAGGAAGAACCTGGGATGCAAACCCTGGTCTCCTTGCTGCGAGGCAGCAGCACTACCACTCTTTAGATATAAAATAATGGTAAAGAGACCCCTGATGTGCCTGTATGTGTTTACCCTGCAATGGGCTGATGCCCTTTCTTGTGACTGTTCCTGCCTTGTGCTTGATGCTTGTTTGGCTAGGCTCCAGCTTCCCCACAGTCCTGCACTGGATAAGCGGGTGCTGCAAATGGATGGATTGATGATAGAATAGAAATGTGCTGGTGCAGTGGTTAACATTGATCCTGCATCCTAGTTTCAAGTCCCAATCCCAGCCATTGTCAGTTTGCATGTTCACATTGTGTCTATTTGGGTTTTCCCAGCATACTTGGGTGCTCCCCCAGTTTAGTGAAACAGTGACTGTAAACCAGATTCATGCAACTTGTTGTGTGCGCTGTGTTGAGGGCCCTGAGGTGGAGAAAACTATGGATCACAGTACTTGCAAATCACAGCAGCATCAGTGAGCACCACCTTTGCACATGAAAAATAGACCTCCAAGGACTGGCACCATTATATAGATGTATAGCAAAGATCAAGAAAAGGCAGACTAACATGGAGTGCTACAACTGTACATATGGCGGGCAGTGCCCCCATATACCACATAGGGCTGTGGAATGGAATGACTTTGGCAATATCAGTGAGTGGCTCCTCAGTACATGTTATGGAAGTAGGCAGCAGCACCATTGTACACTCACATGGTCAGAAGGTCAACAAGAGGAACAGTGTGAATCCAACAGAAACATTATGGAGCTGTAGAAGTCAATACAAGCCTACTGTGAGTGGTACCACTAAACACGTAGAGGGCATTGTCACCCCTATATACCACTATACATGACCACTTTAGCAGAGTGGCTCTGCAGACTTCAGGGATGATTGCAAATTGTTTCAGAGCACACGTTAAACGTTTGAGAGTGCTAGAAGGAGCTGTACCCACGCATTCCCAGATGACAATGTCAAATTGGGGCACACCATGACTGGCAGGTGCACAAACTTCCAGTTACAATCCACATTTACAGGCACATGAACATGACTGTTTCATAATACTTGTCAGGATCAGGATGTTAGCGGAGCCACTGTCCACTTTATGGTGTGAAATCTCAGGATGCAGAGATTAGATGGGCCTGAGGCGGGCATGTAGATGGGCCGGCCTCCTCAGCAGCTGATTAGCCTTCTGGTTTCTGGGCAGAAATGCTTAAGCTGGCTGTGAAGGATTATTGGCTTTCTTGCCCCAGACAGAGATTAAAATGTCTGCATGAGGGGTAGTAATCCTTGCCATTTGGGGTGAGGCCTGTAGGTCCTGCCAACATGATGCTGGTAAGCAGCAAGCGCCCACTAGGTTAGCCTTGTGGATGAAGTTGCTTGCACAGGTGTCTGTCTTGCTTATCTTTACAGGATGCTTCTTCCATGCAGCCTTTGGCACAGACAGAGTGACCGCTACGGCCAGGTGCCTGCTGTCTCTGGCTCCGCCGGTGCCTGAGATTTCTGCTGATCTTGAGTTCTCGGGGGTTTCGTTTTGTGGTTGAGCTCCACACGCTTACTTCGCTTCACTGAATTTCCGTTTCTGACACAGGAAGTTTGCTTTGGGTGATAGAAGAGGAGGCAGTGTTGTTAATGTGGCTGCCACGCTGGGGCTGCACAATTCTTTCAACTTTTTTTTTTCCTTTACTATTACAGGTTCCAGGAGACTCCAGAACTGCTGGCCATCATGGTGTTCAGTTTAAAAATTGGGTGAAGGAATCCCATAAGGAGAAGCTGTGTGTCTCTTGGCTGTCCAACAGTCAACCACTGCTTCCGGAAAAGCTCATCCCATTGCTCTGATGACGAACCACGTCGACCTGCTGAGCGAGCTGCAACTCCTGGAGAAGGTGCCCAGCTTGGAGCGCCTGCGCACTGCCCAGAAACGACGGAACCAGCAGCTAAAGAAGTGGGCCCAGTATGAGAAGGAAATGCAAAGCAAGAAGCGCAAGGCTGACAAGAAGAAGGCACACAATGGCACTGCCCGCAGGAGGGTGTCATTTGCCACTAATGTGGTGTTGCTTGAAGCATCAGCAAGGAACGATGGAAATGAAGGTAAGCAAACAGCAAAGTAGACATCTCACACATACCAGCATCATGGGCAGTTTGGATCAACAGTGAGAGCATTCCACAGCACATGTGTCCACATCTCAGATGCATTTATCGTCATCATCACCTCCCTCTGTCACCCTGAGCTGTTCTCCTCACCACACCGGTTGAGTCATTGCCCCACGATGTGATTCTGAGCAGCTCTTTTCACCCTTCAGTTAAACCCTGATCCGAAATACAACTCTGATGAGGTCTTCTCACCTCTCTGTGCCACTTTTGTCTAGTTTCTTCATCTTCCAGTGGTACCCAGATCAAGTCCATTTACATCCCAGTTGAGGCAGCAACTCCCAGTATGACTCTGATCAGGTTTCCTTATTTGCCAGTTCAGTCACTGATTCTCCATCATCAACATAAGCTGTTTCCCTCACCTTCCAGTTCAGTCCCTGACCTACTATGTGACTCTGAGAAGGTCTTTCCACTCTCCAATTAAGCCAGTGAACCCCAGTGCAACTCTGATTGAGTCTTCACACATCCCAGTTCAGCCACTGACTTCCAATGTGACTCTGAGAAGGTCTTTTCACCTTCCGGCTGAGCCAGGGAACTCCAGTCCAGCTCTGGTCTGGTCTTTCCACCTCACTGTTCAGTCATTGACCTACAACCTGAGTTCTACTCGCATACCAATGTCACTCTTACAAGGTCTGTTCATCCCTCAGTGTTACCCCAATCAGGCCTTTTCATCTTCCAGTTCAGCCACTGAACCCCAGTATAACTTAAATGTGATCTTCTCACCTCCCCGTTCAGTCACTGCCCACTGTGCCCCCCTGATCAGATCTTTTCATCTCCCAAATCAGTCACTGAATTGCATTGTAACTCCAGTCAAGCCTGCCCACCTCCCATTTCTTTAATTGATCACCACAACAGTTCCTCTCATTCCCAATTTAGAACTTTGCCCCCTGTGTCACCCTGACCAGGCCCCCTAAGCTCCAGGCTCTTCATCTCTGCTTGTGTTGCTTTCCGATGATGGACATAAAAGGAATCTTCTATCTTCACTGAGTAAACAAGTGGTGTGATAAACAAGTGGCTGAATCATCTGAGTCTCTCCAGGGGGTCAATGTGGTCAGTGCCAAGCTGCCTCTCCCTCTTATCTGATGGGAGGACCCCTTGGCATTGCTCACAAAATAGCAGGAAACCATTCAGCTAGATGAATGGCCTGATTTGTTTTCAGATAGGAGGGTTCTGCATCAACACAGTGCCATTCCTGAGGCGGGCTTCTCGCCACTTGTCCTCAAAACACTCAGATGCTGTGACGGGCAAAATCAGGCCTGGCCGTATGAACATGCCAGGGAGCCCAGACTCTGGCATGAAGAATGTTTCAAGCTTGGGGCTCATAAAATGAGAAGATGCCATGTACTGAGGTGGAAGTTTGACACAGCAGGGCAGGTACAGCGGAAAAGTCAAGTTTATTTAGAAGGCCATGGAGATAAGAAAAGCCTCAGGACCCCTGAAGTTATAACGGCTACATTTTGAAACGCATTCTGTTTGATTTTGAGCCCCGCTGTGGCTAATATGTCTGTTATGATGAACCAGATGAGGCTGGCTAAACAGCCCAGTCAGGACAGGCAGCCAAGAAAAAGCAGTCAGGAAGTGACACTCTGCACAAGGTCCTGAGCTCTGAGCCCTGTGACTTCAGGTCTTCATCATCACCACTTCCTCAGGTGAAAGTCCACATTTGTGCGTCAGAGCAAACATGCCAGTGCTGGAGCTGCAGCTGACAACTTCTGCTTATTTACCGATAAGGGAAGTTTCCGTTCTTAGGGTGCGTGTTCACATATGCATTATTATATAGCACACCTCACTGCAGGCAGGCTCAGAACATCCATCCATCCATTATCCAACCCACTATATCCTAACTACAGGGTCACGGGGGTCTGCTGGAGCCAATCCCAACCAACACAGGGCGCAAGGCAGGAAACAAACCCCGGGCAGGGCACCAGCCCACCGCAGAGGCTCAGAACATCTACAGGGAACTCCAAGAAGAAAGCAGGAACAGAAAAGTACAAAACTATACATGACTCACAAGTTTCATTAAATTCACGGCTACAGATGAATGAGGGGGCTGCAGAGGTGCAGGTTAAAGGTATGAATCTGCAAATTAACACATGTGGGAGTGTGTGAATGAGAGTACGCAGAGGTGTATTTGTGTCTGTCATTGTGTGTGAACGCCTGTGGCCATGTCTGACAGGCTTTTTAATGTGTGTCAGTGTGCATATGTAGGTATGTGTGTGCAACACATGTAGGATGAGTGTCACTGAGAGTATGTGTGTCTATGCATATGAATACATGTGCAATCCTGATGTCTCATGCATGTGTGAAAAGTATGTTTGCGTGATCTGTGTCAGTGTGTGTGAGGGTGTGTGGACATGTGTGTGCATTGGCAGTGCTTTCTTGATGTGTAGCAGTATGTTCATGTGAAAATAGGAGTCTGCATATGCCTCTCGCCTGAAGTGTCAGTGTGTGAGAGATAACAGGGTCATATCTATTTAAATGTGTATCAGCATGGGTCGATGTGCCATCAGGTTTTTGTGGGCACACAGGGGTCCGTGACAGCAAGGAGCATTTTTACCAACCACTATCACTCCATGAAACGAGGGAGTACCCGCATGGCAAAAGCTTCAAGGAAGACCCCCTCTTCAAGGGGATGATGAAGTGATCAAGTCTTGCACCAAATTCAAGAGCAAGAAATACAATATGTTGCCGCATTAAATGAATCGGTGTCTGCGTGCTACATTGCTAAAAATTTGACCAAATTTCAGTGTGCAGTGGGAGTGTGTGTGTATTGTGAGATCATTTCAAGATGTATATGTGTCATTAAGAATGGATGCATACATCTGTGGTTACGTGTGTCCATTTGAAATGCTCCCATTATTTGTGTACACTTACAGTATATATATGTTTATGCATGTAGGCTCCCTGACCTCATGTATAACGACCTGCGTGGATTTTACACTAATACATGGCATACGGACAAAACTAGAAATGTGCGCGCACACAAAAAAATCAGATGCTTAAAACTGTGTGTAAGCAAAGTTCCACACACTTTCCCTTTATAAATCCCAATCAAGGTGAATTTTAATGCGTGTGCACACGCCTACAGCCCCACCCTGACTCCTCCACAAATTTCACTTATTTGAATATGCAAATCAATATAAATAGCCCTTCCATTCAGTGTTTTGTTAGAAGACAATGGCAAAAGTATGTGTAAAAAAGAAGAACTTCAGCGAAAGCAAAATGGAGGTCCTGCTCAGTGAAGTGGAGGCAACAAAAAACACCAAAAAACTATTTGGTGGCTTAAGCAGTGGTATAAGCAACAAAAGTTAACTGATGGAGTTGCACAGCGTTACAGAGGCACTCAAAAGTTAAAGATCAGAAAGTCACGCAGTGCTCAAAATTAAAAAAGTGTAAATCATGTGTAAATAATTTACATCTATACTAATAAAAGGCAAAGCCCTCACTGACTGACTGACTCACTCACTCACTCACTCACTCACTGACTCATCACTAATTCTCCAACTTCCCGTGTAGGTAGAAGGCTGAAATTTGGCAGGCTTATTCCTTACAGCTCACTTACAAAAGTTAAGCAGGTTTCGAAATTCTACACGTAATGGTCATAACGGTCATAACGGTCGACAACGTCCGCCATGTTGAACTTTCTTATTTATGGCACCATCTTCACGAAATTTGGTAGGCGGCTTCCCTGCGCTAACCGAAACCGATGTATGTACTTATTTCGATGGTATGACGCCACTGTCGGCCGCCATATTGAACTTTCCAACGTCACTAATTTTCCAACTTCCCGTGTAGGTAGAAGGCTGACCCCATCTTCATGAAATTTGGTAGGTGGCTTCCCTGCGCTAACCAAAACCGATGTACATACTAATTTCGGTGGTATGACGCCACTGTCGGCCGCCATATTGAATTTTCCAAACATCACTAATTCTCCAACTTCCCATGTAGGTAGAAGGCTGAAATTTGGCAGGGTCATTCCTTACAGCTTACTTACAAAAGTTAAGCAGGTTTCATTTCGAAATTCTACGCATAACGGTCAACAATGTCCGCCATGTTGAACTTTCTTATTCATGGCCCCTTCTTCACGAAATTTGGTAGGCAGCTTCCCTGCACTAACCGAAACCAATGTACATACTTATTTCGGTGGTAAGAAGCCACTGTCAGCCGCCATATTGAACTTTCCAATGTCAGTAATTCTCCAACTTCCCGTCTAGGTAGAAGACTGAAATTTGGCAGGCTCATTCCTTACAGCTTACTTACAAAAGTTAAGCAGGTTTCATTTCGAAATTCTACACGTAACGGTCATAACGGTCAATAACGGTCGACAACGTCCGCCATGTTGAACTTTCTTATTTATGGCCCCATCTTCACGAAATTTGGTAGGCGGATTCCCTGCGCTAACCGAAACCGACGTATGTACTTATTTCAATGGTATGATGCCACTGTCAGCCGCCATATTGAACTTTCCAACGTCACTAATTTTCACAATGTCCGCCATGTTGAACTTTCTTATTCATGGCCCCATCTTCACGAAATTTGGTAGGCGGCTCCCCTGCGCTAACCGAAACCAATGTACGTACTTATTTCGGTGGTATGACACCACTGTCAGCCGCCATATTGAACTTTACAACGTCACTAATTCTCCAACTTCCCGTGTAGGTAGAAGGCTGAAATTTGGTACTTATTTCGGTGATATGATGCCACTGTCGGCCATCATATTGAACTTTTCAACGGTCTTTGTTACTTATGGGCCCATCTTCAAGAAATTTGGTACGCGGGTTCCCAACGCTAACTGAATCCTACTTACGTACATATATACGTCCATAGCCTGCAGCTCGGTCACCGTGTGAGGCGCCGTTGGGTCCCCCATCCCAACGCCTCCCATGTTGTTGGCTGCCTGCCTATATAAGGCCGTCTGTCGCTCCAGTCTCTACATTCCCTTCCTTGCTTTGCCACGGTATTCACGTCTCCCTGCTGATAACTACAGCCTTTTTATTTTATCCACGGCTTCTCCACTGTTTTATTGTTCATTTATTACGATTATAGTTATTGTGTAGGTATTTTAGACTTACTTTACATTGTTCAGGTACCCATTTCCTTTATCATTCCAGCTGTACCCCCATTAACATGTCTATCGAGGTGATCACCATTGATCAAAGAACTGTCACTTACCAAGTGGTTTCCATGCCCGGAGATGGCACCTGCCTTTTCCATTCTCTTTGTTACATATTGCACGGCCATATCAGGCTCACTCTTGATATCCGGAGGAACATTGTGTCTTATGTATTGAATGACTGGGACAGGTTCAAGGTGTGGACTGATGACGGTACAGGAGATAATTATACTACACAGGAGCACTAGAAGAGTGAAATGCTTAAGTGTACCGAAATGGCCAAATATTTTACACCTTTGGACAACCACCAATGCCTCTTAAACATCTTAGATTCATAGGTGACGATTTCAGTAGTGGACACTTTGATGTTTAGAAATGTTTAAACTCTCAAAAGCTGGATGTGAAGTTATCAATGAAACTGGTTGTATACTTACAACGCTTGATAGATGCCGAATGTCTCTTCAACACAAGTCCTACAAATACTGTCGTAATTGAAACAAACAATGAAACTCAAACCGATTATGACAGCAGCAATCCAAGCTGTGAGATCTGAAACAAGATTACTGTTCACATGGCCAACTGTACGTTGCATGCTCAAGAGTAAGCTCAGCGCACAGCTACAGCTTGGTGATATTACAACTGGAGGGCCGAACTGACAACGTGGCATACAAAGAGATCCTTAACAAATAATTATTGGTATATTTTCCCTCAGTTTTAAAAAGGTTTAATTGTCTTCTTAATAAAAATTTTAAGGCAGTACTTCGCCGCTGCGAAGCGCGGGTATTTTGCTAGTGTTTAATAAGACAAACAAGCAGGCAGCATATGCGGTATTAGTGTTTATTCTGTTTCAGACAATAAGTGACCCACGTAACTCCAGGGAGCGATGCCCAGAATATCTTTGGGCTCTGGTTGCACACACACCTCTGCCTTGGATACCGCTGGACGACCACCTGGCTGTTCTGGGGTCATAAAATGTAGTAGTGGATGCTGTAAGAGATGTGGCCAATGAACTAAGGAATATAAGGGCTGTACTGTGTGATACTGACCACAAATTAAATTAATTGGTTAAAAATTTAATGCTGCAACTGATTACCTGTTTTTACATTCTGCTAATTACAGTCAAACAAAGCTGTAACGCTGTCCAATTTGGCTGATCATTTGGTGGGTCAGTGTCAGGTTCATCATAGCACATCTCTTCAGGTATGGGCAAGCCACAATCATGTGCCACATTATGCAGCACACTACATGCTTGCACAATGCGATACACACTTTCTGTGGACTATAGAGCAGCATACTAATTGAGTGGAAATGCTTTCTATTTACATAAGCAGATTCATTCTATGAAGGGGCCTTTATAGTGTAGTGTCAGCACTGGACACCACAATGGATAGATTCTCTGCCCTTTACATGGCTTTTTGAGGTGACTCACTATCCTTAAAAGGACTGCTTGCCTTTTGCCACACTAGTTGGAACAAAAGCACCTGCGACTGTGTGAAGTTGCCATTTTTATAGGCGCTCTGCTATAGATGATGTAATGCCAGCTCATTCTTTTTGTTATTTATACCTGGCTGATGTAACTTGTCTAGCAGTCATTGAAATAGCAATGTGCTTGTAGTTGACCGCTCCAATTACATTTGGAAAACCTGACATTGCTGTGAATTGTGCTTTTATGTTAGCCAGTTCAACCACAGTGTAAGGAAATCTTATATACTGTATCTGGATGGCAAGCGGATAATACCATCCTATAGAGCTGGCACAGTGCACCTCGTGATGATTGTGAAATATCCAGTTCATGTTGAAAAGCTCCTGTGGCTAAAATCCCAAGGGTGGGTAGAACTTATAAAGGAGCAGGTAGAGCACAATTCCTCAAAGTCTGCCTTTGTAAAGCCGGCGCCATTTCACCACAAAGCTCCAAGGGGATAGCCCTTAGAAATTGAAATCAACTTAAAAGCCAGTCACCATCATGGGACAAGAAATCAGTATGATCTCTTAATATGCGCTCTCTTCTGATTCTTCCATTTGTGGTATCTTCTAACAATGTTAAAGCAGCTATGGTAGTTGGAATAGTTTGGCCATTCCGTGAACTATCATATTGTTAAAGAATAATTATAATCAAGTGCCTAAAATTTGTAAAAAATATGCAATTAATTTCAGTGTATTTCATTAAGCCCATGTCATGGATGCTAATCTAAAAAAGAAATGGAAACACCACAGAAAGAGTAGCACCGCTTTGATGCTGGGTGCCAACCATTTACAGAATCAAACAGAAACTTGCATATGCATGGTGTAAGCCTGTCGTGAAAATGTGCGTAGCTTTACGCTGAGTTTAGTTTTTATTAGGGTTGGGCAAGATAACGCATTACTGTATTATTGTATTAACTCATTAATTAATTAACAGCAACAATTATTTTATTGTGTGTTAATGCAGTTTTTGTTATTATTATTATTATTTTGCAAGCCTCACTCTCGCCAATGATTGATAGAGATCAGTGATCTTCTTGTTATAGCACTTTTCAATACGCTTTTGCGAGAAGGAAAGTTAGCTTTGTTGATTTGACCTCGATTCCCTGCGTGTGCATGAGTAGCGAAGAGTAAACCACTTCTAAAATGGCATGTGGAGAGATACCAAAGTGAAGGCTCAAAACAGAATAATCTGTGGATGACTTTTTTGTATTATCGCTGAATCGGATTCTGATTTGTCGGACTCCGATTTTGATGCAAGTGATCTGGAGATGTATATCGAAAACTAAATTGTGGTACCGGCATCAGCTGATCAGTTCCCAGCTGATCGTGATGCTGAACACGTTCGTGTAGCTGATGCACCTATGGCAACGTTCGCCTGGGAGGACAGACACTTATGATGATAGGAGGTACAAACCATATGGCGTCTCGCTGCAACTGCCACCCCCACGCACCTGACTCACAAAGACAGCCAGGCAGTCAGCCCACCGTGCATTCCTGCCGGCCGTCGAGCCGCCGCAAACTCCAAACAGGCTCCGACAGCAGGCACAACAGGCAGCAACAGACTTTTTATTTTGATTTATGTGTGAAATCATTGCTTTGGAGTTTTTTGGAAAAAATATTAGCCCTCAAAGAGTTGCTACTGAACATATAATGTTTATGCTGTTCCCTGATAAAAGAAAATGTATCTGCTGGTATCTGTTCAGATTAAAAAGAAAACAGATTCAGAAATGTTAACTTGCTGTTGCTTGGAAGGTGCCTGTTATAATGTTGTGATTGTGGCTCTGGACTCTGAGGGTAACTTGTTTTTGTATAACAAACAAGATAAAACGTTAATGCCCTGGTAGTGGCAAATAGCTTTAGCTTTATATTTGATTTGATTACATTAATGTTTTGGTTGAGATTTACAAGAAATATTTGAACTGCTACTATGTAAAGGGAATACTGCTGTTAAAAAGCACCTTATATGTTTAAAGTGTTTGCAAACTAAATACACGCAATACACTACTTTTAAGTTCATTATTGAATTTTGCACATAACAATGTGATTGTTGTCATTGTCAATTAATCGCGATTAAAAATTTGAATCACTGCCCAGCACTAGTTTTTCTAGATCTCAATGTGAATGTGGAAACACGACATGACGTGATGCCCCTGGTGTGCATCATCTGGATCTGTGTGGAATCATAAGTGAGTGCAAGTGTGCCTTACGGCAGGCGTCAGTGTGCACATGTGGGCGTGTGTGTCAGGAGCTTTCAGTGCACTCTCTTGATGCATGTTATCTTGTGTCTTCACACGTGCTTATGTTTTTCAGATGTACATTTGTTGTGTTTGCACTTGTTTCTGTGAGAATGTGCAGGTTTATAGGAATAAACTACAAATCAAGTAGTAACAGTAGGACTTTAGTAAGGTGACCATCCGTCCCCGTTTTCCGAGGACAGTCCCCTTTTTCGGACAACTGTCCTCACTCGGAAACATGTCCCCGTTTTGTCCCCGGTTTAACATTTCATCCCCGGTTTCAGCTGGTTCACTTTTTTGAATGTATCTCATCACCACAAAACACGTGCGCGGTGTTTTTACGGAGGTTATGCTTTACCACATCCTGCAACTTTGGCGAGAAATCACGTGATAAGCTTTCGCTTTGTACTCTGTAGTGTTTAGAGTCCCTACTCATGATCTGTAGATTCTAAGAGAGGCACGCCGTGCTCTGCCTCTGCCTGTGGCTGTGTCTACGCATGGCTTGCTTCTGGATGCGAGAGCAGCGTGGCGGCTCTTTTCTTCCACCTGTTGTTTCTGCATTTTGGGGCTGTGATCCCTGTGATTCAACGTGAGTGCTAAAAGGAACTGTCAGTTCAATGATGGGCTTCAGCGTGAATTTTCGTATTTGCATCCGACCCCAGATGCTTCTGTTGTGATCTGCAGCATGTGCGACTAAAAGTTTTCCATCGGTAGTGGTGGGAGAACTTCAATCACGGAAGACGAGGGGAGTAGTCTACGCTCCTCTAGCCCCCACACACACATGTCCCCAGATTGGCCCAAAAAATTCTGGTCACCTTAACTTTAGGGACCTTTAAATGTTGACTTTATGCTATTTTGGAAAGGTTGGGCGAAGGGGATTGGCAGGCTTGTTGGGCTGAATGGCTGGTTGTTGTCAAAACTGTGGCTGCAGGTTTTCATTCTAATCCTTTTTTTTAATTAGTGATCCATTTTTGCTGTTAATGGATTTCTTTTCTCTTCATTTTAATGAACTTGTTTTTTAAGATTCAATCCTCTGAATTGCTTCATTTTTTTTCCTTTAACGACTCTTAAAGTGAAATGAGATGTGGAGCGAACCAAATGATGACCAGTTAAGTCAGCACCTCAAACTCTGACCAGTTTCACTCCAACTAGTTTCTTAATTAAAAGTCTAATCTTGCTGTTAATTAAATCTATTATTTAATTCTGCAGCCTATTGCTGCTCTTATTCTGTCACAGCAGACATTTCCAAAACTCTTAACTGACTTTTCTATCAGCGCCCTCAAAATGTTAACTGGATCTGAGCAGATCAATGTTACAGAGACCGTCACCCTTCTTTATTTTCAGCTATTGTGTGATGGACACGGGTTAACTGGTCATGCATTAGCTTGTTTTGTATCTCATTATTGTTTATTGTTTTGCTAATCAAGAAAAGGGCTCAAATGGAATCCTGCTGCCATGTCAGCTCTCCAGAGACCCCTGCTCTAGACAGATAGATCAATAGATGGTACTTCATTTGTCCCAAGGGGGAAATTTAGCTTTTTACAGAAGCTCAATAAATGAATAAATTAATGTTATAACAAACAACTACAACCCAGAGCAGACTTAATAAAAAGAAAGCACACTTAAAGATAAAAAGAGCAGTGACAGTGAGGCATCATAAAGGCGTATTGCCTATATAGGTATATGTGTCTATGTATATATATACTAGGGGGTTTTGCCCCCTGCTCGCTTTGCTCGCCAACCCCCCCCCCCCCCACCTGCCCTACGTGCCGTTGTAAAGAGGGGGGCTGAATGCACCCCAAGGAGACGCGGCCGCTCCTCCAAACCCCCTCTTAAACGGTGATACAATGATAATAAAATAGTTTTTTTTTTCCTCCTCTTTGCTCGATCAGCTGCTGGCTTGCTGCTGCTGCTGTGTCACATGATCTGTAACTCGTGCGGCACTTCGAACGTTTAAAAGCCTGTACAGCAGCTGTCCTTTTGCCTCACTGCCTTGTCTCTGTTCTCCCCCAGACATCCTCAAACACTATTCGATCTCTTTTCGCTGTTCCGTTATTTCACAGAGCAATATTTTCCATTTGTTTGCGCTAATGCGATCTTTACTCTCATTTTTTTGAGACTTTCGAATTTTCCTACTTCCATTATCTCTAACCTGCTCTGCATGTGTATCACAGGACTTGTTTCCAAATGCTGTAAGTATGACGTGACTTGACCGTCTTGCAGGACGTTAAAGTGTCTCTTTGTCTCTCTGTCTCTTTTCAAAAGATTTCGTTTCATCACAAGATCTTTTTTTATAATAAGAGAGATGTGCATGTGTAGTGCGGCATAAAATGCTGCAGCATTAAATGCCAAAGCACCTTTTGACAGATATTTGTGTCCATTCAATTGATTTGTATCCCCAACTGACAAGCTCAGGGTGTTACCACATGTACGCCTGCTTCCTGAACTACACTTAAACAAAGTGAATTTCCTCAGAATCAAAACTTGGAAAAACCCTTTATTTGTTGTCAGCTCTTTTCTATTGTAAAGAAAATCAGACAATTAAGTGAGGCAGGAGTCAATGGAAAGACTCCACGGGGAGTAAAGTACAAGCGTGTGTACACCGGCTGGCAAAAGTTATGGGATCACCACACTTAGACAGTGTTTACCCAGCTTTTTTACTTCATAGGAAATAAACAAGTCAGATATAACACAAAACAATTTTCAATTAATAGCTTAGCATCCTGGCTTTGTGACACATGACTCAAACAAATTAAGTTATTGTTTTGTTATCAGATTAAACAGTGTGAAATAAATGACTGGGCACACAACGAACTTGGGGCAGCCACCCGTATCATTTCTGTGGCTGCAAAAAGGGTTTGTTTTAATATAATGTGTACAGATTCGAGTCCAAAGTAGAACTGCTCAAGAATGGAGGATGAGGGGTTTTTATAGTCGGTTCCCAGGAAGTGACATCCTCAGGGCCGGGACAGGCAGGATTTCTCATTATTGGTCTGCGGAGAGAAAAGAGAGGTTTAGTATAACCCGCTTCCCTCTAGCCTGGCGTGGAATTGCCGTTTTCTAGTCCCTTCGGTTGACTCCCAAGTGCACGTGTGTGACAGCAGATTAAAAATTATGGAATCAGAATGTTCAGAAAATGAATATATAAACCAAAATTAATCTTATGATATCTTCACATCTTACTTAGGAGTAAAAAGGAACCTTTAAGCTTGACAGAAATAGTGATTTGATTTATATCGTGATATATATCGATTGATATGAAAAAAATTATCATGATATATTTTTTACTATATCGCCCAGCCCTATGAGTAGCAATAGATGTGGTAAAATACAGAACTTAATTTTATTTAACAGAAAACCCAAATCAGCTGCCCTGATGTAGTCCATACTCCTTACTTAGTCTTTACTAAACTCCACTATAGTTAGCTTGCCTGGCCATTTAAAAATCTGTTCGCTATTCCTTCTCCTCAGTATCTTCATTAAGATCGGTTATTCTTATCGTTCTTATCAGACAAGCTCTAACTACTGCTTTTATGAAACGTAACTAAAGATGCCAAAAATATTATTTCATAGAGGATTAACTTTAGTCGCACACAAAATAGATCTTATTAGTCACAGAATTGTAGTTCTTGTTGCCAAGTTCATATCAAGGAGGTTTCTATGGTGAGATTAGGGTCTAAAGACCTGACCGATTGCTACTGCTGTTTTAAGGCTTTTATTTCAAGTTTCCTCTGGTGCCACATAGACTGCCACAGTATATGCTGTTGGTGGTTGGGGGTGGGGGGCACAGATTTTTTGTTGTTTTTTTTTTAATTTATATATAGTACTTCACTTAAGAATGCAACTTTTCAGGGGCAAATGAATGTATACCAAAATAGTAAAATTTCAAAAGTCGTTGCTTTGTTTACATCGTTTATTTTTTTTTTCTGAAAAACACGTAACTGTAGGTTTGACAAACATGCTAATGTTTTTGGGTTTATCATGTTGTAAAATGAACTAAAATGTTGTGGTGAAGTGCATTTTGGGATTTTGAGAAACGTCACTACAAAGGCTTCCGAAGCAGCCTTGTCTAAACAAAACCAGAACGGAAGGCAGAGTGAGATAAGAACACACGTCTTAACACTCCAGGGTTTGCGGGTGTCATCTGTGTGGAGTCTGCTGCACGACCATTCCATGTTCCTGTGCTGTCTAACAGTTGGGTAGTTGCTTTGATGACAGCGTGAGAGGCGTCTGTTTCTACTCTGTGCTGGATCATCTTCCTGCCCTCAGTGATTTCCTGCCTTATTGTTGCCAAGATCAACATCCAGAACCTGATCAGATAGGATTGTGTACTTCATCGTTGTTGACAAAGGCCAGAACCCGTGTGAAAATTGCTAGCCAGTGACACCACTTGTGTCCACAGACAGTTTACAAAATAGAACACAAATCTGTCTGTCAAGGTGTAGCCATTTTTCATTCAGTGCCTCTTAGTGTGTAATTGAGGGAGCTTTGGGTGTATGCCAGGCCGCATTTCATGTCTCCTTTCCCTTCTTCCCAGTGCGCTACCTGCTGAAGAATGGCGTGAATCCTGACCTGTGCAATGAAGATGGGCTGACGGCGCTGCATCAGGTAAGACTCTTTGTAAACCAAGCAGCAGGTTAAAATGAAACAGAGTGTTACAACTAAAGGATCATCACAGCCCCTCCTCATTTGTACGCCTAGTCAGTCCAGAGTATGCTAGTTCAGTCATTGGGTATGACCTGTCACTTGACTGGTCACTTGGTGTCAGGGTCATTCATCGCATCCGCTGTGGTTTAAAAATCCAGCATCACTGGAGAAGGCCAGCAAGTATCACGACACTGACAAGGCCTGGTTCACATAACCTGGTTATCTACCAGGCTGACAGAAACCATAAACTATAAACCACTGTAAGGACCACAACCACTGGCATTATACTTCTTTTTGTGTATGCCAACAAAAATAAGAAACGAAGAAATAATGGTTGAAAGTTTATCAACTTATTTTTTTGTACGTGCACAGCATACTTGGATCACACAGACACATTTAAGGCTGATTTATACTGTACATCTCTGTCGAACCTATGCCATAGTCCATGCCACCAATGACATTGTTACAGTGTAGCTTGGCATGAACCTCCTCATAAATGTTGACATGAACCCATTGCAGATGGCTACGACTCAGATTGGCCCGTTTGGTAGCTACGTATTACCTGAAAAGCGCTTCCATTCATCTTCCCTTTTGTAAGTCGGCAAATGTATGAAAAAGTGAACAAATGAGAGGGACAAATATGGAAGAAAATGTGTAGCAAGAGGTGTGTAGTGGTGATCCTGGAGGACAGAAACTGACTGCATTTATGCGGATCATTTGCTTTTCTAGCATGCTACAAACACCATCAGCTATCGTGCAGGTTTGTAACTACAGCTCGGCATGATGCAGAACTATAAACTGCTTTCAACGGCACATAGCAATGGTGTAGACTCGACATAGAAGTTATTATCCAGGCAATTATGTAATCAGCCAATCATGTGGTAGCAGGGCAGTGCATAAAATTATGTCTTGGTGATAAGAAACATTCAGAGGACAATGGCCAGCCTGATTCAAGTAACCCAGACAAACACTCTGCAACTGTGGTGATTAGAAAAGCATCTCAGAATGCTCAACACACATGAGGTGGATGGGCTACAACAGCAGCAAACCACGCAAGGTTCAGCTCGAGTAGCCAACAACAGAAAGCTGAAACTGCTGTAGTCACAGGCTCACCAAATCTGAACTGATGAAGACAGGAAAAATGTAGCCTGGTCTGAAGAATCTCGATTTCTGCTGAGGGACATAGAATTTGGCACTAACGGCATGAATCCATAGTCCCATTCCCCCTTTTGTGTCAACAGCCCAGTTGTGTGAAGATCCATTTCCACTCTGGGATTGGCTTAGCTGCTGTCATGAATGTTCTACTGAAAATGTAATGTTTCTAATGACACTGCTTTCATTGTGTTGTTTTCACGCTACTAATAACACAGTATTATTATTTTTCAACATCTTTTGTTGATTTACTTTCTGGTTGCTTCCAGGTAGTTTACTGTAGATGGCCAAGTGGTGCAAAGGCCACACAATGGCGTGTGTCATTTTGCTCCATCTGTAAAATACGGAAGTGCATTTTGTTTGACATGTAAATTTTTAGATTCCTAAACAAAACCTCTAAAGGCAAACCTTTGTGTTTCTAGTTTAGTTAGGGAATGGTTGTTTTTAGTGATGGCTAAGACTTTTTGACTAGAGTTTCTGGTTTGGTGATTTATCTATCCCTTCTTTTTCAAGCTCTCTCGCCTGCTTTATGTTTCTGACTGTTCTTTGTGTGTTTCTTCTGGTTTGGATTCACCTTCTCCATTTTTATTCTAATTTTATTGTGTTGGTTTTTATTCTTTTTAGCCATATTGGGTGTTTCTGGTGCTAACCAAATTCAATACCTTCCTCCTTGTTTTAGATGGAGCTGAGCTTGCATAACTAACACTTCATTCGATTTCCAATAACGTCTCAAAAAACAAACCTCTAGAAAAGGAATAAACTGCAAAAACAATGAAGCCTTTCGGAGATCTTTGTACATCATTGCCCATGTCTCTTATGATTGTTTTTTCTTGCATCAAAAACACTATCTTATGCGTGATCATCCTAGTGTTTTCCATACTTGACCCAGCAATTTAAAACATTATTCACTGATTTCTACAAATTATACTAGGTTTCCTCATGATCCAGAACTTTGACATCATTGTTCACACATATAAACCCCAATTATGTTAGGGGACTCTGCCCCCTGCTCACTCCGCTTGCCAACCCCCGGAGCGCCAGCCTCATCGTGGCTCTGCCGTTCACATATGGGGAAGCAATGTACAATTTAAACAGATTGTTATTTTCAAGGGAATTGTTACATATGCATAATAGACCTAACTATTTTACATTACAGCGAGTAATTAACCATAGTAAAAAATAGTAAAACATAATAAATTGAAGAAAAATTATGTTTCATGTTGCATTAGAGGTATTTGTTGCATTATACAGTTTCGTTCTGTTTGGCTTTGAAATTAACACGCAAATATTTTTACACTTACACTTTGACTGTAAAACTTAAGTTAAAACAATATTTGGAAATAAGTTTTCATCAATATTGCTTTGAATTTTGATTCCTTACATTGTGACAATGCAACGTATAACTGCCCATGAGTGAATATCGTTTCTTTCTCTCTAATAAATAAACCGACTTTTTCGAATGTTTGTCCCTGTGATTTGTGAATTGTCATAGCAAAAGCTGTTCTAATGGGAGACTGTAAATGTTTTAATATGAATGGCATATCAAGATTTCCTTTGGTATCTAATGGAAAATGTACTACATTACCTTTCTTGTCGCCTGTTAAAATTTTATATGTCAGAATTGTTTGACCAATTTTGAATACAACTAATCTTGTCCTATTGCATAGCCAATCACTCAGACATAAATTACGCAATGACATTATGATACACCCTTCTTTCAAGAGTAATTCGGCTGGTGGAAGACCGGACGGTGTTAACGGTTTTAGAGATTCTACGGGATATTGTAAGTTGATGTTTTCATCTTGTGCACAGTCACCACCTACTGTTTCAGCATAGTCTATTGATACGCATTTAACCAATTTGCCATGTAACAGATCGACAATTTTTATGTTAATTCATTTGACTTCATCGTTTCTTGGTGCTAGGATTGCGCGTGTACTCATTTCCTCTGTTGATAACCCATTTTTTTATTGGGAACTTAAAGTGAGGAAAAACGTAAAAATCTATAAGAGCTGAGATCGTAGGAACTGTATCTGACAAAAGCATTCACACGAATGAGAGGTGAGAGTACCGTGGGCATGGGGTGTTAACCAGAAATGGTTAAGAGGAGGGCAGGACATGAAAAAATCTCTTGGCAATAGTTTTGTCTCGCCTCAAGATTTTCTTTTATAAAGAGAGAAAACAGAATGCAATGATTTGCAAATCTCATAAATTCACATTTTATTCACAACAGAACATAGAAAACATGTCAAATATTGAAAGTGAAACATTTTACTATCTCATTTTGAATTTGATGACGGCAACATCTCAAAAGTTGGGGCAG
The DNA here is from genome assembly GCA_026402145.1 of Polypterus bichir lapradei. Lineage (NCBI taxonomy): Eukaryota > Metazoa > Chordata > Cladistia > Polypteriformes > Polypteridae > Polypterus > Polypterus bichir. The sequence continues at coordinate 24,915,868 of JANRMT010062856.1, read as the reverse complement.
GGGCAACAAAGGCTGTAAAAGTAAGTGGTACTAAAGAAACAGCTGGAGGAACATTTTGCAACAGGTCAGTAACATGATTGGGTATAAAAAGAGCATCTTGGAGAGGCAGAATCTCTCAGAAGTAAAGATGAGCAAAGGTTCACCAGTCTGCAAAAAACTGTCTACAAATTGTGGAACGCTTACCAAATAATGTTCAACATAAAACTGCAAAGATTTAATATCTTGTCATCTACAGTACATGTTATCAAAAGATTCTGAAAATCTGGAGAGATCTCTGTGCTAGGGACAATGCCTAAAATTCAGTATTGGATGCCTGTTATCTTCGGGCCCTCAGGTAGCACTGCATTAAAAACAGGCCTGATTCTGTCATGGAAATCATTCGCTGCAAGGGCTCAGGAACACTTCATTGTCTGTGGACACAGTGCAGGTTAAAGTTATATCATGCAGAGGAGAAGCCATAAGTGAACATGATCCAGAAATACTGCCATCTTCTCTGGGCCATAGCTAATTTAAAACTGAGTGAGGCAAAGTGGAAAACTGATCTCTGGTAAGCAATTTGAAAATGTTTTTGGAAAACATGGACAGCAGACTAAAGAAGAGAGGGACCAACAGGCTTGTGATCAGCACTCAGTTCAAAAGCCTGCATCTCTGATGGTATGGGGATGCATTAGTGCCTATGAAATTGGCAGCTTAAATATCTGGAAAGGCACCATCAGTACTGAAAAGTACTGTATATACAGGTTTTAGAGCAACATATGTTAACGTCCAGACATCTCTTTTAGGGAAGGCCTTGAATATTTCTGCAAGACAATGCTAAACTGCATACTGTCTTTGTTACGACAGCATGGCTTCATAGTAAGAGTCTGTGTGTTGAACTGGACTACCTTCAGTCCTGATCTTTCACCAGTTAAAACATTTGGTGCATCATGAAGTGAAAAATACAACAAAGACGACCCAGGACAGTTGATCAGCTAGAATCCTATATCAGATAAGAATGGGGAAACGTTCCTCTCCCAAAAGTCCAGCACCCGGTCTCCTCAGTTCCCAGACGTTTACAGACTTTTATTTAAAGAACAGGGGATGCTAACGGTGGTAAAAATGGCCCTGGCTCGACTTTTTTTTTGCCATCAAATTCAAAATGACCTTATTCTTTTCTCAGTTTAAACATTTGATATGTTTTCTGTGTTCTATTGTGAATAAAATATGGGTTTATGAGATTTGCAAATCATTGCATTCTGTTTTTATTTACATTTTACACATATTCTAATGTTTTTTTAACATTGGAATTAAGTTTATAAAGATTCATTTAGTTAACATGGCGATTTACACATCACCCTTTTGAAGGTCATGTGACCTCCATTGCTGCACTGAAGACATGGAAGAAAGTGACGCTACGAACATTCTGGCGATCGCACTTTGCATTATCTTTTCAAATTCTTTGTGGTGTTAGTTCAGTCCTTTTCACGAAGGCCCAAGTGGTAGCATTCTATTCTTGGTTTCAATTTTGTTTTAACAGAACGTCTTGTCCCTCTGTTTTTTGAGTTTCTAGCTTTTCCTAGTTTGATTTGATTTGACAGTTTTCCAGCCCTGTTATGTCTCACTTGTTTTCATCTCCTGATCATTTCTGTTCTTACGTTAATCCTCTGGCACACTTTTGGGACCTAAACAATATGTGGTTTCTGACTCCAGCCAGGTTTCTGTATGTTTGAGGCCCACACATGCCCTTAACCCCGTACTGTATATTCACAAGATGGCCTGTTTTGGCTCAAGTCACATTTGGGAGGATGAAGGCTAACTGGTCACGCAGCCCCTCCCTGGCATGACATGTTTAATAATCATTCAGTCACCACTAATGTTCAATTAATCAATTAGACTTGTCAGAACACTGATAGCGCGGCTGAAGCCCATTGACGCTTATCACATGAACAATTCAAGTATAAGAGACCGGCAACAAGTTAAATGATCGTGTAAATACGCTATGTCATTCTTTGAATTGGTGAAACAAAGTGCAGTCTGTTCTTATTCTTTGATTTTCATTAATTCACTGGATACATACAGGAAATATATAGCTATAAAAATGATTGACCCTCCCTTGGAAATTTTACACTTCATTGTGTTTTTCCTTTGCTAAACATTAAAACAAACTATGCAATACTTTTAAAAAAAAAAACAAGAATTACAAGCAAATTAGCAGAAGGCGATAAATGTGCTCAGTCAATATTTGACAGGAGCAGCTTTTGACAGGATATTTTTTGAAGGGTTCTGTTTCTACCAGCTTTGGACCTCTGGGCATGGTCATTTGTGTCCATCTTGCTCAAGTTAGATGACTGCCATTAGTGACCCACGTTTATTCAACTCTGGCCTTGTCTTCTCAGTCCGATGGAGTTTCAATCCAGAGCATTGATTTTCATTTTTAAACCTCTCCGGTGGCCTGTGCTTTGAGTTTTTGCCCTACTGGTAGACGAGTCTTCTTTTTGCCTACAACAGCAGGTTTTCCTCCAGGCCTTGACTGTATTTTATTTTTATCAGTGGTGTACACCATGACAGAAGGAAGCATTCTATGGCATGATGCTGCCACTACATTTCATGATAGGAATGATGCTCTCGGGATGGGGGGTGGTGTTATGCTTATAACGTTTAGTATTGGCCTAATTCCACTGTGGAATCTTCTTTAACAATTTCTCAATGTCTCCCAGTCGAGATCTGATATTGTCATGCTCTGAGTCTCCACGATTACAGCCAAGGATTATCAGTTGAGTTTCCGCTCTTTCTGTATTCCAGTTTAGGGGAGCGTAATTGTAGAAGCTTGCTTTTCTATTCATTACTCATTCTCTTACAGCTCTTTGAAATTCCTTTGTGTATTAGACATAACACATTTCTTTATTATTGCCATCTGTTTCTGTTTGATTAAAATCTGAATGCATTTAAAACAAACATGCCTTTTCTAAATACAAGAACTTCCATAGCTAATTCACTTCCCAATCCGACACGTGCAGAGCTGCAGGAAGAAATAATCCACACTGCAGATATGATTTTCTTTTCACAAGATGTGACCAATCAGAGGTCCTATGTTTGTAAACCCCCCAGAGTATGCCAATACGTTCACTAGCTTGTACTATAAATTTAGTCATTTATATGTCCTGCTGAGACTGCTGCATGTAAAAAACACAGGCCTGAAACAGAGAATGGCCAGCCCAGCTTCTCCACTTCAGAAGACAAGCATTCCCTTTGTTAAATTATGAAAATAAAAAAGTAAGTAAAACAACATTCATCCCGCTATATCCCAACTACAGGGTCACATGAGCCAATCCCAACCAACACAGGGCGCAAGGCAGGAAACAAACCCCGGGCAGGGCGCCAGCCCACCGCAGGGTGCACACACACCAAGCACACACTAGGGACAATTTAGGATCGCCAATGCACCTAACCTGTATGTCTTTGGACTCTGGGAGAGGAAACCCACGGGGAGAAAATGCAAACTCCACGAAGGGTGGACCCGAGAAGCGAACCCAGGCCTCCTAACTGCGAGGCAGCAGTGCTACCCAATGTGCCACCCAGAAAAACAATAGCCTTAAAGTTAAAGAACTGCTATCCACAAAATAAACATGAACAAAATTAAGTCCATATATAAAAATAAGCATTTATAAACAGAGAAAACATTTTTAAGAATAATTAATTATTATCTAACTAACTGTGTATGCCTGTGCTGTAAAAAGCATGGGGTCCTAGAAACTATTAAAATCTTCCGGAAAAAAATTGAAACGTAGAGATGTCAGGTAATTGAAAGGAACTACACTAGCTGTCTCCCTCCTAGGAGGATTCGTTTTGCCGATGTGCTCGCATCACTTGTGCATTAGTGACAGCAGGAAAAGGGATACTGTTTTGCCGATGTTAGTGGCTAAGTGAGTTTGCCTTTCTTCAGAGGTTTCGTTTTGCCGACCGGCTCGCCTCACTTGTGTTATCAGCAGCTAAGCGAGTTTTCTGTTTCCTTCGGAGGCAGAGCCCTTACCCAGACTCCACCTCTCACTTCCGGGCTGAACAGACACACACATTTCCACGCGTAGACGTTTATATATAAGATGTATATGTAGAAATAGCCTTGGATAATGTATCACCTTTCTTGCTGAAAAAAACATACTAATGTATTCATTTTTAAGGTAGGTATTATTATTATTTTTTAAATATGTTGCTAACTTTTCTAAATTATGGAAGCGATTTTTCTCATATTTGTAATTGACAGTGCAGCTGTTATTAAGGTGACTGGTTTTGATGTTTAACTGTCCGGTGTACTTCCTCTCGCGGTTGTCTTTGTTGGTTAGACATGTCTAACACATAGCCGGCAGTGCACTAATGGTGTAGTCTGTGTGATCTGAGAGGCTGTACAAAGGCCTGTTTGTAATCAGTGAAGGAGTGTTACCATGGCTAAAAAATACTCAAGTGACGCTTTGGAACAAAGACTACCGACACTCTTAATAAATGACACTTTACTGGGTTGTGTGGCTCTGTATCGAAACATTGCTGGGCACAGAACCATTTCATTCTGGGAAGGGTTCTTTACATATACATTCAGTTCTTTAGGCTTTGAAAAGGTTTTTAATATGTGGTCAAAACAGGAATCTCTAATGTACAGTAGGCGACCTAGCAGGACCCAACAGATCAAAAAAACCTGAACTTGGCCTGAGTTATTGTAATACGGAAGCCAAGAGAGGATGTGCAATATCGTTATTTTTTAAATTGTCTCCTCAAGATAACAGACTAATTTTATCGACATCTTGAGAAAACAAACTTTGTTTTCTGGAGATAAAAGAATAATTTTATCGAGATGTCGGGAAAAATAAAATTTGTTTTCTTGAGATAATGGAATAATTTTATCACAATCTCGAGAAAACTAAACTTAACCATTGCTTCTGGCATCAGGCTCGCTTAGATTGCGACGCCTATACAGCTGAAGCCTTGCTAACCATCTTCTTAAATGACGGATACTAACGTTATTATTTTCTAAACTAAGGTATAAACATATTTCAGCCTGCGTCAGCCCTTGATTGAACACAAATGTGATGTGCTGATCTACTCTTCTGCCATTTCAAACAGGACGTGGCTTCAATAAGCTAAACATTAAATGTTAGATACAATTATTTCATAATTTTGTTTATGAAGATCTTTGTTTTCTCGAGATCTCAATAAAATTATTCCGTTATCTCGAGGAAACAATTTTAAAATATAAAGATATTGCATGTCTTCTCCTGGCTTCCGTAATTCCATCAAGAGTCCATTAAAATCTGGAATCCACTGCTTTTTCACAAATCTGTTACTAACTGCGTTTCCACTGTGGTTATGAGCAAAACAGAAGCAAAATTCTGAAAAGTCGACAAAACACAAATGCGACTCGTCTGTGCTTCCACTGAGTGATTTTATGCGAATGAAGTTTGTTTTATTACCTGAAATTAAAAATGGCGTCCAATATAATGGGTGTTGGTTCTGGTATTTCAATTGCGCCTGCAATTGTTGTGTTCGTTTTTAATCTGAGGTGATGAGAGCAAGTGAATGCAATAAAGGGAAGGCAAACTCCCTAGGTTTGGCGGAGGGATTTCTTTGGAATCATCCACATTGATTATACTGAGGAGCTGTGGGTATAAAATTGGAGGATGAGCAGCTCATTCAACACCATCCAACCTCTGCTCCTTAGAGACAAGCTGACTGAGATGGGAGTAGACTCACACCTGGTGGCATGGATTGTGGACTATCTTACAGACAGACCTCAATATGTGCGTCTTGGGAACTGCAGGTCTGACATTGTGTTCAGCAATACAGGGGCACCGCAGGGGACTGTACTTTCTCCGGTCCTGTTCAATCTATATACATCAGACTTCCAATATGACTCAGAGTCCTGTCACGTGCAGAAGTTCGCTGATGACACTGCTATTGTGGGCAGCATCAGGAGTGGGCAGGAGGAGGAGTACAGGAAGCTAATCAAAGACTTTGTTAAATGGTGCGACTCAAACCACTTACATCTTAACACCAGCAAAACCAAGGAACTGGTGGTGGATTTTAGGAGGCCCAGGCCCCTCATGGACCCTGTGATCATCAGAGGTGACTGTGTGCAGAGGGTGCAGACCTATAAATACCTGGGAGTGCAGCTGGATGACAAATTGGACAGGACTGCCAATACTGATGCTCTATGTAAGAAAGGTCAGAGCAGACTATACTTTCTGAGAAGGTTGGCATCGTTCAACATCTGCAGTAAGATGCTGCAGATGTTCTACCAGACGGTTGTGGCGAGTGCCCTCTTCTACGCGGTGGTGTGCTGGGGTGGCAGCATAAAGATGAAAGACGCCTCACGCCTGGACAAACTTGTTAAGAAGGCAGGCTCTATTGTAGGAGTAAAGTTGGACAGTTTAACATCTGTGGCAGAGCAACGGGCACTAAGCAAACTCCTGTCAATCATGAATAATCCACTGCATCCACTGAACAGTGTCATCTCCAGGCAGAGGAGTAGCTTCAGTGACAGACTTTTGTCACTGTCCTGCTCCACTGACAGACTGAGGAGATCGTTCCTCCCCCACACTATGCGACTCTTCAATTCCACCCGGGGGAGTAAATGCTAACTTTTTTCATTTTTATTACTATTTAATTTAATATTGTTTCTTTGTATCAGTATACTGCTGCTGGATTATGTGAATTTCCCCTTGGGATTAATAAAGTATCTATCTATCTATCTATCTATCTATCTCAACATTCATGGAATTACACAGGGCCATAGGCCCTTTTGCATCCCCAACCATAGCATACATAAGGGAGTCAGTCCTGACCGAGAAACACATGGCCATAGCACTTTATAAACTGGCTACCTGTGCAGAGTACAGGTCTGTTGCTGAGACTTTCGATGTGAACAAAACCACCATGTGAGTCAGGCTATATCCCCCAAACTAATGAAGCAGTACATCATCTTACCTGAGGTGGAGGAGGTATGGCAGATTTCACGGAGCAATTACGAGGCACACAAAATACCTCAGGTCTATGGTGCAGTCGACGACTCACATATCCCTATTCATGCACCAAGCGATGGGTATCGGGATTATGTTAACAGCAAAGGTTTGACATCAATTGTCCTGCAGGTGGCCGTTGACAACAGATTAACAATCGGGGCATTTGTGTTGGGTCACCTGGTAGTGCTCAGGATGCTGCTGTATTCCCCACATCACATTTGCCCAGGTATTTGAAAATGTACATCGTGTCATGTGGCCCAAATGCGAGAAAATTGTTTTCATTGTAGTTGCGTGAATTATTGCTTTGTCAAATGACCTGACAAACAATCTCAAGCAAGCGACTTATGAGGGTTTTTTTGAAATGCACGTGTTTCCATTACTGTTTTTTTGTTTCGCAATTTCAAAATGCGATTTAAGGAGATTAATGGAAACGCAGCTATTTATGGAGTATGTTAATAAAAAATAAAAAAAACACTTATTCTGGAAGCGTCATGTATGAAGAACCACTTTGGCATCTGTAAGTTTTAAAAGTGTAGGCGATTTATCAGTCACTTACTGCTGACCTTAACAAACACTTTGAATAAGACAACGCACCAATGGTACTTTGAAATAAAGTTACCAACGGTATAATGCCTTTTTCTGGCACTTACAACAACATAGCAACATTTTTGCCAATGCTCAGTGTGTGTAATTTATCAATAAGTTGACTCACTGATGTGCTATAGAAGGCCCTTAAGCAGATGTGTGATGGCAGCTCACATTTCTCCATTTGTTACCACCACCTTCTGTAGGTGCACAGTGGAGACCGTCATCACTGGCGGCATCACATCCTGGTAGGGCACCTGCTCAGCTAAAGACCACATGGCACAGAGGAGGGTGGTGAAGGCGGCACTGAATGTTACCGGCACCCAGCTGCCTTCTGTTCAGAACATAAACAACAATCTGTGCCTTAGAAAGGCAAACAGGAGTATTAAGGTCCACAGCCATCCTGCACAGCTGCTTTTCTCACTCCTCCCTTTGGGCAAACAAGACAGGACCATTATGGCACTTGTGCAAGGAAATTCACAAATAACTTCTATTCAATGGACTTAATGAACAGGCAGTCATAGTAACAAATATAGTGCGAGTTCTTGTTTATATTTCATATAGTTAGTTGTGTTACATTCTGTGTATGAGGAAACATGCAAGTTAGAATTTCATTGTACTATTTATATGTGACAATATACTTGAACTTAAAGTCCTGATTCTGAAGTGTTACTAATATGGCTGTGCACTGTTAAAATTTTGTAGCAGAGTAGTAGTAGATATAAAAAACAAAGCTCTGTCTCATATTGGTTATAAGGTAATCTAGTTGCCTCATCTTTATAAACTGCAAAGCCATGTTTGCTCTGAAGGGCCAGATTATGGGTTGCGGCTGAGAGCCGGCAGCTCATCACGGCCGGGATGCCCATGTGATGGAAGGATGGGGGAAGGCAGCTTTTCCTAGTCACTGCCTCCGCCAAAACGCTAGATGGCAGCTTCCCTGAGGTCTGGCAGTGCCCCAGATTCCCGCAGTGCATTCTGGATCTTGGAGTTCAGTTGCGCAGCCCTGTTGGGTGCCGTCAGGGGGGAGCTGCAAAAGAACAGAAGGACTCGTACCAGATTTATAGCCCGAAAGTACTCCCAAGTCACGAGAAAAATATAATTCTCCGTCTGACCCGGAAGTGCCGATGAGTCACGTGGACAGAAGGAAAGAAGCAGTTCCAGGTCGAGGACTGATGGAGACCTAGCAAGGGAGCCGGAGTCAGGAGGAGTGTGACAGAGCTTGCTGGGAGATGTAGTGGAGAAAAGAATTGTGTTTATTGTGGCTGTGGTGCTTTGAAGGCACACTACAAGAAGGTGAAAGAAATTAAAATACTTCTTGGTGCTTTATAAAACGTGTCGTCAGTGTCTGTGTGCCAGGTTAAGTGCTGGTATAGCGCCATCTAGTGTTACAGGGTTGATTGCTACTTTGACTGTCAACCATTGTTAGTGTGAACCACTCTGCAGCACCAAGCCGCATTGTGCTACACGGTGAGATGCAAGGATGTGGTCTCTAGACCACTCTCAGTTCTATAATTAGTTATTGGCTGAAGTGATCCATCAGTCATTGTGTCTGATTCTCCAGTACTCTGACTGCTATGACAAACAAGTTTCAGACCCCAGTTCCTCATGATCCTGACCAGAACATAGTGGATTACAAAATGAATGTTGTGTAGCAAACGACATGGTTATGCTGCTGCCTCATGGATATTGAATGTTGTCTTTGTGCAGTTTTCATGTTCTCCCGATGTCTGAAGAGGTTATAATTAGGCCACTGTGTGTGTGTGTGAGCTCTGCTGTGGGCTAGTGGCCAGTGTTGAAAAAGAAGAAGAAGAAGAAGAAGACAATGCATTTATATAGCGCTTTTCAAGACACTCAAAGGGCTTTACATAGATGGCGGTTAATGTGTGGTCCACCTGGATGATGCGACAGCAGCCATGTTGTGCCAGTATGCTCACCACACGTTAGTTATCAGCCGGTGTAGAGGTGAGAGATGGATAACCAATAAGGGACATGGGATGATTAGGGGGGCAAGATGACTGGGCCATGATAGACAATTTAGCTATAACGTCGGAAACATCCTACTCTTTACAAAGGATGCCCAGGGGTATTTCATGACCACAAAGAGTATGGATCTCAGTTTAATTTTGTGTCTCATCTGAAGGACAGAGCCAGTTTTTACAGCACAGTGTGTCCGTCATGGTACTGGACATTGGGATCCACACACAGACCTCAGGGTAAGCACCCCCTTCAAGTAGTAACCCAAGCTTTTCCTAAATGGTCTCCCAACCAAGTACTGGCAGTTCCCAAACTTGCTTAGCTTCAGGTGGATAAGCTGTTCTGAAGTGCAGGTGGTATGTCTAGTGAATATTGGTACGTTGCCAGGTTAAGCTCTGGCCCGCAATCCTGAACCGGATTAAGCAGGTTTGAGTCCACAATGAGACATAGAGTGTGGCCCCTGCTGATCCACTCTGGATATGTGGTCCAGATGCCTAATGGAGCTACGTTCTGGCCAGCCTGTTACCACTCAGCCTAGGGATTGCTCCTGATCAAAGCACCGTGATGTCCCTACATTGATGGATTAAAGGCCAGAAGTCCACATGACTATCATCATCATCAAATTCTTCCATGAGAACCCTGAATACGATGAGGACTGATTGAGGTCATTTATGTTAGGTAGAATGCCTAGAGCGGGCTGGGTGGTCTCATGGCCTGGAACCCCTGCAGATTTAATTTTTTCTCCAGCCATCTGGAGTTTTTATTTGTTTTTTCTGTCCTCCCTGGCCATCGGACCTTACTTTTATTCTATGTTAATTAATGTTCCCTAATTTTAATTATTAATTTTGTCATTTTTCTCTTTCTTCATCATGTCACTTTGAGCTACATTGTTTGTATGAAAATGTGCTATAGAAATAAATGTTGTTGTTGTTGTTGTTGTTAATGCTGTTGCCCCCACATGACACAAAATTTACACATAGGATATACTGCACCGAATGGTGTTCTTGCCACTACACTGATGCTTCTGCCAGTGTGGGCCCCCATCCTGTCACCAAGAGCACTGCTCAGCTCTGACTCTGTCCTGCATAATTCCTCACGTTCACAGGTGGCATTCACAGCTCCTCCGACATGACAGGCACAACACCAAGGCTGATTTGTGAACATTAGTGACCGGTGGAAAGCTGTGCTTCACTCTTAGCACATTTGTATACTTTAAAAACAGCCTGTCTAAGAAAGAAAACTCGAATGCAGAAAGGGAAGTGAGAAGTGAGGGGGAGACATGTAAATGAAACATGACTGAATGAAGTTAATGAGGCATGAAGGTCAATTCGTGATAAACAGGAGTCTTCTACCTTGAGATGTGAGGCCTGGTTTTAGAAAATGAATGCGATGCCTGAGAAACACCATAATAATTTTCAAAACGGAAATAATCAGTAGTAATAATTTGATACATACAGTAGAATGGAGACTGGGTGGTGCCTGATTTAAAATCATGACTGGCACTTAACTGGTAAAGGGGTGATAAGACCTGAAGAAGACAGCTGGCTGGGGCTTACACTTGACAGCTGACAACTGGCAGTCTCTTGGACTAGGCACCACGTATTGCATTGGCCAGGATTTCCCAACTGATTGGCTGAGCGGCCTTCTGTTATCTGGACATTTCCTTGTGATTACTGGGTCCTTTCTCCCCTTTCAGTGCCCCACACTGGCCATTAAATGATATCAACGACATGGGTATTGTTTGTCTTTTTTTTTTTTTTTTTTTATAACTGGACAAGGCCTCTATTCACATATAGTGGGAGTCACGCTGCCTCTGCTGTTCTGGCCAAGGGTGTGATCATTAGCTGACCTGGCACACTGGACATCTTGTTTATTCTGTGTGAAGGCGTAATCTACTTTCTGAACAGACCGTGCTTTCAGACTCAGGGTGGGTCGCATTCTTTCCTTAATCTCCTTCGGGTTGTGTTCTCTAATGAGGATTACAGAGAAGGCTGTGAAGTTTAGGCATAAAAATTAGACAGGATGAGGTGTGTGTATGGGTGTGTGTGTGGGTGTGAGGAAGCAGACGAGTGTGCTGCATGTGAGTCTGAGGGTTGAGCGGTGGTTAGTCTGCTGCCTTACAGATCCAGAGACTCCCGTTCCATTTTGTGTGAATTTTGCATGCTCTCCCTATGTCCCTGTGACTTTTTCTTTGGTTTCCTCACATAACCCATAGATGTCCAAGTTAGTTTAAGTAGCTTGGTGGTTGACCATGCTCTGTGATTCTTTGTAATTTCCTTGTACTTACGGGTGAGCAAGGAAGAAAAACAAATGAGTTCAGAAAATAGATGGATAAACGTGTCATTGATGCCCGACAATCATATGGCTGTTCCCACATAAATGCATGACTGTGTGTGTGTGTGTGACCATCTGTGCATGAATATCTACATGTGCTTCTTTATCAAAACAATCCATTTACACATTTGAGTTCAAGATGAAATGTTAGATGGTCCCAAAACAAAAATATGAAGGATAGTGGCTGAGAACATGGAACCCCTCACTACACTTAACTTTATGCCAGAAAGCTCTTGATTTTTTTTCTTTAGTAGGCTTTGTGCTTAGGTTAAGAAATACAGCGTCACTGCTTAAATACAGGGTGAGTCAAAATTATTTTAACACTAATGGATTATTTTTATCTCAACCACACCTTTCCAGGTCGATGGATAGATCATGGTGAACCATTGCCATGGCCTCCACACTCCCCTGATTTGACACCCTGTATTTTCTGGTTATGAGGTATGGTGAAGGAGTGTGTCTATAGCAGGAAAGTTTGTGATATCAATGACCTGAAGGACAGAATACGGACTGTGGTATCATCTATTCCCCATGAAACGTGTATCCGGGCTTTAAATGGTACTGTTGCTTGTTGGTTTTTGTGTGTTGAACATGATGGCCAACAGGCTGAGACATTCCTGTAAATCATCTTGCACATATGAAGTATGTTTTGATTGATTTCGCCATTCAGATGTTAACATAATTTTGACTCACCCTGTATTACACCCACCTAATTCAGCTCAGGCCATGTTGGCTTGAGTCTATCCAGGCAACACTGAGGGACAAAGAAACAACCTTTCCTAAGGGCTTAGGTTCTTTAACTATGGGTCGGGTCCAGGGCTGTGGAATCGGTAGATAAATTCTTCGACTCTGACTCCGACTCCTTAGTTTCCAGTACTTCTGACTCCGACTCCTCTGTATTTAATATGCTAATGCATTTTCCATGTTGATTGAAGGAAGGCAACATACACGTCATTTAACCACAGAACTACTGGCTAGGAAGCTGACTCTCTACCGTATTGGCCAGTTTAAACAAAAGTCAAGAACCCCTGAACAGACATCAGGCCATAGCACACACCTCCACCTACATCATTACACTTGTGCACACTCAAATGAACTTGTTAAACACATTATATCTGAAATAAAATGAAAACACTTTTTGTAATGTATCATAATCCAGATTACAATATGTGAATGTCAGGTTGTATAATAGCTCATCTGAACTTCACACTAGTAGTAACACAACTATGCACTGGACTTTATTCTTACATCAGAGAAGTGCTTAATTATGACTATTGTTTGTGAAATGGGACATCTGAACTTGCTGTATTTTTTTTTTTTCATTACAATTTAAATTTCTCAAGTATCCAAAATTGTCTCCGACTCCGACACTTCGACTCCGACTCTGACTCCAACTCCACAGCCCTGGTCGGGTCGCGTATTGTCTGAATTTTGGTTGCACAGAGTCGGAATTTACAACAGAACTCAATGGTAAAAGGTTGCATGCGGCTTGCCAAGTGTCCTGCAAAGTAACAAACGCCATTGCTCTTCTACAACCTCTGTTGGCGATTCTCCAAGGGAGTCCTGCAACAATTCAGAGTCTTGAAGACATAAAAAGGGAAAATTAGATTGCAAAGAAAAAAAAAGTTTAAGAACCACTGCCATAGTGTGATGCCAGGCCATTAGAGGGGAAACTCCCACACTTACACAGGACCAATTTAGAGACTCCAGTTAACCTAACATTGCAAATTTAGGATGAAAACCTAAGTAAGACCCAGGACAGTCATGGGGAGAACAAGCAAACCCCATGCAGGCAGCAATCAGGCTGTGGGGCAGTGCCTGCTACAATTGAATATGAATAATAATAATTCAAAACTGGCTCTCCCCCAGAACCTGTGGTCACACTTACCATTACGATGTTCACTATCACACTCAAAGCCTGGGGTAGTTTAGCCATTTATAGCTTTGGTAGAGGTTCTACCTCCAGGCCATCTGAGAGTCACTCCAGGACTGAGAGGTTGCATGATAATGTCCCAAGGGCATTCTTGATAACCATTCTCTACTTGCCCCAGTTTTCTCTCATTGTCACTAGACCCCCTGAATTCCTTTCCCAGGATCTTTCTTGTTACCTTATAGTAGCACCTGTGGAAGATTCAGCCCTGGCCCAGATAGACGCTCAGGCTCACAAGACCCAAAACACATGTGTATTATTTTCTTCACAGCACACACAGTGCACAAACCCACAGTGCTCGGTCCTTTCCTTTTCCTTTTCTTTTCTTTTCTTTTCTTCTCTCTAACTACAGCCTCCACTCCTCTCCTGCAAGCGCCGTCCTCTGCCTCCCGACTCTGGCTCCCTGAATGGAGTGAGGCAGCCCTCTTTATAATGCACCCTGACGCTCTTCCTGCAGCACTTCCTGGTGTGGTGGAAGTGCTACAATCCAAGGCTACGAGATTGTTCAAGTGCCCCCTGGTGGTGGCCTTGGTCCCCAACAGGATTGAGCTTCCAATTTCTAGTCTCGTGGCCCCGATGCAAACCAGGGGGGCTGCCCTCTCATGTTCCAGGGAAGGTATTGCCTCTGTCCCGGCCCTTCCACTCTCCAGGCTTCCCAGTGGGGCAAGGTCCCCGGTCATCTGCCACACAACCCAATTTAATACTCTGATTGTCTGTTACTGCCCATTACTTGTGAAAGGTCCTCCTTTTGCTCTATTTAACATGCCATGTGACCTTCAAGTTTTACCATACATGACAAGAAGAAGCGTCCCTTAGAGGACTGGCACTTGGTCACGTTGTGACAGCACACTGTCTCCCTGTGCTTCCACCGTGGGCCCCTACTTCATTTACACATTCATTACATTGTCAATTGTTATCTACACTCCACTAATCATGTGGTGGGAGTCCAGCTCAAAACCAAGCACCACCTCAGTACTCTCTTGCGGCAGATCACAGGGCTTCTTTTTCCCTGCAGGGGTTAAGAGGGTTGGAGTGGATGCATCCCAGTACCAGCACTTGGGCTCCACTTCATGTTGGGATTTCGTCAGGTCTGCTCTCACTGTTTGTTCTTGTCTTTCTCAGTGCTGTATAGATAACTATGAAGGCATCGTCAAGATACTTCTCAATTACGGTGCTAACGTGAATCCCAAGGATAACGAATTATGGACCCCACTGCATGCGGCAGCCACCTGTGGACACAGCAACCTTGTCAAGCTCCTCATCCAGCAGTGAGTAGACGGGCTATTGTAAATGAATCTGTGCACTTGGTCAATGAGTGTGAGGATGTGTGCAAGGGTGAATATATGGAAATGTTGCTGAGTAGCCAGGCTAGACTACATGTTATTTGGGGTGTGAAGAATGGAATGAGGCCATGTATCCATGTTGGGCTAGGTTGTTAGTGTATGTGAAGCTGTGGTGTTAGAAAGAAAGATGTATACCCAGACTGGACTAGTGAGTAAGGCTGTGTATCTTAGAAATAATATTGCATTTACTGTAGGTTAAGTGTGAATAAGACCCTGTTTGTCAGCCATTGATGTAAGAGGGCCAGGTAGTCCAAGTGGTGCTTTGTATCCAAGTCAGAGAACATACAGTAAAATGGTGTATCTAGGATGAGTGAGGCCATGCATCCAGGCTAGAATTGTGGATCAAGTGGCATATCCAGACTGTCAAGTGTGAGGGAGGCTTTGTATTAAGGTGGAGGAAAATGGTGTCCAGCCTTTTTTCCCCTGAGAGCTACTTTTACAAAATGAAAATGACAGAGAGCTACTCATGTTTTCTAATGTTTATTCTCATAGCTTATTTCAACCCAAACAAACTGAATAAGCTTATTTTGCCTGAACATTTACAAAATGTTGGTGTCCACAACTCACATTTTACATTAAAACATCACAAAAAATATTTAGTTCACCTGCAAGTGCGTTTTGTGTGTCTGTATGCATTGTATAGTGCATCTCATACTATTGAATTAAAACATGAATGCTGTCAAAACAAAACAATGCAATTCCAAATACACAGATATTACATATTCATTTGTCCTTTTGTTCCATGTCACTGTTTCACTTTATTCACATGTCCAGTTGCATATTTCTGCATATTTAGTGCGACGACTGGCACTGCATGGAGTCAACAAGAGAGGTGTCTGGTGGAGTGTAGTCACTTCGGTTCACTCTTATGGAGTCCTTTAAATGTTCATCTGTCAGTCTTGTTCTGAACTTTGATTTCATGACATTCATGTCAGACTCACAGAGGTATGTGGACCCAAACAAAGCAGACATTTTCAGAGCTGCTTGGTGAAGATTCTTATAGTTATCTGGCTCTACTAAGCTCCAGAGATGATGAGGATGCTGTTGAGACTTTAACTGCACATTATTTTGAAGGTTTACTAATATATACTAATAAAAGGCAAAGCCCTCACTGACTGATTGATTGACTCACTCACTCACTCAGTCACTCACTCACTCACTCACTGACTGACTGACTCATCACTTATTCTCCAACTTCCCGTGTAGGTGGAATGCTGAAATTTGGCAGGCCCATTCCTTACAGCTTACTTACAAAAGTTAGGCAGGTTTCATTTCGAAATTCTACGCGTAACGGTCATAACTGGAACCTACTTACGTCCATATGTACAGCCATAGCCTGCAGCTCGGTCGCCATGTGAGGCAGAATTGCGTCCCGCATCATCACGCATCCCATGTAATTGAGTGCCTGCCCATGTAAGGTAAATATTAGGACTGTGCTTATGCAAACAAAGATGAGATGGTCAGGGAGACACGCTGCCGCTAAATATTCGCGGGTGAAGGACTGTGCTTAGCATATTCATAAGTGCAGCTACAACGGAAACCCTCTGACGCTGAACAAGCCTTTGTAGACATATCAATAGGAAAGCAAGGTGTAAAGCTTAAGTTTAAATTACGTTCATAGACACGCTGCCGCTAAATATTCACAGGCAAATCCACAACTTAATACCGGGAATACCTGTTAAACATCTTAGATTCACGAGTACCGATTCAGGTAGTGATCACTTCGATGACTTTGATGCATGTACTCCGAGCGGCTCACGTGAACTGTCTTTGCAGGACTGGGAAAGGTAAACCCGTGCATGCAGTGTGTGATGTCTCAGATAAAGAGGAAGATGAGCTGTTTATTGATGCAGTAAGAAAGGAACAACCCTCTGAACCTGAACAAGCCTTTGTACACATATCAATAGGAAAGCAAGGTGTAAAGCTTAAGTTTAAATTACGTTCATAGACATGCTGCCGCTAAATATTCGCAGGCAAATCTACAACTTAATACCGGGAATGCCTGTTAAACATCTTAGATTCACGAGTACCGATTTGGGTAGTGAACACTTCGATGAATGAAACCTGTTATCTTTACAACGATTGACAAACACGGAATGTAACTTGAACACAACACGTCCTCCAAATATGAACCTGATTGAAAGAAATAATGATAATCAAGTCCTTGATGACAGCAACACTCAATAACACTCACAAAACAATTACTGTATATTGACAATCATGTTACGTTATTTTTAAAATGTTTCCTTTTCTTTTTCATAACTTCTTTAACACTCTACTTCTCCGCTGCAAAGCGCGGGTATTTTGCTAGTATATAATATATAAAGTCCAAAGTCTGCCTGTCTGTATGTCTGTCCGCTTTTCACGAGAGAACTACTTAACGGATTTAGATAGTTTTTTTTTCTATAATTTGCTTGAACATTCTGGATTAATTTTGTGACTTCTCTCATTTCGCTATGTATCATAGTTCGCTTGCGGTACTGATTTATTTGCGCAAATCTGAGATCCACTCAACAGGCCGAGAGGTGGGGCCCTCCTCACTCACTCACCAGCTTCAAGACGTGTTAACTTAACTCCACTTAGCTAGCGAACGAGAGAACAATTGAATTCAACTTTGATATTTAAAATAAAGTGTTACTTAGGTCTTGATGAGTTTGAGTCCAGATATTCTCTTAAGTGTATGCTGCACTGAAAAGAGATTGCAATTCAGATTGTGGATTGTGATTTTGTGTTAAAAGGATCGTGATATGATTTTTTGGAAAGATCGCCCACCCCTAATTTGACTAAACTTTTCAGATTTATGTAGGATACATTAACCCTTTGGCAAGCTACTTGGAAAGGGGCGAGCAATGTGTTGGAGACCCCTGGCCTAGTGAGAATAACACTGTTTATACAAGCTAGAATTGTGGATAATGCTGTGTATAAAGGCTGTCAGTGTGAATTAGGCTATGCACTGAAGCAGAGTCAGTGTGTGGAAAATGGTGCATCTGTCCTGTATCATTGTGAACAGAGCTCTGTCTTTAGGTTGCCAGGGTGAGGGAGGTCATGTATCGAGGTAGAGGTCCTAAAAATGAGACTGTGAATCCTGGCTGGACTAATGCACTGGAAAAACGATTTGAGTAAGGTTGTGTATCAATCCAGGCCAAGAGAGTACAGTAAGAAAGGGACTCTGTTTGCAGGCTGTCTGTGTCAGAGAACCAGAGTGTAAGAGATGAGTTGGCGTGAGCGAGGCTGTGTATCCAGGCTGTCAGTGTGAGTGAGGCAGAGTCCATGTTTGCAAAAGGATCTATCAAGAATGAGGAACTGCAAGCGAAGTGCAGGACCCAGGCTGTTTGTGTGAGGCGGGTTGCACATTCAGGCTGACGCAGTTGGGATGATGCTTTGTATTGTGGCCCAAAGTGTGGATACAGCTGTGCAATGCAAGCTGTTAGTGTGAGTGAGGCTGCATACCTGGTAGGAGCTCCACACGTGGACAAATTTGTTGGTACCCCTCCGTGACAAGAAGAAGAAGAACCCACAAGTGTCTCTGAAACAACTTGAAACTGACAAAAGTAATTGGCACCCATTATTGTTTACTCCGTATTCAAGAAAAATCACACTTTGCTTTACAGTTTTGATTCAACATAATATTTCATATAACAACACAAGTAAAAGTGGCATGGACAAAAATGATGGGACTCTTAACTTAATATTTTGTTATACAATCCCTGTAAACAAATGATTCCTGTAGCTCTCCATGAGACTTCTGCACCTGTCCACAGGTTGTTTGGCCGACTCATCCTGAGCAAACTGCTCCAGACTGCATGTTTCAGTTCTTTCCATAAATGTCTGACATGATTCAAATTAGGGCTCATGGAAGGCCACCTCACAATAGTCCAATGTTTTGTTCTTAGCCTTGCTTGAGTGCTTTTAGCTCTGTATTTTGAGGCATTATCCTGTTGGAGGATCCATGACCTGTGACTGAGACAGAGAATCACATTCCTCACTTTAAGTTCCCATATTAAAGAAGACGTATTATGTCCAAATCTTATTGATGAATTTCATTTCAAAGGGATATCAGCAGAAGAAATTAGTACATGGGCAATCGTAGCACTGAGAAACAAAGTCAAACCAATTAAAGCAAAAATTGTCGATCAGTTACACGTCAAATTGGTAAAATACGTATCAATAGACCACGCTGAAACAGTTGGTGGTGATCATGCGGAAGATGAAAACATCAACTTATAATATCCCGAAGAATATCTAGAACCATTAACACCGTCCAGTCTTCCACCACATAAATTACTGTAGAAAGAAGGATGTATCCAAGAAAGGTAATGTAATACATCCTCAGGGGATAACATTACACAAAAAAGGAGTTCTTGATATGCCATTCATATTAAAACATTAACAGTTTCCCGTTAGAATAGATTTTGCAAAGACAATTAACAAATCACAGAGACAAACATTCGAAAAAGTCAGTTTATTTATTAGAGAGAAAGAAAAGATATTCACTCACGGGAAGTTATATGCTGCATTGTCACGATGTAAGTCCAAACACAGAATCAAAATTCAATGCGATATTGATGAAAATTGAATTCAAAAAATTGTTTTTAAAAATAAAAGTGTAAGTGTAAAAATATTTGCATGTTAATTTCAAAGCCAAACAGGATGAAATCATATAACGCAACGAAAAAACTGAAATGCAACATGAAACATAATTTAATTTCATATTATTACATTTTACATTTTACTATTTTTAATATGCTTAATTACTTGCTGTAATATAAAATAGTTCTATTATGCATGTGTAACAATTCCAATGAAAATAACAATCTGTTTAAATTTTACATCTGCATCCCCATATGCGTGCGACAGATATGTGAAGCGGCTAGCACGTAGTGCCCGTCCAGGGGTTGGCGAACAAAGTGAGCAGAGATGAAAAGCCCCCTAGTCTTAATAATATTCACAGCTTTTGTCACAGGAACATCAAGCTGCTTGGAGATGGTCTTCTAGCCTTTGCCTTTAGCATGCTTGTCTTAATTTTCTTTCTTATCTCAGATAACTCTCTCCTTTGCTTTCTCTGCTTTTTGATCTTTTCTAGGGGTATCAACAAACATGCCATTTTAGAATATCTTTGTTTAATAAGCAATACTTGATCTCTTTTCACACTTGCTTTGCTTTACATATCAAAGGCATGCAGGTATACATGCTTTTCATTTAATCACTTTTCAGGAGGCATACAACACTTTTTCAATGAACTGTAAGGTTACCAACAACTTTGTCCAGGGTAAATCATTGTAAGTGTAGCCCTGTATCCAGATGTCCGTGTGAGCTGTATGCCCAAACAAAGCCAGTAGAAATGAGGCAGTGTATGCTAGCATGACAAGTGTGGCTGACAAGTCATTGTGAGTGAAGTTGTGTATCTGGCCTGTTCAGTGTAACTGAGGGCGAGTACCAAAGCTGGATTAGTGTGAGTGAGTCTCTTGGTTTCATCTTAATCGGCATTTGTGAGGCTGTATATCAATCAGTGTTGTCCATATGACATAGGGGGTGTACCAATGCTGTGACTGTGAGAGTGAGACAGAGTGTCCTGGCTGAGGCTGCTTGCCCAGTGTGAGTCGGTGTAAGAGAGGTTGTGTACCCAGGTTTCTCCAGTGTGAATGAGCCTCTGAATTGAGGCTGTGTTTAAAATTACACTATACAGTGCTTATAAAAAGAATTCACACTTTGGAAGTTTTTACGTTGTATTATTATACTAGGGGGCTTCGCTCCCTGCTCGCTTCGCCTCTTAATTGGGAAGAAACACTACTTTTCCTTGAAAGCAACACGAATTAGACGATCTACAAGTCTCGACTTAAAGTTTACAGGCAAACAATATCTACATACTTCTGTCATATCATCTATGTCCATGTATTCAATCTCTTTTTGCTTTTACCTTTTTGTCGATATCGCACTGAATTTTGATTCTGTGTTTGAAATTGCAACACAATGTATAACTGCCCGTGAGTGAATATCGTTTCTTTCCCTCTACACGAACTGTGTCTGACAATAGCATTCACACAAATGAGAAATGATGGAACTGTGTGCGTGGTTGTAAATGTTTTAGATGTGGGCAGGACTTTTCCAAATCTCTTTGCATAAACTCTTGTCTCACAGGACTTGAAATTTTCTTTCACGGGATTTCACTTTCACCAAAGAACAAATTTTTTAATTCTCGCGGATACACCTCTTCATAGGGAAGAAACACTACTTTTCCCTGATGGCAACACGAATTAGACTTCCATTATCTCTAACCTGCTCTGCATGTGTATCGCACCAGCGTTTTTGAATTCTTTACGATGTTCTACTTTGTCATCTGCTTTTTGTCTTTTATTTTCAGCCCCGGGCACAGTTAAATCTCTTGGCACAAAGTCTTGTCTCGCGGGACATGAAAGTGTCTCTCTGAAAAAGTCATGTCTCGTCTCTCTTCCCAAGATTTTTTTATTATAATAGAGAGACACCATTTTATCACAATGGATTTATTGACACTGATCAATAGAAGAAGACCCTTTAATGTTAAAGAGAAAACTGATCTACGTAAAATGTCTAAATTAATTACAAATATAAAACACAATATAATTGATCACATAAGCATTCAAGTCAGTATTTATTAGATGCACCTTTGGCAGTCAGTCATGAAAGCCTCGAGTCTGTGTGCGCAGGTCTCTGTCAGATTTACACATCGAGACACTATGGCTGCCTTGCAAAGCTGCTCAAGCTTTATCAGGCTGAATGGAGACTGTCAATGGTTTCTCTTTCAAGTCCTGGCACAAACTCTCAGTTGAATTGAAATCTGCACTCTGACTCTCAGTGTTCTGCTCCCACTCCAGGGCATTAATATTGTTGCTTTAAAGTCATTTCTATGTAACTTTGACTTTGCGCTTGAGGTCATTGTCTTGCTGAAAAACAAATCTTTAAAGGAACTAGTTTCTTGCAGAAATTATCAGGCTTTCCTCTAGGAGTTCCCCATATTTTGCTGCCTTCACTTTACTTTCCAGCCTCAGAAGCTCTCTAGGACCTACTGCAGAGAAAAGCATCCCCACATCATGATGCTGCCACCACCACCATGCTGTGTTTTTGATAATGTGCTGTGTTTGGCTTACACCAAAAATGGTGTGTAGTCTGATGGCCAAAAAACTCAATTCTTCTATCATAGAAGCTCTTTCTACATGAGTCTCCCGTGTCTAGCCAGGATGTTACGTGTGCTTTTATTTTTTATTTTTTACGAAGTATAGGGAAAATATTGGAATCCTCCAAAAAACTCCATTTCGAGATTTTGATGAATCTCAACATTTTAGACGTCCCGAAGTCCGAAAATACCATTTTTGGAATTATGTGTGTATGTGTGTGTATAAACACGATAACTTGAGTACGCTTTCACTTAGGTCAACCAAATTTCACATACAAGTATTACATACAAAACTTACATTTCTATCAACTTTTGGGCTATTTCCGTTAACCGGAAGCTGTAGAGTCTGATTTATTCAACATTGGTTTTATAATAATTGTTCAATAGATTATTAATTTGATTTGGTTTGTTGTTGATGGTTTTGAAATGTACATAATATAAAAATATAATCATTGTCTTGCGGTTTACTCCTCAAATATCCATCCCCATATCTGAGTATATGAGAAAGTCTTGGGGAGACCACTCATGATTATTATAACAGTATCTTTAATCTCACCTGCTGTGGCTTGTAACGCTTCCAGAGCTATCATAGGTCTCTTGGTGGCCTGCCTCACTAGTCTTCTTCTTGTATGATCATTTAGTGTTTGCGGATGCTTATTTACAGCTGTGCAATACTTGTTCCATTTCTTAATGATCGATGTAACTGGACTGCAAGGGATATTCAGTGACTTGGATATTTTCTCGTCTCCGTCCCCTGACTCATGCTTTTCAATCACCTTTTCACTGTATTGCTTAGAGTGTTCCTTTTTGTCTTCATTGTATAGGGTAGGGAAGGATGGACACCGTACTGACTCACCACAAGATAGACTTTCCAAATTAAGGTTTATTTATGCCACAATCAATGAAACTCCTTGACTACTATAGACTGTAGGGGGAGCTCCAGTTCCCCAAACCCAACACAAGTATAAAATAAGCAAAATAATTTTTATTGTGCAAAACTCTTCTTTTGTAAGGGTTTCCCACACCACAGCCACAAGTACAAATAAGCACAGTAGCACACAACAAGCAACACTCTGTCTTCTCTCTCTCTGTTTGTCTCCTGGTTACTGCCTCCTCCACTCCTTTCCGCAAGCTTCGTCCTCCTTCCTCCTGACTCTTGCAGGTAGGCAGCTCCTTTTACATTATCCCCACAAGTACTTCCATTTAAGGATGGAACCCCATGAAGTTGAGCTTCCCAGTCCTTACAGCACCCCATATTGGCACCCACGGAACCCAACAAGGCCGAATCGAAGATTTCCTGTTCCCATGGTGCCCTGGGGTCCTGTGTATGCCATCTCCCCTGGTTCTTCCTGGTTAAGGTTGTCCTGGCCGGGTAAAGATGCCAGCCTTTACTCACACTACAAACAAGTGATCATCTTTGAAGTAATTCTGTGACGTCTAACACCAGTGATGATTTAGGTGTTTCTTATTAAAGGGAGTGAATATTTATGCAATTAGTTATTTGGTGTTTTATAATTTTTAATTTAGACCATTTTGCAGAGATTTCTTCTTTTTTTTCTTTGACATTAAAGAGTTTTTTGTGTTGATCAGTGTCACTGAGCCAAATTACCATATATACTCGTGTTTAAGTCGGGTCTTGAAACCCGAAAAATCGATCATAAAATCAGACCCCAACTTATACGCCCGTTCAAAAATGCGACACTTACATTTTATTTTTTTACATCTTCTTGCTTCCTCCAATCTCGCATCAGTTTCTCAGACAGCATCAAATTTTGTTGCAGCAGTGCAGTTACTAATTACTTTCACAACTTCAACGACTTTAAATTTAAAACCAGCTTCATATTTTCTTCTGATCGAACGATCCACGTAAGGGATGCTCTTACGATAAAGGCATATGAGGGTGTGAGATACAAAAAACATAAATCAGTGCAAACGCCACTTCGGAATAGTTCGGGTATTACCGTGTGGTCACGTAGGCACAATACATAGAAAAAAAAGGCAGTATGCTCTGTGGTTATTCTCTCAGGTGGACGTTAGCATATCTCTTGGACCAATAGCGTGAGTTTTTCCACATTTGACTTATATGACCGACATTATAAAATACCGGAAATAATACAGTAAAATCGAGCCTCAACTTATCCATGGGAGAACTTAAACACGAGTATATACAGTAAATCCACCGTGACTCAATGTTGTATAACAATAAAACGTGAAAACTTGCAAGTGGGTGAATTTTTTTTATAGGCACATTCTGCATTCTGTTCAGTCCGGGTCAGTATGAGTGAGTCCCTTTATTCGTTAGAAAGGTGGTTTTGCATGCAGCCTGCATTAGAGTGAGTGAGGCCCCTAATCACTTCTGTGACTTCACAGTGTTCTGCTCCCACTCCTGTTGTCTATGGTACAGTTGTTAAACACTTACCAGGCAAACCTCTTTTTTGTGGTTAATGTTGTATTTCAACTGTAACATCTGTTTTGTTTTTCACGGTTTTCATGAAAACGTATGCATTTCAAAAAATTTAAAAGAAACAATTCTAACACGTATTTAAACATGCTTCTCTCTTTACAGTGGAGCTGACATGCTAGCTGTAAACTCTGATGGCAACATGCCCTATGACCTCTGTGAAGATGACCCCACTCTGGACATGATTGAAACTGCTATGGTCAATCAAGGTAAGGGGTGGGGCTTATCACATTGGCTGTGAGGGGGCTCAGCAGATGCAGAGCTGCTCTTATTTTCCTTAATATTATTACAGCTAAGAGGCCTCTGCTCACTGCCTGAGCATCCATCTTAGATCAAGTTGCACTCTTCTTGCGGATTGCTCTCACAAATGTCCGCTGCTTGTTTTTGTATCCAACGTAAGTGGAGTAAACATGCAAGGAGTGAGGGGTGATCTGGAAGTTGGGGATTGTGTTACAGAGAGAGGAAAGGGTGGAGGTTGTGATTATCAAGTCCTTGGAGAGCAATGTTTCGCGACTGTGAGATTCCTGCTCAAGTGCCCAGAGCTGGAGTTTGCTATTTTTTTTTTCCAGGAAGTCTCCCTCAACAATGTCTTGCGCAATGTTTTCCAACTGTGTCTGATAATAATGTTGAACCCTGCTCAGTGTGGCATAATGAATAGATTTTTTATTTGTCACTCACTCTTGTTAAACTGAGCAATAGCTATAAAGTGCCTGTTCTGGCATGGATTATAGAGCGATGCCACCCTCCTACATCCTGATTTGTCATCACAAGATTATATATATATTAGATTTAGGTGCTCCTTCTTCCCAGGACATTACTCCAAAAAGTCACTGTTGGTTTAGCTGCACATTATTTGGATTCTTAACCTTTCACCTTTGTAGTCTGGGTGTTAATGTGTTTGAAATGGTTGACTGTAAAATAAGGTGAGCACCTCTGTATTTACCTCTTCTGGAAGATGGAGTCAGCACTGATCCTTCCAATGCTCCCAGCTGCAAACACTTCAAGGGGGTTAATGTCCATCCATCCAATAATGAACCGGCATAATTCAGTTTATGGTTGTGGGGGCCAGAGTCTATCTCAGCAGTAATAACAAGTGCAAGGAAGCAATACTGGGCAGTTTGGGTCAACATGCATTTTTAAATTCTGAACTTCATTTCATCTGAAATAGACTGAAGTGATGGCAACAGTGGAATCCCTCGGTTCCAGAAAATGGAAGCAGGCAGCTAAGATGAGCTCTTCTGTTTAGGACTCTTGAGTTTTCCACATCACACTTAGGAGAGCCACAGCCTGTTGAGGTAGGATTCAACCATGGATGCCTGACTATTATAGGGGCACATTCATATACAACTACATGATCTCGTCACCTGAGGATGTCAATTTGCATGACTAGAATTACCCAACAACATGAAGATCTTTCAGCATAGTTACATATTTCCAAAGGACTGCGAGCACTCCTCTTCTTCTAACAGCCAGTACCGTGTTACATGACAGAGCGTGTGCCTGTGCAAATGGTTTACGGGTACAGCGATTTCAGCTCTTTTATTCTTTTGCCCATTCTGCGGTGGTACATAAAACATGAGACATCAGACAGACAAGGCTGTCTTCTTTTTCCAAGGTCCAAAACACTTGTATTCCTTATTTCTCGTCACAGCGTTATGTGCATTGTACTTCCATACGGGTGTTCATTGGTTGTCATCTCTCACACGCACACAAGACCACCACTATGACTTACAACAGGGAGAGTTGCAGACTAGTTGGTGTAAGTCAGAGAAGGTCAGACTGCACCACTCGAGGTCATGGGAGTATGTGGCGACTTCCTCTGACTAACAAAGCTTGTGTACTTGGAGTCTGCAACTAAAAATCATTAGAAACGTTGTGTAATGTAAGAAGGCCTTTAGTTGCTGCTCGTCTGATAAAACAGGCAGGGAATATTTTTTCTATAACCACATGCAGACAGCACACAGAAGAAACTACTGATCTCCAGCCACCAGCTAATCCAATTATTAATTATTTCAGTTCAAGGTCAAAGGGCAGAGCCTACTCTAGTACCAGGATCCAACCTGGCGCAGAGGCCTGTCCAGTGCTACAGAGTGAAGACAAATGAGCCTGGCATAATCCAGAAAGTGTAGTCTAGGTGAGCAAAACACAATCCACACTTCTGTAAGTCTAAAGGTCACAGCCTATCTCAAAAGTAGAGCTTTTTAAATTGTACTCCTACTGCCACTTTCAATATTTTTAAGAGTAACCATGGGAAAGAGATAAAGTTATGCTATGTGCATTGTTCTCTAGCATATTATAATAAAGAAAAATGCTCAAAGAATTTATGGCCAATAGCTTTATTACAGTATTCAATCACACATTTGCTTAATCTAAGTTTAGACTGGCAGCGAGCCAATGCCTATTCTCATAAAACTGGGTATAAAAACATGGATGCCAGTCCATTGTACCAAATACATATACACTTACTCCTAAAAACCAATACAGAGTCACCATCCATCCATCCATTATTCAACCCGCTATATCCTAACTACAGAGTCATGGGGGTCTGCTGGAGCCAATCCCAGCCAACACAGGGCGCAAGGCAGAAAATAAACCCCGGGCAGGGCGCCAGCCAACTGCAGGGTGCACACACACACACACACACACACCAAGCACACATAACTAGAAACAATTTAGTATCGCCAATGCACCTAACCTGCATGTCTTTGGACTGTGGGAAGAAATCGGAGCACCCGGAGGAAACCCACACAGACACGGGGAGACAGAGTCACCATTTAACCTAAAATACATTCATTTGAGATGTGAATGAAAAACAGGACTATCAGGAGATAAAGAAAAAACTAACTAAGCTTAAACCATGACTCATGCTGCCCTGCTGTTATTTTATTACTATGTCTTAATGGAGTTTACATGTTCTCCTTTTGTCCATGTGGAGCTTCTTTAGTTTCCTTTCACATTCCAAAGAAATGTAAATTACATTGGTTGGCTGCTTTTAAATTGACGTGTTACACATGAATCTGCCATAAACAGACTTGCATCCTGTACAATGTCTGCCCCTACCTTGTGACCCTGTACTGGAAGAAGAAAGTATGGAACAAGGGCCGATTATTGCATGTGAGCCAATGGACTGTACAAAGTGTGGGTTTCCATTTTTTATTCCTTCTGATACACTTGAGAGCCAAAGACTATCTCTGCAGAAAATGATAGAAAGCAAGTGCCTCCTCTTCACTGGAAGAATGCCATCCAACCATTAGGGTGCCACCTCTCGACTGGGTAAATGTTATCCAGCACCCATCATCTTGCCTGTCCATAGCAGGGCACACTCACACACATCTTCACTCATGTACACCAGGCCCATTTAAAATCACAAATAATCTATCACCCGAGTTTGGAATATAAGAAGAAAACCAGAGAACCCACCGGAAAACCCATGCAAATTAAATAACAGAACAGATAGTAATTTGGGCTGGGATTAAAATAATGGGTTCTGGAACTGAGTGACATCAGTGCTAATCACTATGCCACTGTAAAAGAACAGTTTAGGGTCTGAGACTGTGCAGACTATGTACTGTAAAGTGACTTATAAACTAAAGATGAATTAGTTATTTTATTAATGACATACTGTAAGAGGTAATATAGTGACACACACTGATAACAATCAACATAAAACTTGCGTAAAGCAGCCAAAGAGGACAAATGAAGAATGGAGTTCAGCTAATCTTACTTTCACTTTCTATAACGCAATTTAGTACCTAGATATTTTCATTTAAGTTGTCTGCTGAATGAAATTTGATATTTCATTTAAATTCCGATGTACAACATGTATGTCATATGCATTGCTGAGGTTGCATTGAGCTTGGAATGGTGATTATGAAACTAAAGTCTAAAGTAGCCTTCCAGCAGATCACAGAGCAGCCTCAACACAGGAGCAAGCGACTGTCCCGGTGTCCATGACGGAGGTTTACGGTATCGCTTCACACTTTCATGTGATTATCATACAAAATCTAAAAAGGAAAAACAGTCAGCAAAGACCTAAAATGATAAAAAAGGAAAGACATGACCTAGAGGAGGGAAGGAAAGAATGGCAACGTAATCCATCTGTGCCTCTGCCACTGTATTCTTTAATGCCGTTACTTTGTTTTTTAATGAACGATTTTTTACCTTTGGAATTCACTCTAAAAGGATAAGGTAATTTGACACTTGCTGCTGAGCAGGTCCCCTTACTCCCCAATTCACCAGGTGCACCTTGACTAGGTTCTGTCACTGCCCAGTTGACCCCTTAACTCTAAGTGTATCCCCAAACAGGTCCTCTCCCTCCTCAATTCTCTCACTCATTCCCCATGTCACCATCAGCAGGTCATGCCTCACTACCATTTCAGTCACTGATTCACAGCATCAGCACTGAGCAGGTTCCCTCACTTCCATATTCACCATATGGTTCCAGGTGTCACCCCGTGTAGGTCCTCTCACTGCCAATTTGACCCATTATCTCTATGCGTAACCCTGAACAGGCCACCCATTGTTTCCACATGTCACCCTGAGCAGGTCATGTCTCACTAAACGATTCAAAGCATCATCACGGCCAGGTCCTCTCATTCCCCAGTTTTTCCACGGATTCACAACATTACCCTGAGCAGGTCCCCTTGACTTGACTCAGTGACCCTTAGTGTCATCTACAGCAGGTTCTGCTACCTCTTATTTCACCCACAGATTTGCCCTGTCACTCCCATCTCAGCCCCTGACTCCCAAGAGGCTCTGTGCAGACCTCCTCACCTCCCACCTCGCCTCCCAGCTCAGTTCCCAGCTCCCTTTTAATCAGCAGTTAATTCCTTCCTTCCTTCAGATCTTTGTTTACTTAAACATGTTTTCCTGTTTCTGAACTGAGTCTTCCAATTATAAAATTCTTAATGCTGTGCTGATTTAACTGCATAAAAGTGTGTGTAGTTTTCATGATAAAACTATTTTATTTGTATATGAAAGCACATGCTAAGATGTGGGGTGCAAATTGCAGTGATACATCATTATTTGAATTTTAAAATTCTAACACAAAAACAATTACGCAGTTTGTAACAGATCTCAACTTATCAGACCCCTGGGGATTTTTAAACCCAAACTCAAGAGCATATTCCTTCTACTCACCAGTGCATCACTGTGAATTGATTTTTTTATAGATAATAATTTCTTGCCTAAGATTAAATCTTGTAAGTACTGTACGACGCTATTGTTATTTCTGACCACATTCCTCTGCTCATGGAGCTAAAATCATTATGCCCCACATACTTATCTCGCAGATGGCGTCTTAACCCACTTTTATTAGCAGACGAGAACTGTACTGCATTTATATCTAAGCAAATTAATTTTTTTTTTGAGACAAATATATCCTCGGCGGTTTCTGTAGGAATACTCTGGGAAACTCTGAAGGCTTTCTTAAGAGAACAGATTATCTCATATCTTACCCGCAAAAATAAATTGTAAACCAAGAAAGTATCAGAGCTAAACTGAATAGATCAAGAACATGTCAGGTGTCCAAGTGAAGCACTTCATAGGAAAAGGCAGGCTCTGCATTCAAAGCTCAACCTCTTAACAACTAAAGAAACAGAACAACTCATACTTAAATCAAGACATCATTACTATGAACACGGAGAGAAAGCCAATAAGATTTTTGCTCAACAACTCCACAAGCAGGAAGCTCGCAATGCAATCCCAGCAATTACCAAAACACAAACGAAGACAAAATCATTGATCATGAAAAAATAATGCATTCGTTTAGAGACTACTATAAGTCCTTATATTCTGCTGAGATTAAAGAAGACAACACACAACCTAATGCATTTCTGGATGCATTTCAGATACCACAACTAGATACTCTCATGCAGAGGAATTGGATAAACCTCTGGCACTATCAGAATTAATAGATGCTATAAACTCACTTCAGAGTGGGAAAAAAACAGTTCCTGATGGCTACCCTGCTGATTTTTATTTTTAAAAATCTCAATTAAGCCAGCTCCCCTTTTATTAGCAACATTTATAGAAGCTAGAGACAATAAAATTCTACCTCAAACTTTTTGTCAAGCTCTAATTTCCGTCTCTCCGAAGCAAAATAAGGACTTATTACAATGTGCATCATACAGACCAATCTCACTTTTGAATGATGATGTAAAGATACTTTGCCAGAAGGATTGAGAAAGTGCTTCCTTTGGTAATATCAAAAGACCAAACTGGATTTATTAAAAGCAGACTCTTAGCTTCCAATCTTCGATGCCTGTTTAATGTGATATATTCACCCACAAAGTCAAACACCCTGGAGATATTATTATCGTTGGATGCAGAAAAAGCATTTGATATGGTTGAATGGAACTACCTTTTTCACCATATTTGAGAAATTTGGGTTTGGCCTGAACATCTGTGCATGGATCAAACTACTGTATACCAGTCCAGAAGCTTCAGTTTGTATTAACAACATTAATTCAGACTACTTCAAACTAGAATGGGGTACTAGACCTTGTCACCACTGCTATTTGCAATCGCCATTGAGCCACTGGTAGTTCACTATAGAAGTGCTTATGAGGTAATGGGGATTATCAGTGAAGGACTTGAACAGAAAATTTAATTATGTGCAGATGATATGGTACTATATATATCAGATACACAAAATACTGTGCCTGCAGTCCTAACAACACTAAAAGAATTTCAAAAGATTTCTGGACACCTTCCCTTTTATCATCACAGATCTGTTTAAATACCTAGGGGTAAACATCATGAGTAAACATGAGTAGGCCATGAGTTCTGGACAAGTCACAGGACACACACATCTGGGGTTTGATAATAGCGTGTTAGAAGGAAGTACACACTTACAAGCAATGCTGAAACCGTGATTGGTTGATTGCCATCTGTGATGTATTTCTTGAAAATTAGCACAAAGTTACAATCCAGTTAGTTGAAGTTTTTGCATGGAGAAAGATGCACAAATTCATTATTGTTTTAAACATAAAGAATTTTCTACAGGCAGATGTTTGAAGCAAACAATTTCCTGATAGATAAAATGGCCACAGTACTTAGCACATTATAATTAAACAATCCATTCATCCATTATCAAATGTGGTTAAGCCCGTTCAAGGTCAGAATGTGTCAAGACCTCAGTCTCAATGGCATCGGACACAAGGTAGATACTAACAGTGGAGAGAGTACCAGTCCATTCAGGACACAGCCACCAAACAGCCTGACCTGCACATACTTGAGACATGGAGAGTACCCAGAGAAAAGGCCACACTTGCACGAGGAGGAGAGTGCTGAAGCTTCTATTTGAGCCGAGGGTTCAGGAGGTGGGAGGCAGCAGTGTTGGTGCTGCTCTAGTGAAACCAAACCAAACCAATTACTCAATCAGTAATCTGGCCAGAGTTCTGACAACATTTTATTAACTCTGCAAACAAAGCACTTTGAGCATGGGAAAGGCACTATACAAATAAAATGTATTATGATTATTACTTTAAAATTCAAGATGCAAATCAGCAAAACATAAGTCACGATTTAAGTGAAAATGGCACTGACTGACAATATTTTGTCCTTATTATTACCATTAGCATAATGATTAGGTTGGCTTATTCTTCTCATATCCATTCCATTTGTTGGTGACATAATCAAGTGTTGGTTGCTACGATGCCGTGCACCACTAAGACATATCTTACATGTGTGATGGTATTCTCAATAGTTGCACTGCATTTCAAATACATAAGCCTCTTTCTCTAGTGTAGAAAAGCTAGTTTCTCAGGGTCTTTCCTCTCAGAGTTTTACTTTTGTTTATCAGCTTGTTTTGTTCCTGACCAGTAGCCCATTTTGTACATTGTATACTATATCTTTATGTAGGATCCTGCTCCAGATGTGGCCTTAAAGAGTCTGAGCATAGCCTTCAAAAATATAAGCAAAAAAGAAGCAAAGTGTCTTTGCATTATGATCATGATTAAAAGAAAAGCCGCTAGAAAAACTCGGCGCGCAGGCTGGATGACATATCTGAATCAGTTCAGCTTATTTCTGACTGAATGAATGATATGAATCCAGTGGCTTTGTATAATTTTGAATGATCTTTCTGTATGAGTTAAGAATGTCTGTTTAGCATGGTGTTACTAGTAATAGTAGGAGCAGTCATAGTTGTAGTAGCACTGTCACATGCACAGAGTACGGATGAAATTCTCGCTTGTATGGCCCAATAACACGTCATCATTCTCTGGCGCCATCATAAACTTTATGTTACTGAATTGAAAACAGAGGTGAAGTGTTCGACACATCAGGCTAATGGTGCTTTAACATCAAGGGGAATTCCACAGATGTTTTTCTGATGTTGTGGCATTTAGTAGAGTGTCAGTGTAAGTTATTAGCACTCAGAATCTGCTTCCCTTTTGAATGTAAGTACATCTTCTTAGCTTTAAGCTCTGGATTTTAATCAGCTAAGTATGTGGCACCAGTTACACTGGACTCTGTGTTCAGGTATTATTTTGCTGCTCCAAGTTCTTAGGTACTTTTATCTGTGCACTTGTCATTACCAAGATCTAACATCTTATAACTCTAATTCGGGCACTGGTTTCTGTGTTTGGATGATTTTAACTCCTTATTCTTCTGGTTGGCTGTCGATCCAAAGTTTAGGACAGTCACTGTAGGTGCGTCTTTTCCAGGTTCCCAAAATCAAACAAACAGTAGAGACACAGCAGCACACCTTGACTCACACACACGCACGACTTACAGCTGACATGATAACATCTGCCAAGCGATCACACCACATATCTGGCAGGAAGCGTGTCAACTACAGGACACAGAATGCTGACGCGACAAACACCGGTAGTTTCCTGAACAAACTTACAGTCATGGCCAAAAGTTTTGAGAATGACACAAATATTCATTTTCACAAAGTTTGCTGCCTTGGTTTTTATGATGGCAATTTGCATATACTCCAGAGTGTTATGAAGAGTGATCAGATGAACTGCAATTAAATGCAAGGTCCCTCTTTGCCATGAAAATGAACTTCATCCCAAAAAAAACATTTCCACTGCTGTTGTGAAGAAGGCTTCAGGGCATCCAAGAAAGTCCAGTAAGCACAAGGACAGTCTCCTGAAGTTGATTCAGCTGCGGGCACCACCAGTGCAGAGCTTGCTTAGGAATGCCAGCAGGCAGGTGTGAGTGCATCTGCACCCACAGTGAGGTGAAGACTTTTGGAGGATGGCCTGGTGTCAAGAAGGGCAGCAAAGAAGCCAAGAAAAACATCAGAGACAGACTGATATTCTGCAAAAGGTGCAGGAATTGGACTGCTGAGGACAGGGGTAATGTCATTTTCTCTGATGAATCCCCTTTCTAATTATTTGTGGCAAAAAAGATTGTCCGGAGAAGAAAAGATGAGCGTTGCCATTAGTCCTGTGTCAAGCCAACAATAAGGCATCCCGAGACCATTCATGTGTGGAGTTGCTTCTCAGCCAGGGGAGTGGGCTCACTCACAATATTGCCTAAGAACACAGCCATGAATAAAGAATGGTACCAAAACATCCTTCGAGAGCAACTTCTCCCAACCATCCAAGAACGGTTTGGTGATGAACAATGCCTTTTCCGGTATGATGGAGCACCGGGTCATAAAGCAAAAGTGATAATTAAGTGGCTCGGGAAACAAAACATTAAAAGTTTGGGCCCATGGCCAGGAAACTCCCCAGACCTTAATCCCATTGAGAACTTGTGGTCAATCCTCAAGAGACGTGTGAACAAACAAAAACCTACAAATTCTGACAAAATCCAAGCATTGATTATGCAAGAATTGTCTGCCATCAGTCAGGATTTGACCCAGAAGTTGATTGAAAGCCTGCCAGGGTGAATTGCAGGGGTCTTGAAAAAGAAAAAAAGGCCAACACTGCAAATACTGACTCTTTGCATAAGCTTAATGTAATTGTCAATAAAAGCCTTTGAAACTTATGAAATGCTCGTAATTCTACTTCAGTATAGTATAGAAACATCTGACAAAAACATCTAAAAACACTGAGGCATCAAACTTTGTGAAAACCAATACTTGTGTCATTCTCAAAACTTTTGGACAAGAAAACCAGCAGGATCTGCAACCTCAGCTTACCGTTGGTCTAAAAGCAAGACCGATTTTGCTGATGACGTTTGGTGCATGCATGTTCACATGAGCAAAACACCATAGATGCCTGACAAGATCACAAACGTATTACATCCATGCCTGTTCAAATGAAATGCTTAAGCAAACACTTTCATGGCCTTAAAATACAGACAAGGACAACATTTCATTAATGCAAACAGACCTCACGCTCTGGCCTTTAAGAATAGAAGACAAGTTTAACAAGAAGAAAAACTACAGGCACATTAAGGAGAGAGACAGGTTCAAGAAGTTAAAAAGTACTTCACCACTGCCTTGTTCACCAGACCAAAGCCATTACAACACACAGAGCTTTGTACATGTAATAAAAGCTACGTAACTACTAAAAGACATTATAACTTCCACAAGATGTTCAACACACCACTATTTACAACACATACCCATTGTCAACAGTGTCATCTTTTGCTCTCTTGATGATTCCTCAGGACATTTTGCCTCTGTGTTTAAAATTCATAAGCAAATGTATCATTACATTGGTTTACTACACCCCTACAAAGACCTGCCTCCAGCTTACGCCAGTCTTTACAATGTTGATCCTAATGAATCCCTTGGACAAACACTTTTAAGGCTTGAAAATAAACACAGCTCTCCTCATTTGCTTCAGAAAGTACAAGATTTCATTGCCACAAATGATCCTTATGCCTGAATGATTACAAACATGAGGCAAATTCAAGAAGAAGAAAATCAAAAGACGCAAATGGAGGGCACACCAGTTCAAAAAATAAAAATATACTTCCAAACCAATTTTACAAAAGGCAGACGTTATAATGCTCCAGCATCAAATACCAATGCTGCCGTGTTCACTACAAACAACAGGATTGTTTTCCATTCCATTCTATTTAAAGAATGAAGGTCAATGTGTTCTACTAGTATAGCTTCTTCTTCTTCTTCTTCTTTTTTCGGCTGCACCCATTAGGGGTTGCCACAGCAGATCATCTTCTTCCATATCTTTCTGTCCTGTGCATCTTGTTCTGTTACACCCATCACCTGCATGTCCTCTCTCATCACATCCATAAAGCTTCTCTTAGGCCTTCCTCTTCTCCTCTTCCCTGGCAGCTCTGTCCTTAACATCCTCCTCCCAATATACTCAGCATCTCTCCTCTGCACATGTCCAAACCAACGCAATCTCGCCTCTCTGACTTTGTCTCCCAACCGTCCAACCTGAGCTGACCCTCTAATGTCCTCATTTCTAATCCCGTCCATCCTCGTCACACCCAATGCAAATCTTAGCACAAAACAAAATTCAACAGAAAATCAAAAATATTGAAAAACCAACAGAATGCTGTATAAAAAAAGAAAATGTATTATGAATGAGCTAGTAGGATAAACAAGAAGATCTTAGGTTCAAATTAGGAAGTTTACTGTATATCTTGCAAGGAACGTGGGAAGGGAAAATGAAAACAAAAAAGTAAAATTCACCTCTCTGACTTGTAGTCGGAGGCAATGGAAACTATGTGCCATGGTGTCTGTCTTCTTTAAATCACTCTTATTCTCCCTCTGTCCCCTTAGCCGTCCAAAGCATGATTTTTATGGTTGGAGAGCTGGGGAGACCAGAAGTGGGAGCTGGTCACCTGGAACTCGTGTAGAGCTTTTGTCCTTTCTGCAGTGAAGAGGATAGACAGGGCTGCTAGATGTCTGGTGGGAGACTTGAGCCCTACTGTGTCCTTCTAAAAATATCTCTTCTAGGAACTGACCCAACACATTTCTTAGAATATTTTTAGGGTTGCTCCAAAATGAAATAAAATAGTGTCCAAAGGTTTTTAGTTTCATATTTTACCTCAGGCAAATGATGATGATTATTTCTTAATTCCATGAAGGTCTAACAAAGGGTCCACCATAACTCTATTCCAAGGCAAATCAAGTGTACTGCAGGATATGAGTTTAGTTACAACTTGTGTATTTGTACCAAAATGCTTGATTCATGTCTACCACCACCAGACAACTTTTTTTTTTCAAATGTCTCCCTATATAAACCAGAACATCAAAGGTGCTACCTGTATAATGATTAAGTCACACATGAGGTGGGTACATACCCACAAAGAAGATGTGCTCGTATTTTTTTATGCTGGTTATCAGTTATCAAACTGTCTCAGAGGCTTCATAAAGGAAATTACTTCTCCTTTAACATAGGTAATTTCCTAGATTTTAAGCAGGCCAACATTGCTGTTGTGTCCCATTCCTGTCACTAAATTCTCAAGACCCAAAGTGTGCATTTCTGGCTTTTATCCCCCTCAGGCATAACCCAGGAAATTATTAATGAGACACGGGAGGCACAGGAAAGGCTCATCATGGCTGATATTCAAGAAATCGTACAGCAACACCAGGATATCAACCAAACTGAT
Source organism: Polypterus bichir lapradei (assembly GCA_026402145.1). NCBI lineage: Eukaryota > Metazoa > Chordata > Cladistia > Polypteriformes > Polypteridae > Polypterus > Polypterus bichir. Next base: position 24,878,616 of record JANRMT010062856.1, on the reverse strand, counting down.
GAACAGGGTGTCACTTTGGTGAGTGTAATATGGGAAGGGGGAGAGGGGCAACCCCTCAAATGATCCAGAATAATCAAAGTGTATGCATAATTCAGATCTCCTGAATGATCTAGTGTTTTTAATAATATACACAACATTTTAATGGACTTCTCTCTTAATCCAGTTGCTATGGTAATCCAAGCTACTCAGTCCTCAGCTCCATTTAATTTGCCAACTTTTCCCAGTTCTGCACTGTAAAGTTTGTTCAATGCTGCCCTCAAGTGGCCATTCACTAAACTTCTATTGTGATCTGTTCTGATAGTATTGACAAAGTCAGTGTCTCCAGCCAGCATGCTTTATCCTTCTTGTCCTTGCAGTTGCACATCGCTGCCGCTAATGGCTATCTACGTGCAGTAGAGATCCTCCTGGAACAAGGTGCCAAACTTGATGTACAGGACTCTGAAGGATGGCAGCCACTTCACGCAGCCACTTTTTGGGGCCAGGTGAGTCAGTCCACTTTCATGGGACCTGCCAACTACATAAGAACATAAAAGGTACAAGCTGTGAGTGGACATACAGACTAGCGTGGTCCTTTTAATTAAACAATCAAGCCCTGTTCTGCTAGCACAGTAGTGGTCTGACTTAGTTTACTTTGTAGAAGACTCAAAATTCAACTCTTTCCACTCTAACTTGATAACCTTCAGAGTGGTTTACAAAATGTCATAATTTGTGACCAAATTACTTTAGCCTATCATATGGTGACCACACTCACTATATCTACCCTGATCATATCACTTGTAGGTGGTGTCTGCCATTGCTGGGACACCCAGCGGAGACTCATACTGCCTTCTCATCCTGTTTACATCCTCTGTATAGAAAGCTGCTGAGATAACAAAGGCTGAGATCTAAGAAACTGCCAATAACATTCATCCTACAGTACTTAAGGAGGTTAATGATTACATATATAAAATTAAAAAGGATACAATCTCAGAAATTGCCAGTAAGATTTATCCTGGAGCACCTAAAGAGGTTTGTGATTAGACATATAAAAATAAAAGGGTCAAAATCTAAGAAATTGCCAATAATATTTATCCTAAAGTGCTTAAAGAGGATAGTGGTTATATGTCTCTTTATTATAAAAAAAAATCTTGCGACGAGACATGATCTAGTATAAAGATAAAAAGGTTGAATTCTAAGAAATTGGCATTAACATTTATCCTAGAGTACAATGTGTCAGTACAGGTTGACTCCAGGCTCCAACTCTTCCTTGGGAGCTTCTTAAAACTGCTACCATCGATACCATAACCGAGATAAGCAGGGCAAATGAGGACACACACATATTTAGGAGTAGGTGCAAAAGTGATACAGTGCTTTTATTTAAAATCCAACAGTCAAAAAACAAACAGTGTTCAAATAAATAGTGCAGTGAAAAAATTCAATAAATAAATAATCCAATAAAAAACAGTGTTTGTGGAGGTTAAAAATTAATCCAGTTAATAGTTCATAAAAATGAGTTTAAAACATGGGAGGAATCTTCTCTTTAAAATCACAGTCCCCGGTGCTTCCCTTTAAAACAGACGTCTGGTCAGCTTACCCACAAACAGGACCTTGCAGCTGAGGAGACGCCCAACTGACAGTTCAGCCAAACTCCTCGGAAAGGTTCCAGTTCCTGCAGCCCATGGCTCCCAGCAGGACATCATGCCGAATCACCTTGCTCCTGGGCTTGGAGCTCTGTAGCCATCTGTGACCCCGGCAGGACACCATGCTGAGCCTCTGACTCCCGCTGCCAGGGTCACATCATGGTGGTCCATGGCTCCCCAGTAGGATGCCTCATAGAGACTTCCATTACCCTTGCAGCTCCCACTGCCTTTCTCCAAGACTTACACGGCAAGTAGCTATAACGAGGAGCACGTCACTGCAGCTACCTGATCACTCAGCTGGAGAAACCTCCTTCAGCCCCTGAGCATCGGCCATACGCTCCCCAATGGATTTCTTCCTTGCTGCCTGCCTTCCCTCTTTCTCACTCCCGCTCTCTCCACATCCTACCTTCATCTCTCCTTTCTTTAACCTCCATCTACGTTCGATCCCTTTTTCTGTTCTTTCATTCTTCCATGCCGGATTCCCCTTATATGTCTCTGTGGGCGCAGTGCCTCAATCGAAAAGCTAATGAAGCAATCAGGACTGACCAGACCCTCACGTTCAGGTGTGCTCCGTCTCAACCACCCCACCAACCTCCCACAGCCATGCAAGCACACCTACATATGGAGATCAACCTGGCTATTCAGCTATTTATTTAAAACAGACCTGTACTGCTTAGCCATGGACCCACTATTCCACATATGTATGATTTTTGATCTAGTATATAATAAAACGCTACTGTCTTTGTGTGTGTGTGCATGAGTGGGTATGTGTGTGTGTGGCCCCTTTGAGCAATCTGACTGGTTAATTTGGCAATGGAGTTAAAGTGAAGCATTTCAACAACATCAAAGTGAATAACATAAAGATCGATGTTGGGTCACTAAATACTGACGAGGTACAACCTGACTTGCCTTTAAAGACAAGAAGTATTCCTAAGAATACAGATGATGTTTTCACAGTGGGTAATGACGGCTTATCTAACATTGATTGTAGTTAAAAGTGGACAGGAGGCAAACAAGGCATCTCAACGTGACTGAGTCTGAGAAATAGGCTTTATGGGAATGCGATCGAGAGAGGAACTACTGGGCAATAGAAGTCGAGACACACAAGGATACCAAGGAAAGGTGCAGAAGGAACACTGAGGGTACACAAAGGACAAGAGATATCAAATTTGTAAAAATGTATTCTATTACCTGTTCATCCCTACGTACATATATAAATCCTTCATGCATATATTTCAGGGATCACTGCACGCAAATTCCTCAGGACCAGAACCCAACAAATGTTACTCATTATAAAAAAAAGTGACTGGTCTGATCCAAGAAACAATAGGCTACTAGGCTTAATATGCATCAAGGATTAAATTATTGGAAGTAATTATTAAGGAAAAAATTTACCATATAATATAATCATCTCAATTTTTAGAAAGCTTTTCATAAAGTCCTACATGAGAGGCTAGTGTTCAAAATGAAAAGAGTGGGAATTCAGGGCACAATGTGTAGATGGGTGAAAAGCTGGTTTAACCACATGAAGCCAAGAGTTATGGTGAGAGCAATGTTTTCAGAATTAGGTGAGGGTAGAAGTAGTGCCCATCCACTTCTCTTTTTAATATACATAAATGACCTTGATAAGAATATAAATATCAAGCTGGATACGTTTAGATATGTTCCTAAGCTAGGTGGATAGGCAGAGAGAATAGAATCAGCAGAATCATAACAGAGAGATTTGGACAGAGTGCAAGCTTAGGCAGATTCGTAGCGGATGAAGTTGAATATCAATAAATGTCAAATATTACATGTAGGAAGTAAAAATGTTAGATTTGAATACACAATGAGAAGTTTAAAACTTGAATGAATAGGAGTCATACCGGACCCGTGGCCATCTACATTCACACAGCATACATGAGTGATAAATAAGGCTAATAGGATGTTACGTTATATACAGTGACCTGTATGTGGAGCACAGGTCCAAGAAAGCTATGCTTAAGCCATATATTGCACTAGCAAGGACTCGCCTTGAGTACTGTGTACCTGTTTTGGTCTCCATATTACAAAAAGATGCAGAAGCACTAGAGAATATTACAAAAATGTTCTTCACACAGAGAACTGTAGAAACACAAAACAGATTACCAAGTAGAGTGGCAGAGAGTAAGGATTTTAGGAACCTTCAAAACCCAATCCAGTGTTAAGTTCAAGAAATTAGGTGGATAGGGCTGATGACATTTGTTGGGCTGAATGGCCTGTTTCTGTCAAAGCTGAACTAAAAGGTCAGTCATTCTTTTTGGGTCTCCTCAACTACAGTTCTCTGTAGCTGACTGTCAATATTTTCTGTTCATAGGTGCATGTGGCAGAGCTACTGGTTTCCCATGGAGCCAATCTGATGGCCAAATCCTTTCTTGATGAGACACCTATTGGTAAGCTTTACTGTCACTATTCGTGATTCTTCTTTTGAACTTTGTTCATCTTTATGGAATGACTGATGACTGCATTTTATGGAAATATATCAGAAATGTTGCAGGCTCTCCAACCATTACTGGCTCACCAGTTGACCCTGACCAACTCACTCTACCAGGCTGTACCACAGCTCTATGTGTTCTGCCAACAAACTACAGTGAAAAGGATTGCTGTTTGCCATGAGGGGTGTTACAAGTGATGAAGACGTTTAAGAGAATTCCAGACAGATTTCTGTTTTCCTATGTGCTTCAGTACATTTCACACTTACAGTATAAATCTGGCCTCATGCCCTTTGTGGCATATTATAGTCCATGGCACTCAATTGTTTAATCATTTTCGAGGTTAGCTTCCTTATCAACCACAGTTGAAGGACACCCAGCTTACACTGCTCTCTCTCTCTGTCTCTGTCTCTCTTTCTGTGATGCCTCACTCATACCACACTGCATCTCTAATTGAATTATATCTGTGGAACTTTATGCCATCCTGACATTGCTTCGGTTGTCTTCCTCAGATTTATGTGAAGATGAAGAATTCAGGGCTATATTACTGGACCTAAAGCATAAACATGACATCATCATGAAGTCTCACCTGAAACAGAAGACCTCCTTGTGCCGGAGAACATCGAGCACTGGTAGCCGAGGGTAAGTGGTCAATGAGATCTGCTGGACTCACTGGCTCTGGTTGGCTCAGGTTTCACAGTAGATTGTTTGATGCCTCCACAGGAAAGTAGTCCGCAGGGCAAGCCTCTCGGACCGGAACAATCTCTACCGCAAAGAGTATGAAACAGAGGCCATTGTGTGGCTGGGAAAAACGGAAACAAAAGAAGCAGACGAGCCAGAGAGGGGTTCTGACCAAGAAAACACAGATCCTGTAAGTGCCTGTCATTGACACGAATGAAAGAGATTGAAAAAAACTAGAGAAAAATTAGGAAAAAGTGGGAGATAGAATAATAGAAAGCTGCAGAATAGGAGTTGTCATACAGGGTGGTGCTATTGTAATATTCCATGCCAAGGAGGCTAAAATGTGCAAACACATGTACAATTATAAAGTAACTAAACATAAGAGATGATTGAAGATTGGGGCCAAACAAAGCAACAATAAACGGGACAAAATAAGAAAAGAAAACCCTGCAGGCTCCCTGGGTGCACTTATGACTACCAGGGAGAATGGCTTGCCAACTTGACTGATTTTAAGGACCATAAAGCCATCCCAAGCTCACCTCCCACTAATCATCTTTCTCCCTGTCTCTCAAATTCTCTCCTAGTCTCCCTTTCCCTCGATGATTTGAATCCTTGCCAAGCTGTAAGGTATCAGGAGGGTTTAAATTGTTTACCATTGTTCACATTTGGGGGTTATGGGTGCGACCACATTTGCTATGGGAACACTGAGCTTAAAACTCACTCAAGAGCTTCTTTGATGATCCTGCACCCTTGAGCCTTCAGTTGTTCTCAAGGAAGCTCTCCAGCTACCATTTCTATTAAAGGTACAGCACAGTCCCATACACGGACTATGCAAAGAATCTACAGCAGAGAAGGGAGTGCACTGCATGGGGTGCAATTATTCAATTGTTCATTTTCTTTCTATTCAGTATGGACTATAAAAATCACTAATTGGTGTGAACAGCGACATGTTGTTTCCTTGTAGCTTAAATAGTGTATGTATATTTTTGGTGCTAGCAGACACATCTCTGTCCATGCCCAGTCAGTCTCCTGATGCAATCAGAGAGGTCTTTGATTACATAGTTGAGAAATTAGAATGAATGTGTTTAATGCATATGATAAGCCACAACTGGAATATGGTGTGAGTTTTTAGTCTGTTACATGGAGGATGTAACAGTGCTCATCAAAATCCTGCAGGGAGCCGCCAGAATAGAAATGAACTGGACATTCAGGCAAAGCATAAGACAAATGTCTAAAGGAACAAAGGAGCACAGTAATGGAAAACGGTTATGAATGTAATTCACACAAACATTAGTAATGATAGTTTCACAGAGGTAAGTGGAACTACTTTCAAACAAATTGCCTGGTACTGTAGCTTAAAACATGCCTCAGTGGTCTCCACTCATTTATAGACTTTCTTATGTTCTTGGAACCTTTTTTGGACACAGGAGAGTATTAGGAATTGATGTGATGTGGCCAGCTAATTTTCATCAAATTTTTATGTGCCTGTTCTTAAATCTTCTGTCTTTCTTTTTCATTTTTTTTTTTCCAGAATACCTTGCCAGATGTATGGAATGCAAAGCCAAAAGAGACCAAACATGACACCCTGACCCAGACTGAACCTGCCATGAAAGCTGACTCCAACTGTCAGGTTCCATGCAACGGCACCCTGCCCAAGAGCAATTTGTTGCAGGAATTCAAGAGTGCCTCGTGTTCGCAGCCAGTGGCTGCCCCCTGGACAGCAAGCAGAGATGGAAGTCACCAGACACTGGCAGAATTAAAAAGACAGAGAGTGGCAGCAAAACTGAGTGGCCACCCCCTGCTCAACGGCCACCTGAGCAATGGGGATGAAAATGGTCCTGGAGTAGCTCCAAAGTCCCAGATTTCCACAGTCAGTTCCAATGGAAGTGCCCTGAGTTACACAGTGAGTAGCGGGGAGCCACCTCTGCTGAAACTGAAGCAACCGCTTGAGGTGGTGGAAGAGAAAGAAGGAGGCTGCTGCAGCATTTCTTAGCAGCTTTAGAGGTAATCGTCAGAGGTGCTTCCCTGTGTAGACTTGGGTTGCACAGTACGGTCACTTTAATTTGTTGCACTATCCTGAGATGTCAAGGCTATGCTGACCTCTGCACATGACAGACAGGGAAGTTGTACTTGCTGTTCAGGTATGGGAGGGCATCTGCCAACCACATTTTGGCTTAAAGCACATTTTCAGTTGAGTGTGGTGGTAATGTTTTGCTTTCTGCTGAACACCAGCTGGTGAACAGTGAGCTGCACAAAAGGAGCCGGTGTAAATTATTCCAAGGTCTGGAATTTAGATGGGAAAAAAGAGCACAGAGAGACAGGAAGGAAGAGGTCTCTTGGGTCTTTTATCAGACGCTTGCATATTGCTGCAGCAGTGATAGGCACCTATACATTCAAAGATGCTTACAAAAGCAGACGCATGATAGGCAAAGTTCTGATAGTGTTTCTATAAGGTGCACTTTCTGGAATGTGTCCTCTCCTTGTTCAGACCTTCTCACATTGTCAGGACTGTTTACAAGACACCGTCCATTACAGGGTGGACACACAGAACACCGTTATTACTTAAATCATGCTGTCATCAGCACATGCCAGGCAGCTATACACCAGCATTTGTACAAGCACTCTACACTTTCTAGAAGGCCCAGATGAGCTGCCGGATATAATTCTGAGAGTATGTGGTCAGTAAAAGGATAGCTAAAAAGAACATCTCTTACTCAGAGAACACTGGATCAGCACGAGAGACAGCAGGACAGAGCTCAGAAGGACAGATCACTTAAGCAGCGGTAGGTGAACTTGAGAGGGAACGGAGAAATGTCGAAGGGGACAGGTCGGCGCATAAAAGAGCAGATGAAGGCTGAGGAAGGTGTCAGCAACTGAACTCTCTGCAGGCTGGCTGTGTCGCAAACTGCTCTTCACTGTCAGTCACTACTGACCTATTGGTCCTACTATGGAAAGTGTGAATGGGTCTGATTTTCAGATCAGTAAAGAAAGAAAAATTGCTGCTTTATAAATAAATCGAAATTTTGCTGACATATAATTTTGTGGGAATTTTTATTATTATTTTTTTAATCAGGCTTCACACACATTCTCACTGTCTCATTCTCACTTGTTAACGTATTTTTTGCACACACTGTATACTGTATGTGCATATATTTACAACACAACCTTTATCTAGACTGTGTTTTCCGGCCATTTTAATAAGATTATGGAAATTTATTATTTCTTTTATTATTTTATTACTTATTTATTTAATCTGTCTTGCTGTTTTATATCAAATGTGTTTTGTGTAGTTTTTGTGTGTGGACTGCTGTAACGGTGCAACTTCTCTTTGGAATTAATAAAGCATCCATCAATCTATCAATATATGTGTTGCAAAGAAAAAAGACCATCTTCCAGGCATGTTTCTTTTCCAGTATTTCACTGAGTGCTTCAAAAGCTGACAAGCCCATGAAACTTTGGGGGTCCAATATAGGAATTTTTTTTTTTTAGATAACAATCATAAATAGACATCTTCAAGGCAAGAATCTATTCATAAACTGTGTGGCAGCACCATACCGTTTGTCAAACATGCAGTTCTCAAGTGTGATGTGGAGTATTGAAAAGTGTCAAAATATAGTGAGGTGTCTTTGACACCCTAATTAACTCTCTGGACGTCCAGAAAGCCTGAAAATGAAAATAATGTGGGGTCCCATAAAATACATGTTAAAAACATGCTATTGTGTTGTAAACCACTCTGTGCCTGTTACTGTTTCTGTAGTAAAAGATTTGTTGTGATTACTGCCACTAGGAAGCACAAAAAGGGATGAAGCCTTCGCTAAGCCTCACCCCAGGCAGCCTAATGTCATGAACGTGCATTTATTTTTCATTTTTTACAATTTCTCCTTGACCTTTGAAATGCTCAAGATTTTGTTATGTGGATTTCAGAGGTCAAGGAATTTGGTTGTTACATTGTTTTTTAATGGTGTTGAAAATTAAACATGTTCTCTGGTGGTCTTGTTTTTGTTACAAATGCCAAGTGGCAGTTCACAGAGGTGCACCAGGTGACTTTATTGGTGCAACAACTTATAAGCCAGTAGCACAGAGCATTCATCATCTAAGTTTGTTGCATACAGCCTATTACCGAATTTTGTTATTTGAACATATAAAAGAGTCAATGGTTTTAAACTGTTTTCTGATCCTTGACATTTACATCTAATGTTTTGGCTTTTTTCACTATTCTCATTTCCGACCTTCTCACCATGATTGTCTACTTACAGTTCTTGCCTCTTGCCTCGTTTCCTGGGCTGTGTTTACTAAATCTCATTTTTCTAGTTTTTTTTTTTACAATGCATCTTCTGATTCTCTCTACTTAAAACAACTACTGCCCTTTGCAGGCTGTATACCTAACCCCAACCTCAAATGACAGGCTTTCTTCCTGCACAGGCCCAACAATAGGGCAACGCTTTTTAAATATCAGATATTTTCAAAAATGTCAAAAAATAGAGAAAAGAAACACCACAAATCTCTGGCCCAGGACTAAAACAGGCAAAGTTCCTCTATATTTAATTATTCATTAGGAGATTCAAAGGGATTGCAACAAACAAGGCAGGACAGTAAACAACAGTAAAAACAGGTTAGAGCAAACAAATACAATATTTTAAAACCTAACCAAAAAAACATCGCTAAATCAGAATCAATACATTTCATGATAACAGGGGTCAAAACCAGGAATCTGAAAACAGATGCACTAAATCACAAACAGGAATGAAAGGTCAAAAATGCAATGCCAAAGCTGCAGCGAGAATAACAGCTTCTCCATTTATACTGCAGGATTCAGTCCTAAAGCTGCATAATCAAGTGGCCCTGCCTCCTTAAGCTCCACATAAAGAAGACAGGACAGAGAACACAAAAAACTATTATTTTTAATATAATATAAAATTTTTAAATAATTAATTTTCACAATTAAAATCATATTATTACTTACATACAAAAATGACAAAACACAGCCAAAAACATAATTCATAATAAAATATACAAAATAAATACCATATATACTCTCGTATAAGTCAAGGTCTTGAAACCCAAAAAATCGATAATAAAATCAGACCCCAACTTATACGCCCGTTCAAAAATATAACACTTATTTTTATTTTTTTTACATCTTCTTGCCTACATGCAGGGATGGATGCAGATTAACGTCATACCACTCCATCTGAACTAGTGTAGTGTTGAGGTATCACCCGTTGCATGGCTGCACTCGGGTCCTAATCTGGATCCTGAGTTGGTTTGTCGTGTGGTGGGTGCAGCAATGCACTGTACCAGTGCGTGCTCCTAACCTCATCTTCTTGCATCATCCAATCTCACACTAGTTTCTCAGACACATCGAATTTTGTTACAGCAGCGCAGTTACCAATTTCTTTCACCACTTCAACGACTTTTAATTTAAAATCAGCTTCATATTTTCTTCTGATCGAACGCTCCATCGTATGATAAAGATGTATGAGGGTGTGACATACAAAAAATACAAAACAGTGCAAACGTCGCTTCTGAATAGTTAGGGTATTACCATGTGGTCACTTGGCACAATGCATAGAAAACATGGCAGTGTGCTCCGTGATTACTCTCTCAGGTGGGCGTTAGCATATCGTAATCTCTTGGACCAGTAGTGTGAGTTTTCTGCATTCAACCTATACGATCAACATTATAAAATGTAATAAAAACGGTAAAATCAAGCCCTGACTTAAATGTGAGTATATACTGTATTTGAAAAACAGCAAAATGTTAAATAGAAAATAGGGAAAGAACTCTGTCTGAACCATGAGAGCATTACAGTAGCCTGGAGATATCTTTTCACCGCCTGGATGGAGCTACAGACTTGAATGGCAGCAGTCTGCATGGCAGAAAAGCGAGTGGGCAGTGTGCCCTTTGACAAGCCTCAAAAGGATCTGAGAAAGAGTGCAGAGACTTTTACAGAAAAATTATAAACAGCCATTAGCCATTAGTGATGAAGAGTGTGATTGACAGCAGAAAGTGACTGAGACTGCTGATCCCAACCAGTGTTCACATAAGAGAGAAATACTACCTTCTCCTCAGTACCCATGTTTCTTCTGCCTTCTGTGCTTTTAACAAACTACAGTTGCAGTTTTGGTCTGTGGCAAGATGGGAAATTGGTTCACAGCACGCAATAATCTCAATCCACATGATGAAATAACCATATTAATGTTGCACACACAGCGTTTAAAAGTGTGTATCTTATGAAAGTAGCTGTTCTGTGCGTTTCTGGTCAGACATACAAGGTGGTGTGGCTTTTCTTTGCAGACTGCAAATTCATGTGTAATGCAGCTTGTCTGCTTAAGATATGTATATCCAAACTGGTATGTACTTAGCTAATTTGTTTTATATTTCACAGTACTGAAGTAAGATTTCAAAACTGGACCCCCGGTGTTTAACACACTGTTGGAAACCAAATGCCACTCTGTACACAAATTCTGGCCTTTTAGTATCAAGGGACTCCTCATGCAGTGTGTCTTACCCAGCAACCCAATACCAATCATTTCGGAGACACGTGGCACAACCACTTAAGCCACAGCTAAAAATGAGAACTAACAGCTTAATAAATATTTCCAAATATTTGATCAGCCTCAGAGAAGTTTCAGTGTGGGCAATCATTCATTTAAATAATGTTACCTGAAGCTGTTAGGGAGATTTGATCTCTTTGGAGCTGAACCACACAAAAGGAGACAAAATGTTTTGCAAATACCAAAAAATACCAGCATTGAGACAGTGTAGGTTTTGTCAGCAGTAAAACAGGATATGCACACCCCCAAAGGCTGTCAGTGGAAAATCAGTGGGGGTGGAGGGGCTGGATGGAAAAGGCACTTGTGGGCAGAGGTGAGCGAAACCACCATGTCTTAACACCAGTGTAAGTTGACTTGCATGGGGCTCTCCCTTGTCAAAGATGAAGGTTCCAATGGACAGCTCTAACAGCGGGCTTGCTCATGTATGTTGAAAATATGAAATGACCTTTCTGCACTGGCATGTGATTCTGCACCAACTGCCGACAAAATATTTTTGTTTGATTCTGACTTCACCTATCAGTAGTTTGATCCCCGATATGTATTAATAGATACACCACACATCTCACTTAATGGCTGGTTTCAGGTGTAGTTCTGGTACCGCAGAGTCCAGTACAAGCAGCCTTTGTCCTTTCTAGATCACAATTTTAGGTCTGAACCACAGAGACTGGCAATGTGCAGTGCTAGCACAACAACTGTCATTCAGAGAATACAATACTAGCATGAAGGGTCCTAGACACTGAGCTTGAAACATCAGACACATACTCTCTTCTCAGAAATACGGTAAATAGCTTTAAGATTACACATTGCAGGTGCCAAAGAAAAAGAACAGGCATCCTGGCTGGGATAAAGGATGGATTCGTGCCTGGCCAGGAATGCCACAATGGAAGGACTGAGCGAAGACCTGGGCAATGTAACCACAAGGGGACACCACTGAGCTCCAAACCACAAACACAATAATGCCCAAACACAATTCCAGTTCAAGAAAAATGTTTTTATTCATCTCCTTCCTCCTCCAAGAGAGTGTTGTCCAATGTCTCCCAATACTGACTTAATTAAGGGAGACGACGGGGTCTCTTTTAAATTCAATCCAGAAACAGCTTTGGGTCATCATCTCCAGGTCATCTGGAGCATTTCAGGGCTGTGTGGAAACCAGGGCAGCCCTCCCCTGGCAGTGCCATCTGGCAGTATCCAAAGATCCTGTGCCACCTTGCCGGTATCTTAAACAGGCTCAACCTTGATGAACACTCCCTTCCATTGTTTAGGGGAATGAACTACTCCCAGTATGCCAGTTCACCCACCCCATCCATTACCTGCTGGCCAGTCAAGAATCCATCCTTTATCCCAGCCAGGATGCCTGTCCTTCCTCCCTGGCACCAACAACATGTAAACGTAGATTGAACAGTATCAGAATGTGGGAAGTAACAGAAATGTGTGTATACCAAAAATAAAATGTGAGTGTTTACAGCTGAATGTTAAATCCTACCTTTTCTGTATTAAATCATGAACGGCTTTTTCAGGAAAGCATACATCTAAACTTCAAAATCTCATTGTCTTTTCATTCTTCCTTTACTGTGAGCACTTTGCTTTTTAGTAGAATGTAGAATGTTTTTGTAGGCCATACTGATGATTATTGATACACTTTTAAATGTGTACCTCAACACCACCACTACACACCTTCCCCATTTCCTTACTCCAAGGTGCAACCATACTGTTCACTCCATTGCATACTCTCCTTCAGTCTTTCCAATTACAACTACTTCCTATCAAATCTGAATTAGCCGAAATATCAAATAGATAGATAGCAGCATACTGATAAAAACAATATTAATTAAAGAGTGATAAAAATGCAGTGCAAGTTAAAAAATGCAAGGTGGAGAGTGCAAGGCAGGTATAACAGACAATAACTTTGTACAATGTTAATGTTTGCCTTCCCTCCCCCCACCCCATGGGCATAACTGAAGAGTCGCATAGTGTGGGGTCTCCTCTGTCAGTGGAGCAGGACGGTGACAGCAGTCTGTTGCTGAAGCTGCTCTTCTGTCTGGAGATGATCCTGTTCAGTGGATGTAGTGGATTCTCCATGATTGACAGGAGCCTGCTCAGCACCCGTCACTCTGCCACAGATGTCAAACTGTCCAGCTCTGTGCCTACAATAGAGCCTGCCTTCCTCACCAGTTTGTCCAGGCGTGAGGCGTCCCTCTTCTTTATGCTGCCTCCCCAGCACACCACCTCATAGAAGAGGGTGCTCGCCACAACTGTCTGATAGAACATCTGCAGCATCTTATTGCAGATGTTGAAGGACACCAGCATTCTAAGAAAGTATAGTTGGTTCTATCGTCTCTTGCACAGAGCATCAGTATTGGCAGTCCAGTCCAATTTATCATCCAGTTGCACTTCCAGGTATTTATAGGTCTGCACTATCTGCACACAGTCTCCTCTGATGATCACAGGGTCCATGAGGGGCCTGGTCCTCCTAAAATCCACCACCAGCTCCTTGGTTTTACTGGTGTTCAGTTGTATGTGGTTTGAGTCACACCATTTAACAAAGTCCTTGATTTGGTTCCTATACTCCTCCTCCTGCCCACTCCTGATGCAACCCACGATAGCAGTGTCGTCAGTGAACTTTTGCAGGTGGCAGGACTATGAGTTGTATTGGAAGTCCGATAGGCTGAAAAGGACCGGAGAAAGTACAGTCCTCTGCAGCGCTCCTGTGCTGCTGACCACAATGTCAGACCTGTAGTTCCCGAGACTCACATACTGAGGTCTGTCTGTAAGATAGTCCATGATCCATGCCACCAGGTATGAATCTACTCCCATGTCTGTCAGCTTGTCCCTAAGGAGCAGAGGTTGGATGGTGTTGAAGGTGCTAAAGAAATCCAGAAAGCATAATTCTTACTACACCACTGCCTCTGTCCAAGTGGGAGAGGGATTGGTGTAGCATGTAGATGATGGCATCCTCCGCTCCCACCTTCTCCTGATATGCAAACTGCAGAGGGTCGAGGGCATGGCGGACCTGTGGCCTCAGATGGTGAAGCAGCAGCCGCTCCATGGTCTTCATCACATGTGATGTCAGGGCAAGAGGCTCTATCAGGCTCTATTAGCAAAATAACTAGTCCTTTAGGTTTCTTATCATTATAGCTGGCAGTGTGGCTTTCTGGTTAAGGCTTAAGGTTGTCAGTTGAAATCCTGCTACTAAAACTAAGTTGCAATTGGAAAAATAAAAGTAATGGAACCAATTGCATCTCAAATGTTGTAAGTTGCCTTTGATAAAGGTGTCAGCAGAATAAGGGTTGCAATTGTTAACCTCTAAATGCCATACAAAAAGATAATTTTACTTTGGAGATTTATAAATTATATTTAAAAAAAAAGTAAATGTAGTTGGATATAGCATGGTGGTACAATGATTAGTAGTGGTGGTCTCCTGGGTCATTTGGTTCCCTAGGCAAGATCACACAAGAAACTCCCATGCTCCAATTCCCATTTCATGGACACAGATGTAATGTGGTGAATATTGGAGCACTGTTCAATTAGCATCCATTTTATTTTTTACAAAAATTCTTCCAGAACAAACAAAAATGCAAAGTGCAAGGGAAGGAGTTGCCTAATATTTAAGAAGTGAAACTGAAATAAAGTTAGCGGTTGTTTTTTTTTTCTGCTAACAGGGTTGCTTCTTTGTGCAATTATTAGGTGGCAAGTGGGGCAACCACCCCAGGCCCCGTGCCTAAGGGGGCCCCACTTTTGAGGTCCGTGTGTCCCATTCGAGTGGATTTGTCAAGTTATATTCTCCAATATATATATATATTTGAAATGCTTCTAAGAGGAACCCTTTTAAAATCCCTCTTCAAGGTCAAATTCTGTACATGTACATCAGGGACGTGCAGTCAGGGGAGGCAGGTGAGGCAGAGCCTCACTAATAATAATATAAAATAAATCTGTCTACTGCTCTGTGCTATAAATTTGTTTTCTGTATGATTCCAATAATTTTTTTATCATTTTATACTCAAAATCATTGAATTTACGCATTTCCTGTTCAAATACAGGGAAGAAACACGAGGTGCGGCAGCAAAGAGCTGAACCTCACCCGGGACTGCGCTCTCCATCATACCCTGGGTTGATGAATGCAATTGGTGCATGCCTGTCACTGTCTCTCTAGTGCACTGCAGCGGCCCGTTTATTTTTATTTTTTGTTCAGATTGACTACCACAATGGAAGATAAAGATTTTTAAAACTAAAGAAAAATAAGGAGGGACTTTTACAAGGAAGTGACAGAGATTTTCGTGGAGAAGAATGGACTTCATTTACAAATAAAGGTACGACCATAAACGGTTTTCAGTTTTATAAAAAAATGGGATCAGACTAAGAAAAAAAATCCAATATTTAAAAACTAAATTTTGACCTTAAATAAAATATTCTTTTGTTTTTCTTGTTATCCTTTTGTTAAACAGTCTGTATTAAAATTGATTAAAGAATCAGAATTAAAAGCTTTTAAAAACAGCTAAATATTTCAATTAAGGTCAAAATTGAAATCCGTTTTGTTTTTGTCCATCACTCTATACTTTCATTTGTATTGAATGAGTGTGAATTGTGAAATTGCAACGGAAAATTTAGAACACATGGAGGGTGCAGATCAAACATGCTGTCTCTGCTCCCTGCCATTGCTATAAATGTAATGTTCTTTCTCAGCCAAATATGCGCCTTACCTATGTCTGTGTAAAGAATGCTGATGAGATATGAAACATAACCAGAAGTCAATGTGCATGCTGCCAACTGAATAGTGAAAAAGCTCCTCTTTTGGGTTCATATATTTGTAAATCTGACTCTGAAGGAGTCCATGCCTCACCAGCCATGAACCCCACCGCACGTCACTGATGTAGGTCTTTGAAAACATTCCATAGTCCACCTTCATCGCCTGAAAAGGGTCACCAGTATAATCCTTTTTTTAAAATAGGTATAGCCCATTAGTCACTGGGTTGGCTTCTGTTTTGACTTGGAACAACTGCTTGTCGCTTATGACTCATTCGTGCCCGGAGAGTCTACCATCGTTTCTTAGTCGAGTCTCTGGTTCAGTTTGCTACAGTAGGCTGAGTTGAAACAGTGTGGGAAGTGTTTGGTAGTGGAACGAGCAGCAACGCTTAATTATTGGTTTAGCCGTATTGCTGTCGATGCCATGAGTGGAAGAGATCGGGGCACACTTTTTTAATAGATTATTTCATTATCTTGAAAAAATTTAGCTGAATACTGTAATGAAAAAATCCAGTGTATGTTAACATTATTTTTATTAAATTTGCGTGCAAGTGTATACAGTCCACACATATCAGTAACAGCATTTGACGTAACCAGCCCCACGTGGTGTTAGTAGGCCCTAGGCCCCGCACACCCCTCTATTAGTTATTACAAAATATCATTATGCAAGCCAAACATTTATGTGAATAAAGAAACAAAGAGAACACAGAGCTTCTGTAAAAGGCTGTTGTCTGAATAGGCAAGGTCCTAGTCTTGACTTGGAGCTAAAATAAAAATTCAGAATCCTTTCTCCTGAATCAGTGTAATCGAAATGGAAAACACAACTGCACTAACATTGTACCTTCGCTTTTTTTGAGAAAGTTCAGCTGTATTAGATTAAATAGTAAATTTAGAAAGAATTCAGACAGGACAAGATTGAAGAAATGTTTTGCAAATATATTAAAAATAAAAAACTGGAACTTTACATTGACACAAGTACTCAGACCCTTTCCTATGACATTCTATTGATCATCACTTCTACCCCTGGTTTGGAGTCCACCTGTGGTCCGGCCATTCAATTGCTTGGACATGATTAGAAAAGACACACACTTGTCTATAGAAGGTCCCGCAGTTGACAGTGTGTACCGGAACAAAAACCAAACACAGATCTGGGGAAGGCTAGAAAAAATTCCTGCAGCACTGAAGTTTCCCAAGAGTACAGTGATCTCCATAATGTTTGGAACAACCATGACTTTTCCTAGAGCTGACCGCCTAGCCGAACTGAGCAAATGTGAGAGAAGAAATTTGGCAACAGAGATGACCAAGAACTCGACTGAGCACCACAGAACCTGTGTGGAGATGAGAGAAACTTCCAGAAGGACAAACATCACTGTAACACTCCACCAATCTGGGCTTTATGACAGAGTGGCCAAACAAAAAACTCTCCTCAGTAAAAGACACATACTGTAGTCACCCACTTGGAGTTTGCAAAAAGACCCATAAAGGACTTTCGGATTGTGACAAGCAAGATTTTCTGATCTGATAAAATCAAGCTTAGCATCATGCCTGTAGGAAACCTGTCAGCGCTCATCAATTGTACAATACCATTCCAACGATGAAGCACTGTGATGGCAGCCTCATGCTGTGGGGTCATTTTTGAGCAGCAGGGACTGGGAGACTAGAAAGGGTTGAGGGAAAATTGAACAGAGAAAAGTACAGTGACATCCTTAATGAAAATATGCTCCAGAGCGCTCTGGACCTCAGACTGGGCTGAAGGTTCACAATGACCCTAAACACGAAGAAAAGACAACACATGAGTGCCCTGAATTTAGCTGTCCACTGATGGTTTCCATCTAGACTGACAGAACTTGAGGATCTTCATAGAAGAAGGGCAGAAAATGCCAGAAATCTGAATGACATTTACACATTGACCCTCCACAACTAATGACTACCAACAGTATAAAAATTTAATTTTACATCACTTGTCCATACAGGCATGGAAGAAAATGGAAGAGGCATAAAACGTTTTATCTTTTTTTATAATGGCAGGCCAAAGAGCTAGGCAAAGTCCTCCTGCTTTTTTAAACCTAAACTTCCCTGATATAAAAAGAAGCTGGAAAAAAACATCAAGAAATGGATCGAAATCTTAAATGTAGCAATGGTCAAAACCAGATTATCAAGAAAACTAGGAACCAAAACCAAGATGTTAGGTAAACTCATAGTCAAAAATGTTCTGTGTCATTTTTAAACCATAAATCACTAGAAAAGACAAATACACTGGTAAATACTAACATCAATCCCAGATGACAATGAGCATGTGACACCGGCTATTAATGTAAAGACATCGCGATGATGATACGACACAATTCGACTTCCAGGACTCACTCCCTAACAACAACATATCATGTCATTGTTATGACACCTGTGAAATGAACAGCCTTGACACGTGAAAAAGGTTTGGGGCAGCCACCCATATACTTGAATCCAGGCTGCAAAAAGGCAAATATTAAGTACAGATGTGGACAGAGTTGAGTCCAGAACAGAACTCAGTAAAAGCAGGATGTGGTCTGGCTGTTATGGCTGGTTGGCAGAAGTGACATCATTGAGGCCAGAACTGGAAGTAACAACATCGGGCTCGGAACCAAAAGTGATGTCATCACGCCCGGAACCAGAAGTGACGTCATCAGGCCGGAGCCAGAAGTGATGTAATCGAGCCCGGAACCAGAAGTGATGTCATCAGGCCCGGAACCAGACAGAATCTTCCCGTGTTTGGTCTGTAAGGTGTAAAGGCTAACCCTGACACAGACAGGCGTAGGACACAAGTTCAAGCACACGTGAGTTTTTATTTTCTTTTTCCCTGTTCCCCAAAAGTATAAAACACAGTCCCAAGCACAACACAAAACTTTTCTTTCTTCTTTTCTTTCTCCTTCTTATTTCTTCTCCTCCACAGCAAGCTCTGTCCTCTGCCTCCCGACTCCAGCTCTCGGAGTAGTGGCTGCTGGCTCCTTTTATAATGCACCCAGAAGCACTCCAGGTGCTTGATGACCTATTTCTGGCAGCCCTTCCGGGTGTGGCGAGCAGAAGAGCTGCTCTGTATGGCTCAGCAGCAGCTACAGCACCCCCTGGTGGTGCCCATGGATCCCAACAGGGCTGCACCAAACTCCAACTCCCATGAAGCACAGCGGGAGTCTTATGCACCACTGAAACCCAGGGGGGTTGCAATTTAGTGCTCCAAGGGTGATAACGCTCTGGATAGGCTGGCTCCCCGGATCCTCCCAGCATGGCGGTGCCCCAACTAGGCAAGGGCCCTGGCCATCTGCCACAAAGGATATCAGAGAAAGCTTCAGTGCACCCTGCTGTAGCCTCCAAGCCACCACTTAGAAGAGTAAGATACGCAGATTTCTAAACCAGAATTTATACAAGAACATTTGCTAAGCTTCAAATTATCCACCAAGTTGGACAGTGCTTCATTCAAAATGGTGACCTTTTATAACGTTATGGAAATGGCAACAGTAATTATGACTTTCAGGATAACACCCCTAGCAACAGAGCCACAAAATGGTGCCACGGTAAAACAAAAATAACAATGTTAAACAAAAAACTTCTTAATGCAGCCTCACTGGTGAGTATAGTACATCTCATTAAGTTCTCCATGTTAAAAACACATTAAGGAGAAAGATATTTCTAATGTCTTCACAGGAAAAATTGAATTCCCAATGACAGTCATGGCAAAGAGACTATAAAAATGTTAAATAACCTTGAAACAAAACTTATACAGAGCAGCAAGAGCTGATCTGAGTCAAAACATTGTCTTTGTACTTTTTTGAGACACCACAAGCCTATTTGTGCTACAGTTTTAACTGCATGATATACCTGTAAGGTGCAAACATGGATTTTATGTACTCTAACCCATATAATTACAGTACACTCAGTTATCACTGCAATTTGTAATATGACTCACTGTTGTAAAAGTAATAAAGTTGTAATACAAGTAAAATCATATTTAAAAATGCTCATATTTCAAAACAGTTAACCATGATGCCCAACTGTTCCTGAATGCCACTCCATGTGTATATTTTCTTGTTAGTCTGTTAAGTTTTTAAAACTCTACTCTGCCATATTGCTGTCACGAGTATTAATTATGAAGCTTGTGCTGTTCACTATTAGGGCAAATGAATGACTTATTGTTTGCTTCCCTGACAATAACTTCTTTTATTTCTTTTCCTTCTATCTTTTGTCTTTTCATAGCTTCTTGCTAGGCTTCTGTTTGAAACTGATAGACTTCACTCTGCTTTCTGTTTACTTTTTGATTATTTTGCATATTTATTACATATTTCACATAGCTTTCTTGATATGCTCTTTCACTTTCCGTCCCTTTCTATTACAACCTCTTTGCCATTAATATCTATCCCCTCTAGTTTTCTTCATCCATTCTCATTTTTTTAATTATTTCTCAATTCTCATTTTTCAAGGGACCAGTTTTCTCCTCCCACTCAAGTGCTTGTTTGATGCACTGGTTCAGTGTAACCAAGTGTGCCACCATCTCTAGGGTTGCCCGTCACCTTGCACACAGTGCAATACAGGCCATTGCGCTCTTGTGACAAGATAAACTGAACTAGAGAACGGATGTTTCTCGTGTCCATTTCTATTTGTAAATTTTTAACTTTTCTTCTTTCTTTTATTGTGCGAGTTTTCTTTCTAAATATCCCAACTTTTGACAATTTTCAAATCAGAATCAAAGTCACTTTTGTTTGCCAGTACTTAATGAACAGGTATTTATTTAACTTGGGAGCTTTGGAGCTGCTTGCATGAGAACACAATATCACATACAAATAAGAACTAAACAATACACACTATAAACAGTTGCAGCATAGTCATAAAAGAGCTAAGTTAATAATCTGTAAATGAAGTCACGTGTATGTATAGCGTGCATACAGTATGCATACATACACATTCACAGCTTCAAACACAAAAGAACACAAGTAAGTGAGGCTAAATGACTGACTGCCTTGTGAGAGCTGGCAGGCAGGCCGTGTGTGTAACGGTTAAGGCTTTGGACTTCAAACCCTGAGGTTGTGGTTTCAAATCCTGCTACTGACATTGTGTGACCCTGAGCGATTCACTTGATGTGCCGGAGCTCCATCTGGAAAACCAAAAGAAATGTAACCAATCTCCTCATATAATAGGCTGCCATGTCTGTCTGTCCAGGATTTTAAATCACCTGTAGCTCGCAAACAGTTTGAACTATTGACCTGAAATTTGGTACACACATACTACGTGACATCTGCTGTCCGCTTTCAGGGTGATGATTGACCTCCAAGGTTATTCCTCTTTTTATTTTTATTTTATTTTATTGTAGAATCAACTCTTGGCAGCGGCCAGCAGGGCAGCTGTGCGGTGCATGCGTATGGGCACCGTTCTCATTCCTACCACCTTTGCCATCACTTCCCCTACCTCTTCATATCTTAAATCATTCTTGAGGCAGATTGAAGACTTAAGTGCCAGCTTAAGTGAAAAATTAAAGAAAACGTACTAAGTAATTGCAACACAAACACTGACTTAATCAGTTTTAATGCAAAAATATGCCAATGAAAGAAGAAAAGAAGTGGGCCGCTAGGGTGGAGAAAAGAAGAGCTGATCAGGAGTAGCAAACGCATCAACCTCTGAGCAAACAAATGCTAAACGTACAAAGAAAGAAAGAGGATGAAAACTATAAGTCAAGTGTATTCACTGCGCACCATTACTGGCTGTATCATAAATGTTGTAAGTCTCCTTTGATAAAGGTGTCAGCCAAATAAGCAAATGTAAAGGCTTCATCTCTGGGAAAGAAGATGTCTGTTAGTTTTAGTTTTAATTGACTTACTGCCAGGGCCGGATTTTCCTATAGGCTAACTAGGCTTCAGCCTAGGGCCTCAAGATCAAGAGGGGCCTACATTCAAATTGTTAGCAATTTGAACAAACTTAAAAATGGGAGGTGAACGGGCCTCATAAGTGGAATAGCCGAGGGCCTCTTTTCATCTAAATCCGGCCCTGCTTACTGCATTTACCAAACTGGAGTTTTTGGAACATGTGATGACCTGGAGGAGAGGAGTCCATAGTGATCCTTTTGACATACTGTAAGACGCACAATTTATACAGGTCTGCAACAGATGGAAGAGTGCAGACAATTACTTTCTCAGCAGATCTCAAAACACGCAGTAATTTATTTTTTGAGCAGGCCATTACTGAACCAAACCAGACAACAACAGAGAATGTGCTTAAACTTTCAGTAATGGCTTTATAAAATTGTACAGATAATACATCCGCTGTTGGTGTTTTAACCATCCATCCATCTATCTATTTTCCCACCCACTTCAACCTGAGCAAGGTCACAAATAAGATGGGGCCTATCCCAGGCAGCATAGGGCACAAGGCAGGAACAAACCCTGGACAGGGCACCAGTCCATTGCAAGGTGAACACACACTAAGGCCAACTTAGTTTTGCCAGTTCACCTAACCTGCATGTCTTTGGACTATGGGAGAAACACCCAGAGGAAACCCACACAAGCAAATGGAGAACATGCAATCTCCACGCACCTCCTCCTGGTGGCCCCCAAGGAATCCAACAGGGCAACCCTGTGGTATTACAATGTCTATGCTGCCATGCAGACATCCATACAAAGGCTTGCCACAAGAAACCCTGCTACTCAATGCATGGGTGGACAAGTTGAGCATGACAAGCAGCCACCCACCGTCTCTCACTTCATCTAGCATCCTGACGAAGAAAGTACCTGCTAACCATCCCCAATCGGGATGCCTCATCATTCTAGTCATCCATTCACTATTCTGACTTACCAGCCAGGTAAAAGATTTACATCTATTAGAACTGGACTGCCAGTCCCAGGATATCATCAGTCATTGTGCCCCTTCATGCCAGCATCCCGACTTAACAGGGAATATCCTATCTGCTTTCCTGATAGCTTGTTATGGTAGCTCCTCAGTCAGGTAAGGGAACAGGGCCCATCCCAGCTGGGACACCAGTCCACCCATTACACTGGCTTATTCTTGGGATGTGTCAGGAAATCCGCAATAACTATCAACTGCTACATGGATTTCCTTACTTTGTATTTTTTGTAAATACACAGCGGTAGAAAAATTGGTTCACTTTTAGTGTGTAATTTTCACGTTCTCATGAATGCCCGTTTTTTTCTCTGGGTATTTTCTCCCAAAACCTAATAACTTTCGCCTTTGCCACTCTCGCCTCTTTTCCCTAGGATCCGGACTTCCACGCCCCTGAACTGGATTAGGCTGGTTTGAGAATGGACGGATGAAACGTTGAAACTTTGGAGTCAGCTCTAGCAATGCCAGATCCTTCCGCTTGACGACGCTGTTTAGCACCGCAGTACAGATTAAAACACATACACACATTTTAATAAATACCAATACCAAAAAAGTGCTTCAGTGACTCTAATTAAGAAATAACACTTTCGTTTTTTATTACATCCGCCTCGGATTTCTTTACCTGCTGTGTTGTTTTATGTGTCTTTGTGCATTTGCTGTACATATGTCCTTGCATTTTTCCTGTACTGTACTTGCATTTTCGCTCGTAGTTGTTTCTGAATATATTTGCTCCGTTCTTTATGCCATGATTTATACTGCCTCTTTTTCTCCTGAGCAAATAATATATTTGCATTTACTTGCAGCTATTTGCATACTTGCATACAATTTGATACTTGCATCCATTTGCAGTGTCACGCTTGCTTGGTAGGTAGCAGACGAATAATATTGAATAGGCAGCGTGACGTTCCACACGACACCTGGGGCAGTATCATAATAGGAGATATGAATATTAATTTCGGGGTGTGCTGTCATGACCGCCAGTGGAGATTGTAGGCAGTAAAGAACATGCAACAAAGACATGACGTGACACATATCAGTCGGCTTTAAAAAAAAAAAATCTCCAGTGCTGATGAATATTCAACACAAAGGGACTCGTGACGGCCCTCGTGGCGGCTAATATCCCTCTTACTGGAGGAAGGGGGGTAAATATTTAACAGTGGGCGTGGCATAGTGCCGGCGTCTGGCAGCTTGCATTGTAAACTTCTACCCTGTGTAGAGTAAACACCGCATCACGTGGCTCCGGAGAAGGCGGTTTCTCGAGTTTAGAGCCCACTCTGATGTGCCGCCCTTGGCCGCTCTGTGCGCTGCTTCAGTCTGGATAGTAGCACTTTGCTGCCGCAGCAATGTTTCAGAGGCTTGTATGTGGCTTGCATACTACATCCCGCCTGGCGACTAACCGAGTTTCAGCGGCTTCCCTCAAACGAATATCCTGCGCCCACATAATCGTGCCGCGGCCTCCTTATCTCCTTTCTACGGCACCGCCGACCTACAGCTTGCAAACGAGACTATCCGGCTCAACCAACAGGGGCCAAGAGATAAGGAGCCCGGACAATGCCGAGGTACGTGTCATCGCGACGCACGAGAAAATGGGCATCAGAAAGGGTCGAGGAAATTAATTGGAACCAGGCAGTGCAAACAAGCGGGTGGAAATTGGGCACGGAGGAAAGTGAAATTGGGGTATCACTGGATCGCATGTGTTACCGAGTCGGCAATACTCAGTGCTTGGAGATTATGGGACAGTCTGAGAGGACTACTTCTTGCGTAACTCTTTTGGCATCTTATAGTAAAAAATGTTCAAAGGGCATAATATTTACAGTGACACTATCTGCAGGTAATGTAGGGATCGTAACAGGCGGAATAGGTAGAGGCTTTAAAATAAAATCAAGGGAAATGAGTGCGGAAGAGAGAATGAACAAAAGGGGGACTGCGCTGGTAACTTTAAGTTAGGAATTAAAGCGGCAGCCGAATGAGGCAGGAAATGGGACTGTTAAGGAGGCAATGGAAGCACAAGTACCCTCTCTGTTTTGTGATTAAAATTGAATTACAGGGAGGTTTTAAAAAGTGGTATTACAGAAGCGATTGGATCAATGAAATGAACACATGAGGAGGTGCACTGGTTTAAAGAGAATAACTAGCCTGATTTCAATAATAACTGAATTTAATATCTCACTCTTAACACATATAGACCCTCTGTGTTCAGTCGGACTTTTAAGTCAGCACAGAAGCCAGAACAGCAAGGGACAGAATGTACACAGATAATATGAGAGCTTTCTCAACTTCGCCCAGAAAAAGTTCTTATGCATCTCCCTCTGAATACCGCATCATTTCACAATTAGCCTTTTTTTCTCACAGGATAAGCCTGAAGAAGGTCAGGATATGCATGGGAAACCAAGCAAGGCCCAACAGCTGAAGACAGTTTTCAAGGAATATGGAGCCGTAGGGGTTACTTTTCATATTGGAATCTCTTTGCTGTCTCTCGGGATGTTTTACGTGGCTCTGTCAAGGTGAGCAGTTCCAATGTAGAATTAGAAAGAATGTGATGAGACTTGCATAAGTATGAATGATTTGAGTAGCCTAAATAGGACAGGGTTGCACTGTGCAAGACAACCAGTATGGGTCATTCATCCCTGCTCCCCAAATGCACAGATATGAGCTCAAGAGAGCATATTTCAGAGAGATGACTTCATTGTTTGGATTTTGTGGTAGATGACAGGAAGACTTCCCCTAGATGCATATGTTCATGTAAACATATCGGATTATTTGTAAAGTTCTAGTTCAATTGGGGTTTAGGTATGAAAGATCTCTTCATAATTCTTTTTTAATTTTGATGGCTAAGTTGCATTCAATTTATGGTATATGTTGGTGTCATTCTGAATGAATAAGTGGATGTGTAATTTATAAAAAAATGTTTTTTTTATGTCCTATTATGATGTTTAAAATATTTTCAAAATGTATAGTAAGTGCAAACTTCCAGTGCTAAATAAGTAAATTGAAGGCTTGGTAGTGCCGCTATTAGTACTACTGCCTCTCAGCTCAAGGTCAGGGTCTGGATTTCAGCCCATTTTTCCTCCCACTTCACAAAATCATGTGTCTTAAGTTCACAGAAGACTATAGATAGATGCGATTAGTCTAGGTATGGACTGGTGCCCGCTTCAGGGCTGGTTCACACCTTTTCCAAGGTTTTGAGGCATATTTATCAATGCTACAACACTGAACATGGTGTGTAGAGAAAAAAAAAATGGGATTGGTAGATATTTTATTCACAACAGAGCACAGAAAGCATATGAATGTTTAAACTGAGAAAATGTACCATTTTAAGAAAAGAATAAGGTCATTTTGAATTTGATGGCAGCAACACCTCTCATGTTTACCACTGTGTAGCATCCCCTGTTCTTTTAATAAAAGTCTATAAACACCTGGGGACTGAGGAGACCAGGTGCTGGACATTTTGGACTAGAATGTTTTTCCATTCTTGTCTGATATAGGATTCTAGCTGCTCAACAGCCCTGGGTCATCTTTGTTATATTTTTCAATTCATGATGCTCCAAATGTTTTTAAATGTTGAAAGGTCTGGACTGCAGGCAGGCCAGGTCAGCACACAGACTCCTGTACTATGAGGCCATGCTGTTGTATTAGCGGCAATATGCAGTTTAGCATTGTTGTGCTGAAATATGCAAGGCCTTCCCTGATAACGATGTTGTCTGGATGGAGCATTTGTTGCTCTGTATATACCTTTCAGCATTGATGGTGCCTTTCCATATGTGCAAGCTGCCAATTGCATAGGCACTAATGCACCCCCATACCATCAATGATGTTTTTGAAAGAGAGCTGATTACAAGCCGGATGGTCCAAGTCCTCTTTAGTCCAGAGAACATGGCATCCATGTTTTCCAAAAAGAATTTCAATTTATCTGACCTCAGAACCGTTTTCCACTTTACCTCAATCCATTTTAAATGAGCTTTGGCCTAGGGAAGATAGTAGCATTTCTGGTGCATGTTCACATATGGCTGCTTCTTCCCATGATAAAGCTTTAACCTTCATTTGTGGATGGCACAATGAACTGTGTTCACAGATAGTGATTTCCAGAAGTGTTCCTGAGCCCTTGCAGTGATTTCCATGACAGAATCAGACCTGTTTTTAACACAGTGCCACCTGAGGTCCCGAACATTACGGGCATCCAATACTGATTTTTCAGTCTTGTCTCTTGTGTACAGAGATTTGGTCCAGAGTCCTGGAATCTTTTGATGATATTATGTACTGTAAATGATGAGATATTCAAAGTCTTTGCAATTTTATATTGAGGAACATTATTCTGAAATTGTTGCACAATTTGTAGATATAGTTTTTTGCAGATTGGTGGACCTCTGCCCATCTTTACTTCTGAGAGACTCTGCCTCTCTAAGATGCTTTTTTATACTCAATCATGTTACTGACCTGTTGACAAGTAACCTAATTACTTGCAAAATGTTCATCCAGCTTACTTACTTTTCCAGTCTTTTGTTGCTCCCGTTCCAACTTTTCTGAGACCTGTTGCTGCCATCAAGCTCAAAATGATCTAATATTTTTCATGAAATAGTAAAATGTCTTACTTTCAACATTTGTTATTTTTTCTAGGTTCTGTTGTGAATAAAATATGGCTTTATGAGATTTTCAAATCATTGCATTCTGTTTTTATTTACATTGTAAACAACTTCCCAACTTTTTTGGAATTGTAACACAGCCCACACGCCAATGAATAATTAATTGTGGACAGCTTCTGTAGCGTAGCGGTAAGAGTCGCTGACCCTGAGTTCAGTGGGCTTGCCGTTCTTCAGATATATGAGTTCGATTCCCCTCCTGTGGAGAAAATGTTATTTTTGTCAATTTCCCCTTGGGATTAATAAAGTATCTATCTATCTATCTATCTATCTATCTATCTATCTATCTATCTAT
>JANRMT010062856.1:24834006-24850769 GCA_026402145.1 Polypterus bichir lapradei | reverse complement strand
ATCTATCTATCTATCTATCTATCTATCTATCTATCTATCTATCTATCAGTATTAATGTTGTAGACATGCATTAGTTAATTGCATTAAAGTTGACCCAATCAAAGCCCTGATTTCAGTCAGACTGAGAATTTGTAGCTCTAATTTAAAAATGTGCGTCAGAGTGTCATTCAGTAAACCTGCATAGCCTGGAATACATTTCCTAGAAGTATAGCCCAAAATCACTTGCAAACAATGTGCATACTCGTCTCAATAAGTGTCACAATCCCTCCTAAGCCATTAACAGCTGTGTTTGGGTTTCTTCCAGATGGGTTTAAGTCAGTGGGTAACTGATGTTTTATACTATTTGAAATTGTAAAAAATTAAATTCTCATTTAGAGGATCTGTGCAGAACTTTTTCAAAACCTGGCAAGATCTAATCAATAATATTTTACAATATGCTCTTAAAGCACCGAGGAAATAGATTCTCTTCCCATTTTCCTTTTTTATCTGCCTATTAAACTCATCAATTTATGTATTTTGACCAGCTTTAAGTTT
This sequence comes from Polypterus bichir lapradei, assembly GCA_026402145.1. Taxonomy (NCBI): domain Eukaryota; kingdom Metazoa; phylum Chordata; class Cladistia; order Polypteriformes; family Polypteridae; genus Polypterus; species Polypterus bichir. Next base: position 24,850,235 of record JANRMT010062856.1, on the reverse strand, counting down.
TACTCCGTTGGCCATGCTCTCTTTCTTGGGGTGGGGGTTGGGTTGATTGGTTTTCAATCCTATTTTTTGTAAAAATGTATCTATCTATATGGAATGATTACAATAAAATGAATAAAATAAAAAAATGCTGCTGTGTCATCCTGGGAGGTTCACAGTCACTCATGTTTATCATTGAACAGCTGTACATTGAGAATGTTAACTGTCGCTTCAAGATTGGCTTGGCTGTCCGTGATAAGTTGTCAACATAAGTTGAGACTGAGGAACAAAGCATTATGTATAATCAAAACACAAATAACTGTATGGGAAGTAAACATTTGTGTATTTAAAGATTAAAGAATATGCAGTGAACAAGTACCAAGGTCCAATACACTGTGTGCACAATTATTAGGCAAGTTGTATTTCTGAGGATTCATTTTAATATGCAGCAAATACAGTGCTATCAGTCAGTACAAAATGTTAATAAACCTGAATGTTTTACAAAGGAAATGTGAGTGTGAACATTCTCGGGGGAATACATATGTGTGCACAATTATTAGGCAAGTATTAGTGTGCAGAATTATTACGCAACTAAAGGAAAAACGAAAATGTTACCATCTCAATTGTTTATTTTCATCTGTTAAAGTGAGAATAATAAGCAACTCAAAATTTACAAAGAAACATTTCTGACATTTCCAAAAAAAAAACAAAAAACGGTGACCCTTCTTTTCAATAACAATCATAAGCCTTCCATTCATAGAGTCTGTCAGTTTCTTGATCAACTTTTTGTGCAGCAGCAATCGCAGCCTCCCAGACACTGTTCAGAGAAGTGTAATATTTTCCTTTCACCTTAAATCTCCCACTTAAGAAGGGCCCACAAGTTCTCAGTAGAGTTTAGGTCAGGTGAGGAAGGGAGCCATGTCATTATTCTTTGAACTTTAAGGCCTTTACTGGCTAGCCACGCAGTGGAGTACTTCAATCCATGTAATAGAGCATTGTCCTGCCTAAAAATCATGGTCTTCTTGAAAGATGCAGACTTTTTTTTGTACCACAGCTTGAAGAAAGTGTCTTCTAAAAAATGGCAGTAGGGTTGGGAGTTGATTTTGAGTCCATCTTCAACCCAAAAAGGACCATCTAGCTCATCTTTTATAATACCAGCCCATACCAGTACCTCGCCTCCACCTTGCTGGCATCTGAGTCGAAGGGGAGCTCAGTGCCCATTACTGAACCAGCCACAGGCCCATCCTTCTGGTCTGTCAAGAGTCACTCTCATCTCATCAGTCCATAAAACCTTTGAATAATCTGTCTTCAGATATTTCATGGCCCAGTCTTGACGTTTCAACTTATATGTCTTGTTCAGGGGTGGTCGGGTTTCAGCCCTCCTTACCTTGGTCTCTGAGGACTGAACACCTTGTACCCCTGGGCACTCTAAGTTGCAGTTCTGGAATATGGCAGCACTGGAGGATAATGGGTTCCTGGTAGCTTCATATTTGATCCTTCTTAAATCTTTGGCAGTTAATTTGCATCTTTTTTTTCTCGACACGTTTCTTGTGACTCAGTTGACTATTTGTAACAAAACGTTTGATGGTTCTGTGATCACGCCACAATATCTTAGCAATTTCAAGAGTGCTGCATCCCTCTGAAAGACTTTTTACAATTTTTGACTTTTCAGAGTCAGTTATATCTCGTTTTGGCCTATTTTGCCTGAGGAAAACAAGCTGCCTAGTAATCATGCACACCTTGATATAGGGTGTTGATCTCCTTAGGCCACACCCTCCGTAACTACACAAATACACATCCCCTGATATGCTTAAATCCAATAAACATTCAAGTTAATACAGCTTGGAGTAGGAATATATGCATAAAAATGATAATATGGTCAAAATAATCACTTGCCTAATAATTTTGCACACAGTGCATAGGTAATAGTCATTTCTATTTTACCATTTAAAAAAAAAAAATAAAAAAATTCTAAATATATTGACCCATGGACGTTATTTGAGTGTTTCTTAGCGACACAGTCAGTAGGTTTATTTGCATGAAAAACGGTGAGTGAAGTTACAGGAAATGCAGTTGGTAAAGAAATAAGAAAAGAAGATTGACTTTCAGATTAGACGTTTTGTAACGTTGTTTGTTCTTTATTTTGTCTTTCTCTAATTTAACGTTGTTTCCACCTTTAATTTCTATAAGCAGTGTTAACCCGAAAAAAAAGCAAATCCTTTATTTCTAATTTTCATCTCTTTACTTTGTTCACAGTGGCATTGACATGACGTCTCTTCTGTTTAAGATTGGCTTCAGTGAGAGTGTGGTCCAGTCCAAGATGGCTGCAGGCACCAGTACATTTGTGTTGGCCTATGCTATTCACAAGATGTTTGCCCCCGTGCGGATTAGTATCACTGTCGTCTCTGTGCCTTTAATTGTGCGTTACTTCCGGAAAGTGGGCCTCTTCAAGCCTCCTGCCTCCAGCCATTAATGCATCGTGGTCTATTTGTGTACTCTAGCCATATGTAGTCGGCCCATGGGCTCTTCAACCAGTCAGTTAAGTGATGAAGTGTAATTGATAGGTAACTTAGAATTCAGATAATAATCACCTATTTTATTACAAACACCCTTTGACCATCAGGGTAGCTCCTTGCTGAAGGGTATTGTACTATGGAGGGGCAGTGAATAATGTGTCTGGACCAGAATAGTCCAAGAGTGTGGATTTGTGTAAGCCGGGATTGGAGCAGGTCGTCTTTAAGTGGGTGCATAGCAAAGCTAGTAGAGCAAATACAATCAACTAATATTTAAATGCCTTTAGATACAAAACATACTGGACCTTCTATCTAAGATACAGAATGTTTTTCCTTTTAATTGATGTTAATATAAATGGAATTTGAAAAATTTAAGGAAATAACATATTTTTATAAATGTGTATCTTTTTCATTTATTATGCAACTTAAGAAAGTTAACTTAAATCAGGAGGACAGTCGAATCTTACTTCCATTTGGTACTCAGGTAAATGTCATTGAAAGTTCACTGCACAAATAAAAAGGGTGAAATGGTTTCACTGTTTGCGTGGCCTCGTCTTCTTTCTAGTAAAAAGCATTTACTTGGCTAATAAAACTGGTAAACGAACAACTGAGCTCAAAAACATTTACCAAACTTTAAATTATAAACCGTACATAGTGGATCCAAATACTCGTGTGTGTGTGTGTGTATATCTGGATACACAAGGCTCTGAATGCAAAATGGCCATATTTGAAGGACAGAAAAAACTTCTGAGCATAAAAATGCATTATCACAAATTAATTGTGTAATTCAGGATAGCACTAAGCGCAAGGCAGAAACCAGCACTGAGCAGGATGCCAAGTCATTTCATAGCCCACTCTCATGCACACCCAGATATTCAGGATTACCAACTAACCTAACCCAGACACAGATCTTTAGGATGAGGAAGTAACGTGGAGCAAAACCTGTATAGACAGGGCGAGGAAGAGCACAACTCAAACCCAGGATGCGGCCAGCCAGGAGGCAGCAGCAGAATCAGAGATCAAAACTCTTAAGTTACTGAACAAGTCTGCTTTCAAACTGAACGTACCTGCATGCCGATACATGTCAATAGACAGATAGGTAGAACTTTATTTGTTTTTTGTCCCTAGGGGGAAATTAAGTTTTTTTTTTTTTTATAGAAGCTCAAGACTCCCCTCAAATACACATACAAAAAAAAAAAACAGCTGACTTAGTTAAAGATAAAAGAGCTGTCACAGTGAGGCATTAGAAAGGCATATTGCCATAGCTATGAAGGAACCCCAGTCATTGGTTTGAAGTATTTTAATTTTATTATGTCAGAGAGAGGATGTGCAGACTTAATAATGACCCAGCCTCTCCTCTGCTGCTACCTCCAGCGGGTCGAGACTGCATCCTATAGCTGAGCCTGCCCTTTTTAATTACCTTACTGACTGGGTGGGCCTCTTCTGAAGTGATGTTACTGGCTGAACACATCACGGTGTAGAAAATCACACTGGTCATCACAGAGTTGTAGAAGACGTGAAGGATGTGACTACACACGTTAAAAGTATGCATTGCCCTAATAAAAAGAGCCTGTTCCACTCTTATACATTTCCTCTGTGTTATGAGAGCAGTCCAATCTGTCATTGATGTAGACCCACAAGTACTTGCAGCATTATTGTGACCAATATAGACTTTATGATGTGCTAAAAGTCAATAACCAGCTCATTGATTTTGCTGTTGTTGAATTGCAGGCGGGCAGCACAGTGGCTCAGTGGTAGCGCTGCTGCCTCGCATTAAGGAGACCTGGGTTCACTTCCCGGTTCCTCCCTGCGTGGAGATTGTATGTTCTCCCTGTATCTGTTTGGGTTTCCTCCAAAGACATACAGGTTAGGTACATTGGTGATCCTAAATTGTCCCTAGTGTGTGTGCCCTGCGGTGGGCTGCTGCCCTGCCTGGGGTTTGTTTCCTGCCTTGCACCCTGTGTTGGCTGGGATTGGCTCCAGCAGACCCCTGTGATCCTGTAGTTAGGATATAGCGGGTTGGATAATGGATGGATGGATGGTGAACCCTTAGGCTTAACATGTATGGTATATGGGTAGCTTTGAAAGTTCAAAACTGAATGATGTAAACCTTTGCAGTTAATATTTATTTCATATTTATAATGCAGGTACTGTATATGCATTTCCTAAATATTGTAGTCAGTATAATGCTAAGTACAGTAGCTTCAACACATCCAGTTAGCCTTGACAGGCTGCCATTTACATTTAGAAAACCTTGGTCTTAGGTAGGGTGGGAAAATAATTGAACTTGATTAAATACTTAAGTGAGTGTTTTTTTTTCTAGTAGACGCACTTGTTCTGTACATTTTTTTATGGCTGCAGTAACTGAAAAGCTGGCAAGGCTTCAAGACAATAAATATTAAAAGCTTAGAATATTAGCATATTGGAAGAAGTGTCTTCACCTTTGCATTTTCCAGCTAGCTTTTCAGCATCTCAGGTAGAGTACATTCCAGAATGCTGCAAATCAGACAAACCAAATATCAAGACATTAAACCAACTTTGTTTCTGCACATATGAGGGACCATTTGCCAAATGGCTTTGTGGATCTGAGGAGCATTTATGGCCACTTAGTTGGGCCCAAGTATTTTAGGATTCTACGGCTGCCATTAAATTTCCTCTATATGGAGGGTGTCAGTTGTTATCCCCAATCTTGCCACGTCAGATCTACTTAAGGGCAGGCATAGAACACTATTGATGGTATATCTGGTTTCCGTTTACAAGAAATAACGACTGCAGACACAGCTTTGAGAATATCATCTGTGTTGTTCATGGTGTGAAGCCCAGGGTATGTACGGCCGCTTTTTCCCTCAACACAGCAAGATAGGCAGGACATGACTTTGCAGAGCATAGGACATGACATGACACAGCATAGGATTTATTTGTTCACAGTACAAGCCCATATCACAATCCTTCTTCCTCCTCAAGAGCTTCATCCACTTCCTCCTGACTCAGGCCATTGAGTGGTGGGGATCTGCTCCTTTTATAGGGCACCCAGAAGGAGTCCAGGTGCCCAACAAGCTTCTTCCGGCAGCACTTTTGGGTGTGGCAGAAGTGCTGCCAAATAGGGCCCTGTAAAATTCCAGGTGCCCCCTTGGTGGGCTCCAGCAGGGTTGAGCTTTGATGCTTTTAGCCTGTGGCCCTGCTGTAAGCCAAGGGGGCTGCCCTCTGTCAGTCTGGAGGGGAAACAGTCTTGCAAATACTCTCTCCCATGGTCCTTCCATACTCAGGGCATCCCGGCCGTGTAAGGGCTGGGTATAGAGGTATGCCTGGTCTTATATGGCCTCCAGTTCAGACTAGAGCAGATCACAGGGTGGCTAGGCTGAGAATTAGCATCTCCAAATGGAAGAGTGGGTAAGGCAGGAAAGGTAAGGCAATCTAGTGAAAAGGAACCAGAGTAGAGCACATTCATACACTTTTACAGTTTAGATAGTAAATGGAAAAGTCCTATAATAAACTTCATCTTCATGCCGCACTGTGACTATAACTGCTCTTTTTATCTTTACATTTTTATTTTTAGTGATCGTGTTTGTGATGCTCTTTGCTATAAGCTAAATTTCCCCTAGGACAGTAAAGTGCTACCTAATTTAATCTTGAGGAGACCTAAAAAATGAATACACCTCATCCGATCTAGAATGGTTTTTGACCAAACAACTTCGTTTGTATCAAAAGAAAGTAAAAATCAAGTGCCATGCAGTATTAACACTTTTAAAGTAGAATTCACACATCCACTATTAAACCTGATTAATTCCAGCAATGACAGTATTCACAAAACATGAACCAAAACCTGGGGTCTGTTCCAGAAAGCAGGATTCATGTGAAATGCAGTTAAAGTAAATCAGCATTCACAGAAACTGGCCAATTCTGTTCCAGAAAAAACAAGATTTAGTCAAACTTGTGTTCCTGAAACAGATTAAGTCATAATTATGTGATCCGCTAGGGCAAAGATGTCAATACTTCACTAATCCTGCTCTCTAGAACAGGTTTAAGATTTGTACGCTCCAAAAAACCAAAAGATATGATGTGATCCAGCTCAGTGAGAGTGGCAACCAGTGCTCAGACACTCACCTGCAAAAGAGCAAGTCTGTAAATGTCCTGCCAGAAATACTGATCCCAACTGCACTATTAAAAAAGTAAAAAAGCCAGACAACATGTCAGAAAAAAAACCTGCCCCTTCCAGAATGAACAATCAACACAAAAAGTCCAAATCAGACAGAGATGATGGAATATTACCATTGTATATCCAAGACTCACTTTTTTTGGCTAATGGCAGCTTTCTCCAAGACATTAGAGATGCCACACATCAGCAAAGCGATCATAAAAGTGTGCCTAACTTTGAACTGGTGTCTCCATGCACATACTGTATACACACACACACAGCCTCAAATTAATAACCACTGTCAAAAAGAAATCCCACAGAATCACAGGCAGGACAATTAAACTTAATCATCGGCAGCATTTTCTGAGCACTAATAATTAAGAACAGACTAGCTGGTGGATCAGGCTGCCCACATTCATCCCTTCATGCCCTTCTATTTCACAAGACTCTTCTGGAAACACCTAATAAGTTTATTAATGCAGTGTCAAGTCAAGGTACAGCAATGACAACGCTACAACTTCTGTATTGTGTTGTAGTTCATATGGCTGATGTCTTTTACCATTGACTACAGCACTTCAGCTTACTAGCTTAGTTCCCATTTTCTATTTTGCTTTTACTTATTCAGGTAGCTTGCAGAGTGGCACTTGCAGCTCTGCTCACCCCAGCAGGTACTTACTCAAATGGATTTCATCCCCTGCGTGTTGCTTTGGATAAAGCACAAGTCCGTTTTATTTACATAAGAGTTGATTCTGAGGTGGTGTTGGTGAAAAGGGAAGGATCCTCCAATAGTATTCCCTCACATTTAACTACTGCACCACTGTAAGAAATCTCTCTATTATATTAAAAAAAAATCCTGTGACAAGGAGACTTTTTGGAAGATAATTTTCCCAAGTGCCACTAGATGAGACTTTAGCTATGAGATTTTTTTCAAGTCACGTTCTCCTCTCAACCATACACACTGTCCTCTCGCCTCTCATTTGTGTGAATGCTTTTGACAGACAGTTTCTGCTCTCTCCGCTCTTATAAATTTTAGCGTTTTCCTCACTTTAAGTTCCCAGTTAAAGAAGATTTATTTTATGTCCAAATTAATTCATTAATTTCATCATGAAGGGATATCAACAGAAAAAAAAAATTGAGTACACGGGCAATCCTAGCACTGAGAAATGAGGAAGTCAAACGAATTAAACACAAAAAAAATGTTAATCGGTTACATGGCAAATTGGTTAAATGTGTATCAATAGACTATGCTGAAACGGTTTGTGGTGATGGTGTGGAAGATGAAAACTTACAATATTCCAAAGAATATCTACAACCGTTAATCCCATCCAGTCTTCCACTGCACAAATTACTGTTGAAAGGATGTATCCAAGAAAGGTAATACAGTATAGCACACCCTCAGGGGATTAACATTAAACAAAAGGAGATCTTGATATGCCATTCATATTAAAACATTAAGTTTCCCATTAGAATAGCTTTTGCAAAGACAATTAAATCTCAGAGCCAAACATTTGAAAAAGTCATTTTATGTAATAGAGAGAAAGAAACGAAACTCAATCACGGGCAGTTGTACATTGCGTTGTCAGGATGAAAGTCCAAACACAGAATCAAAATTCAATGCAATATTGACAAATTTAATACAAAAAAATGACAGTAAAAGTTTAAGTATTTGCGTGTTAATTTCGAAGCCAAACAGAACGACAACCTATAACGCAACATGAAACAATTTACTTTCAAATTATTACTCTTTTTTTTAATATGGATAATTACTCGCTGTAATGTAAAATTTCAATTATGCATATGTAACAATTACCATGAAAAATAAATATCTGTTCAAATTGTACATCCGCATCCCCCATATGCGAGTGACAGAACCGCAAAGAGGCTAGCACGCAGCACAGGCCCGGGGATTGACAAGCAAAGCGAGCAGGGGGCAAAGCACACACCCACACCCCACATACACTACTTTGTACTAAAGGCTCCTCCATCGATTAATGACCTTTTAAATTCATAACCTGAATTTGACAAACTGCCAAATGCAGTTTTCACCAAATATTATATATGTTTGTATTTAGTTAGATACACAGAAGCTGCCTTGTACATAAACATTCCTGCTTAACTTTTATACTTGTATTGAATTTTTAGATGCTTCCACTAATTTGGGAGAGGTGTTGTTGACCACATCATAACAGACATTTCCTCAATATCTACATTCTGCTAAATGTGTGATGGAGCATTAAGTGCAGAGCTGGATGGGGCAGCAACCCATTAGAGTGTATATGATCTCTTGCCCTACAGTCGTGTTGCTGGTAACACAGTATGGCCATTTTTCTGTTAATGGAGTTGAAGGAAACCAACATGGGCACAGGGAGGACACGACACCTGCAATGAGACTACATTCAAACTGGAAATGAAAACACCGATTTCCAAATACTGTACATAGATGTAATGACCACTGCTCCAATGTGCCATTCCTGCACCATAATGTTGCCCAACGAAAGAAAATAGAATTTTTAAGAGGAATAAATGCATATAAATTAAAGAATCAGCCAACATTTACCCTGCTTCAAATGAAAAGAAACCTAATCAGACAAGTTTACTCCAATATTTTCAGCTTTACTAGTCGTTTCCAGTATGGGGAAAGAACAATGTTTATGGAATTCAGTGTTTAAAAGCTTTAAGATAAGCCAGATTCAACCTAGACAAGAAACCCTAACGTGACTTCCACTGTGCAAAAGAACATCATTTATTCTTTATTGATAAATACAAATTAAAAGTAAATATATACAAAATGAAAACATTAAGAGCTATTTACAGAATATTAACCAACCCCCAGCCATTCATGAACAGAAATCAGCTATTGCACAGTAGTGTCTTGATAGACATACCAATGTTTAGGCTTCAAGGCTCAGTCAGAAGCCTGAGCAGCAACTGCTTCTTCTAGTGGTCTATGAAGACACGCCATTGCCCAAGACTGCACGCACACCTAGGCATGTCCGACTTCAAGTATACTCTCATCCAGCAGCCAAATCCTATCTATATCAACAGATCACTGCTTGGCACTCGATTCTGGCACAGGCTGGACAGAATCCTTCTCATGCATAAAGGTTGGTCGTTTAGTGGAGTTTCCTAAAATCCAGGGATGCACGAGCACCTGAGTAAGGGGTAGTCTCTCCTTTGGGTTATGTTTCAGCAGCTTAGAAATTAAATCCCTGCTTCCCTCACTCGTAAAAGGAGGAAAGGTGAACTCCACCTAAAAACACAAAAAAATCGTAAGCATATTTGAACTTCAGCCAGAGGGAGGGACACCCCACTAAAAGTAGTAACAAGCAGTGCTATTGAGACCCCAGCCATGTAACTAATAAACCAACTCACTTTAGAAATTTTCCGGTAGGTCTCATCGTGTGTAGTAGTTTCAAAAGGCGGCTTTCCAACTAGAAACTCGTAGCACAGGACACCCAAGCTCCAAAGGTCAACCTTTTCATCATGCATTCGCCCTTCAATCATTTCAGGGGGTAAGTAGTCCAGGGTCCCACAAAGTGTTGTCCTCCTAAAGAAGTGTGATTGAAACTGCACATTAGTCTGATCAAGAAACTCAAATGCAATGTTGATTAAGATGGCAGTTCTGTTAGCTCTTATGATCCTAAAAATCCAGTAATTTTTTAGTGGAGCGTCCAAAACCCCATTAGCACCATTCAATTATAAACACACTTGAAGTTCAAGTTACAATCATTTTCACATCAGGTAATGGTGTGTGTGCAGGGTTTTTTTAACCTCTTGATTGAAATGTCACCCCACTAAGGACCTGAATTAGATGTATACTTATCTACCTTAAAGGGAAGACGTATCAATCTGAACTTGTTGGCTGCCAGCTATAATTGTAATTGCAGGCCTTGTGTTCATTTCTGACAGGCTTGTCACATACTAGAAACAGATTCAAATAATCAAACTTTTGCATCCACAATATTTTAATTAAAAGTAAATGCATGTAGTAAACTCTTCTGAATACATTTGAGGCTACCACTAGGATGCTTATTAGCTTTTAAGGAGCACAGGCTTTACAGTTCGTGTTTGTAGGCTGTTTGCATTTGATTAAGGGCTGCCTGCCCAAGTAAATGCATTACTTTTTCTCATCAAGTTTAGTCTCCAGCATGACCTTTTCAAGATACATAAAGTCACTTCTCAAAAGGAAAGTTCTGAACAAGAAACACTGAAATAGATTAATATGCCAAGTTCAATTTTTCTGCTGTAAAATGCCAGTTTCATTAAAAAGGTAGAAAATCTATTGCTCAGGTTTTACGTGTAAACATTAGACGTTGATAAAGTTCTTAAAAGAAAAGCAATTAACAGTATAAAATAGAAGGCTCTTTATTGTCAATTCAACATTAACGTTGCAATAAAAGGTTCATAGTAGTTGAATGGAGGGAGCTAGAAGCAAAAAAGATGTCCTCACAGTCAGAAGCCCGATTAGTTACTGGGGGTCTCCTTGAGCTTGACTGGCTAAGTTCGTACCATGCAATCTGAACCCAGCAGTTCTGAATAAAGAATATGCAATAGAGTAAGGAGCAGCTGCCCAAGCAAATGTCTTGTTTATGACAGAGGTACAGTAGTGCCCATCAGCTTACATACCCTGCCAGAAATTTGTGAAACACTGGCCATTGTTTGAAAAAGCTTTCTGCATGATTACTTAATTAGGCAGTGTGCCCAAGCGAAGCAAATCACATAATTGTCTGCCCTTTTTAAAATCATAACTGAAAGCACCCAAATGGGCCAAATCAAAAGTGGACTTGCCCTTGAATGTTGGGGCTGATAATATAGACATGCACAGGTTTAAATTAAGGGAGTCAGTCCCATTACTTAATATAAACTCTTGATCTTGAAGGTATTCAAGTGTTCAAACGTGAACAAGAATGCTAAATTCACTAGGATTTTGCTGAAATCAAAATAAGGAAATCAAGGACAATGCCACTGAAAGCTTTAATTTCTACAAACCCATATGGGGGGGGAAAAAAAAAAAAAAAAAAAACTACCATTAAAATCACTACATAAAGTATCTATCTTGCGTCTACAAGAGACCATTACAAAGTATTTATGAGTGACATGGCTGTTAACTATGTATCAAGTGGTGTTTATTTTCTTAAAAAAATTAAAATCTTCTGAAGACTACAAAACTTTCAAAATTGTTTCCACCAGCTGGGAGGTGAGAGGATCAGAACAAATTAAGCAAAGCAAATACAGGAATATTTGAGCCATCTGCTGTGACTCCCATCTTGGCACAGATTCAGAAGACTCTGCTTTCTCCAAAACCACACAAAAAGCACCTCCAATCCTCTTAGAATTCTAGTGAAGGAGACTTTAAAATTATTAAATTGTCATAAGTTACATTTAGAAATAATGCCATACTCTAAGATTCTAAAAATGTGTTAATGAGTGTGTCCGATAGATGGGCTGGTGCCCACTTTACATCAATGCAGCAGAGAGAGAAAGAGTGCTCCAAAAGTAACACCAGAGAGGCAGGTGCATAAACGAAACAGTCCAATACATCTAAAGAACTTCAGATTTGTGTCCTACTGTATGCACACTCTCAATTTTGTTACCATGTAATAAAATCTACCATGTGTTCAATTTGGATAAGCACTAAATCACCACAGAAAGCCAAGTGTTGCACATTTTATCAGAAAATTCCCATTAATCACTATCAACCTACTTTACAGCATCAATATATGTGGCACAGGTTCCATGATAGTCAAATCTTAAATCAATGGATCAGAATGGCTTAAAAACCCTTGTTTAGACCTAAGCCCACACATATTCATTCTTTGGAATGAAAGCAAGTAACCAAGTATCATAAAACCCTTTTATGAATTTTGTGGTTTTCATAAAGGTAATGTTTAAAACATGCACACCAAGAGGTAATGTGAAGTTTCTCATTCTGTATTGTTGTGAATTTCTTTTAAAGAAATATTCCAAAGGTACTTTGCAAATAGTTCAGTGTGTATATACAGGGTGGTCCAGATCGTCTGGATAACTGATTTAGATAGACGTGGGGACGATTCCAGTTCAGCATGAAGAGTGATTTTTCGGGCGATTTTTTATGTAATAAACTTAAGTTATAGCATAATGAAAACTGTATAATTAGATCTGGACCAACCTATATTAAACCGTACACACACACACACACACACAGTGTCATACATCTGGACACACCCAGAAACTGTCATGTTTTGTTACAAATTGATATTTTAAATCAAGCTATCATTAAACCGATTTAGAAATACAGCCAAGACATTTTAGTGTTTCTAATGGCTATTACTGCTTGAAATACTGCAGTCACATGTGAGTAAAAATTTAAAATCAAAGTCCCATTTTCAGCAGATATTAAATGTCCCAATAGTAAACTCCCTTAGTGTATTCTTAATCATGTAAATAAGCTAATTGTGAATCAGAGTAACTTTTAATTGCACTGGAATTGCTGAAAGATGGTATTCGGTTCATGTGGGATGCAAGGCATTACTAAAAGTTCAGTCAGTTCAAAACATAGGCAAAACAGAACAGTCTATTGCTTTTTTGGCAAAACAGGTTATTCCACATGACAGACTGCCCTCTTTTCTTAAGATTGTTAGTCACCTTTGTATCAAAATGATACGTTTCTTGGCAATAGGAATCTAACCAGAACAGAAAAAGGAGGTGGAAGACATAGAATGAACACATGCCTAAGAGAATGAGGACATCCGAGTGTGTAGTGCAAGAAACAAACACTTTACAGTTCCCCAGTTGGCTTCTTCCTTAAATACACGCTGAATACCAGCATAATCTGCCAAAAGCGAAGAGATGACTCTGGGATGTTCACCATTATATACTTTTCCAGTTATCTTCTATCCAATGCTGGTGTTTTCGTCCATTTTAACATTTTTTCCATTTTGCAATCATGTGAATAAATAAAATTAAAAAAAAAAAAAATGGCAGTAGGTGCCAGTAAGAAACACTAGTAATGTTGGGGCTATATTTTAAAATTGATTTAATGGTATTTTGATTTAAAAAAAAAAAAAAAAAAAAAAAAAGTATCCATTTCTACCAAGAACATGAAAGTTTCTAAGTGTATCCAAATGGTATTTTATTTTTTAATTCAATAGATCTATTGGAGAGTGGCATGTGAATTCTCATTCTACACGAGTCACTACATCTTATAAGCCTAGCAATGTGTCTAGTTAGAGATAAGAAATGACAGAAAACAGTTAATCTCCTCAAATAACTTAATACATGGTCAGTCAAATCTACATGATCTTTAAGGTGAGACTGGAAGATATGTTTTCCTTTATATATAAAAATATCAAGCAACACATTGTTACACCAGTGTGAGCTTTTCATTCTCTCCACATCTGGACAATTATCCAAATTTAGAACTTCCAGCTCAAAAATAGAAAACCTCGATGTCATGCATTGCGCTCTCTTCTTATACCATTTTTGTTTTTTAACTGGGTCTTTGAACTCCATTAGCCCATTTTCCTTATTCACTTAGGATTTTCATAACCCGTTTATTACTGGAGAGAGGAAGAGCATGTATGTATACTGCCAAATTTACAACTTGGACTTTCCTTTCAGTCTCATTTTTGTATTTCATTTAGGCTACATGGCAGAATTTACAGATGCTCAGTTAATTCTGTATCACTTTTGACAAACACCAGGATTACCATTAAACAGGTGTACTAGCCAGATTAACCTACAAAGCTGCATCTCAAGTTAGTTAGCTGGCAGTAGACAGTACTGATAAGAGGTGAATGCTCCATGTTGGGGTGGTCATCAGGAGTCCATCGAGGGTGTGACCTTAGACTGCTGCATTTATCTAATTTTTATTAATGACAGATTTTGGTGTAGTTAGTGAACTGGTGAAATTTAGATTAATTTCATATTAGTATTGGAGGGGCAGCAGATAATGAGGAAGTAAACACAATTCAAAAAGACTTGGCACAAATTTTCAGAGCCAAGCAAACACTTTAACTTTGCATATTTCTACAGTAAATTAAAATGTTAAAAGTGCTACATGTGGGCATGAGATGCTTCAATTAAAAACCAAGATGGGAAACACTGTTTTAAAGGCCACAATCTCCAAATTAATCTAAGCAATGTGCAGAAGCAATTAAAAAGGCAAATAAAATGTTTGGTTATATAATAAAATCTGTAAATCAAGGGATGTTGTAGTCTCACTAGTGCAATATAGTCTGAGCATATCTGGAGTACTGTGTGCAGTTCTTGTCACCATCTCTATTTATTTATATCTCTCTCTCTATAATATACACACGTCAATGAAACGTCTGAGCTATTGATCTGGTCAGTTAAGTAGCGGGGGGGGGTTGTTAATCAGTTTCAGCTGCTTTGGCGTAAATGAAATTAACAGGTGCACTAGAAGGGCAACAATGAGAAGACCCCCAAAACGGGACTGGTTTAACAGGTGGAGGCCACTGACATTTTCCCCTCCTCATCTTCTGTTTTTTCACTAGTTTTGCATTTGGCTACGGTCAGTGTCACTACTGGTAGTATGAGGCGATACCCAGACCCTACAGAGGTTACACAGTAGTCCACCTTCTCCAGAATGGCACATCAATATGTAATATGTGCCACTGCCAGGTGGTTTGATGCGTCTCCCAGCACAGTCTCAAGGGCATGGAGGAGATTCCAGGAGACAGGCAGTTACTCTAGGAGAGCTGGACAGGGCCGTACAAGGTCCTTAACCCATCAGCAGGACAGAAAGGTATCTGCTCCTTTCTGCAAGGAGGAACGGGATGAGCCCTAGAAAATGACCTGCATTGAGGCTGCGGGAAGGGAGGGGCCCACGTCATTCACGTGCCAGCCTTTCGCCATGTTTCGGAGTGTACCTTGCCTCCACTTAACTAGCAATACCCATTTATTCAACGGACATCTACAGATTGGGGGATGTTGAGAGAGAGAGAGAGAGAGTGCTACATACATCTTGGAGGGTAGCTGTCGATTACCAGAGAAAGCAATCCCACAAATTTTCTCCTCACTCGGGGGACACTCTTCAGAACTGAACACTATCAGATACAATGCCAATGTTTGACCTTCAAATATACCTACCTTCCGCTTGGAATTAGAAATTTTAAAGTTCATCCTTTATCACTACTACGTGTGCGGAGCTACAGGGGCCAGCTAGTATTATATACAAGTTGAGGCACAGAGAGTCTATTCAAATTTTAGACTTTCTGAATGTACTTAGTGTTGCTTTATAATGATCTATAAAGTATTTCCTTCTTCACACTTATTTGGTAAACAATTAATGAAAACATTCTGCTACACACACACAAAAAACCCGCACACAGCAAAAACAAATCACAAGCAGAATTTAGAGCTTTAAAAAACAAAGGCTTGTGGAATGTAGATCAACAGTGCAGAGCAGCCCAATTTGATAACTTTGTAGAGTGTGGCACCGGTGGTTAAAGGATAATATGCAGGATAATGCTAAATGGTATACTTTTCTTCCTTTACAGCAAAAATATAAGGTGTGTAACCTTAGTACTTGGTTTTCATTTCACCTTTGTTTTACAAATTGTGCATCAAGCTAGCAGCCACCAAACTGCTACCTCAAGCAACAT
>JANRMT010062856.1:24800011-24833606 GCA_026402145.1 Polypterus bichir lapradei | reverse complement strand
TGGATGAAAACCTGCTCCAGAGCACTCAACCTCAGACTGGGGCAACGGTTCATCTTTTAGCAGGACAACGACCCTAAGCACCCAGCCAAGATATCAAAGGAGTGGCTTCAGGACAACTCTGTGAATGTCCTTGAGTGGCCCTGCCAGAGCCCAGACTTGAATCCGATTGAACATCTCTGGAGAGATCTTAAAATGGCTGTGCACCGACGCTTCCCATCCAACCTGATGGAGTTTGAGAGGTGCTGCAAAGAGGAATGTCCAAAACTGGCCAAGGATAGGTGTGCCAAGCTTGTGGCATCCTATTCAAAAAGACTTGAGGCTGCAATTGCTGCCAAAGGTGCATCGACAAAAGTATTGAGCAAAGGCTGTGAATACTTATGTACGTGTAATTTCAGTTTTAATAAATTTGCAAAAACCTCAAGTAAACTTTTTTTCACGTTGTCATTATGGGGTGTTCTGTGTTGAATTCTGAGGAAAAAAATGAATTTAATCCATTTTGGAATAAGGCTGTTAAATAACAAAATGTGGAAAACGTGATGCGCTGTGAATACTTTCCGGATGCTCCGTATTTGTTTTTATAGCTTATATATTAGGTTTTAACCTATTGTAACAGTATCATGTTACAATAAAATGTATGCATCATATATGCTGTACAAGGCAATTATGTGAAATGAACTTCATGTATATTTTATGACTGTACTTCTATTACATGTCTGCATAACCTATCCCAGCAGCAACAAGTATAAGGTTGGGTCCGACTCTAGGAAGGCCCAGCCAATCACAACCCCAGCCCCTCTCCACACCCCTCATTCAGGGTCAATTTAGAGTCAGATTAGCAAAGAGGGGAGCAAATACAGAGAGCCTGCAAATTCTGCAGAGTGATTAGGACAGGATCGGAGGTAAAACCACCTAAATTCGAAGATATAATCCATTAATCTCTTTTTTGATTTGTGTAGGTAAATTTACAAAATAGAAATAATGTGCTTAAAGTGTTTAGTCAATCTAAATTACTAAAGCTTACAATGTTCTAACAGTGAATGGATCAATTGATTTTCCAAACTGTTTTGCAGGCTTTAGTCACATGGTGATTTTTAAATAAATTCACTTCAGCTTTATAAATTGTCAGACATATCTATTTTAATTTTTTTTTTTTTTTTAAACCACTATGTCGTTAGTGAAATATGATCAAATTCCAGTACTCTGACAAGTTTGAGCAATATGCTCTGCCCAGTGGCAAGGGCATAATTTAAAGTCATCACAGGTAACACTAGGATGGCAGAAGGAGGATTTGTGAAAAAACAAACCATCCTTCCACATGCCACCATCACCAGTCTGAGTCAATAGGTTGGAACGTCACATACAATGAAGTGGGGAGAGGGGGTTTAAAAAAAAAAAAAAAGAAAGAAACAGTGAAAAATAATCCACCGGATAACAAGGTAGTTACTCAGCAACTGCAGCCCATAAATTTATACAAGAGCACATACCTGGATGAAGGAGCATGAACTGACCACCCAAAATCTGCAATCTTCAGCTGACCAGTGCCATCAAGGAGAAGATTCTCGGGCTTGATGTCCCTGTGAATGACTCCTCTGGAGTGACAGTAGAGCAGTGCGTCGGACAACTCAGTTATATACTGTTAAGCATACAGAATTGCCATCAGCATTAACAGGTACACAGAATAGACCCCCCCCAAATTAGGCTATTAAAACAGCAAACAAAAAATGACCACAGTGCATGAACCATTCCACTTTCCCACTTCATACTCAGTTTCCATATTCAAGATGGATGCTAAATGTGGTTACTTTTTGTGGAAATGAAGGATAATACCTGTACTTTGAACTGGTCAGACTTTTGTGCCCAGTGTCAGAGTTAAACAAATGTCTTGTAAATTTGTAATGGGCCACTATGTGAATTTGCACTTAGCTGTCCACTTTTAAAAAAATAAAAAAAAAGTCAAAGATACTTTAATAACATTATCTATAAAGTGAGTAAAGTCAGTCCAGCAGCAACCCACTCTGGACAAGCACCCCTAAACAGACTCGTCATATTTTAGGTTTAGGATGCAAGCAATTACTATTCTTGGATTGCTCAACTATCACAGGACTAATTTCAAGGTTACTAGATACAGTCAAGGAAGGACAGCAAAGTGGCCAAAACACTTAAGGGAAGCATGGATGAAGTTCTCTCCATTCATAAAACAGTAATACAAAGAAATACTTTACTACAGGTACAAAAGCGGGTCACCCCATCTACCTAAAGTAGTGTGCCACTTCAGACAGGTCAAAGATGTAAATGGGGGGGATGAATGCCATTAAAGTCACTTGAATTTTTTATATACACACTTACACGGAAATCACAGGCCTCATGCTTGGTTGTGGATTCACGGCGGCCAATGAAGACTTTCAACTTTTTTTTTGTGCAGGTTTATGATAGTGGAGTCTTTTCCTAAAGGAAAACTCCAGAAGATTTCTTACTTACACATGTAAAAACAGATGATTTTTTTTTAAAAAAAGGTTTCTGCCTTAACCGGGTCAAATCACATTATCCCATTTATGTATGTGCATGTAGTTTCAGCAGAATCTGATGTACCTGTAAAGGTTTGCATGTCAACAACTTAACAGATAAGACACACACATATATAGTATATACATACATTAAAAACCATACTGTATGTACTAAAACAAATTCAGCTTGCCTGTTATTGCATATATTACTTGCTAAACCTGGTATAGGATTTTATGGCCTCTCAGCTGATCAAGGGTATAAGTCAATCATCGTAAAATAAACATCCATCCTATAACTGACAAAGGATTATTGAATTAACCACATAAAAGTTATCATGCACTTGGTGACTGGCCAAATAAATATCACAGAGTTTAAAGAAAACCACCATGTCCTAGACCACCTTCACTATTTAAGGCAAAATGACACAAGTCATTGATCATAGAAGCAAATTACATAGTTAGGTGGTGGTTTGTTTCCAAATCCATTATTACTCCTTCACCCAAACCCTTTCTTACTGTGGCACTTCTCTGATCATCAAAACGGACGCATTTCTGTAGTTCACTGTACAGTTCACCCTTGGGAGCATATTCCAAGATGAGGTACACACGGGCAGCATCATGAAAATAACCGTAAAGCCTCAGGATGTTGGGATGCCTAAAGGGGGGGGGAGGGTGGGGTGGGAATTTAAAAAAAAAAAAAAAAAAAAAGTTAACTAATTTCTTCCATATAAAGGAATATTTTAACTCCCAGCCCCACCAACATTGTGGATAATTTTCATTTGAAGCTCTCATTTCCTTCAATGATACAACCGGAACCTTTAACATCTGCTCATCCTCTAGATACAAACTTTTTTTTGCAACTATGCCTAGCTACAAATAATTTCATCTCTTCAACATGGTTGAAGGGACTGGGTAGACTACTGGGTGCTAGGTTCAAAATGACAGTAATGTGCAGACCCATAAGTAATGGTTTTTGAACAAATCATTGCAAATGGAGTGGGCAAAAGTTTTCAGAAGTTGATATATTTAAAAAAGTTATGAATTTCATAATTGCTTTATTACTGTATATACTCATGGATAAGTCGGGACTTGTTTACAGCATCATTTTTGGTATTTTATAATGTCGGTCGTACAAGTCAAATGCGGAAAAAACTCATGCTATTGGTACAAGAGATTATGATATGCTAACACCCACCTGAGAGAGTAACACGGAGAACACTTCATTTTTTTTCCCTCTATGTGGGTGAGGCAATGCACTGTATCAAGCATGTGCTCCTAACCACTCACGCTCTCTCTATTGTACCTGCGTGACCACACGGTAACACCTCAACTATTCCAAAGCAACATTTGCACGGATTTGTGTTTTTTGTATCTCACACCTTCATACACCTTTATCGTAAGAGCATCCCTTATCTACGATGGAGTGCTCGATCAGAAGAAAATAAGAAGCTGGTTTTAAATTAAAGGTCATAGAAGTAGCAAAAGAAATTGGTTACTACGCCGCTGCAACAAAACTCGATGCATCTGAGAAACTGATGCAAGATTGGAGAAGGAGAGAAGATGTAAAAAAATAAATAAATAAATAAATAAATAAATAAATAAATAAAGCGTCGCATTTTTTAACGGGCGTACAAGGAGGTCTGATTTTATGATCGATTTTTCATATTTCAAGACCCTGACTTATATGCAAGTTTATACGGTAACTAAAAATATTGTCAACTGCACCTAGGTAAAATCTTGAGTGCTCAAATCACTGGCCTCGCGCATTCACAACTGTAAACCTACTTCTGCCCACCCCTGTATATTCAGTTACTTCAGGTGACGTAAAATGGACTGAAATTTCCAAATGTAAAATATACTAAAAACTAAACTTAAATGCAAACAAATACTGAACACAGCCGTATTACTCACTTTAAACATTGATGTGATGTACTCAAACGCTGCAGATTGCAGTAAACAAGATCAAACATGGATTCACTGGCTGAACTCATTGTAAATTTTGGTAAGTACATTTTCAAATCAAACAGTTAAAAAATAAAAAAAGCTACAGAAAATTCAAGAACAGTTTTACAAGGAAATTAAAAGAAACTCCGTCCACTTTTCTTTGTTACCTCCTGTACTTTGTAGTAATGGCCAAGAAAAAAAAATCATCATGTTTTATGAAGAGTGGAAATAGCTTCCTATTCTATCAGAATTATGGAGACAAGTGCTGGACAACAACAATCAGTATATATATATATAAAAAAAAAAAAAAAACCACCACACAGCCATTGGTGAGGGGGTGGGGAGAGAGACTCCCATTATTTGTGTTGCATAATCCACGTCAGTACATACATACTTTGGAACAATGAAAGCAGTCCACATAAGGAAGCCCCATCACACAGGCTTTGGATGAACTCCAAAGCCATTTACTGGATGAGACTAATGTCTTGATACGCAATTCAATTAAAGAAAAATCAGCAGCAAAATAAAACAAAACAAAACAAAACAAAAACACCACACTGGTCACTAAGAGAACATCTAGAATGAAAACCTGCAGCCATGGAGGCACTCCAGGACCAGAGTTGGAAACCCCTGCCATAATATTTCTAATAGAATGGGAGGCTATTTCGTATTTTCCACAAAAAGATTCCCCCCCCAGTAACCATCAATATAAGCTACAAGGACTAAGTAACAAAAATATTTTTGGGTACAATATTCTTTTAACAATGACATGAATCCCATAACTAATTTCATGTCAAAATGGTACAGTGTTTAGCACCACTACCTCACAGATGCAGCAGAGGTCTCAAATTTTGCACCTGCCATCTGTGTGGAGTTTGCAGGTTATCCTTATACCTATGGGGTTCCCCCCCCCCCCCTTACTTTGGTTTCTCCCTAAGCATGTATATGTTAGCTATACTAGCATAGCTAACTGGCCTCATACAAGAGAGTAGGCCTTCTAAGTGGGTGGGCACCACACAACCTGAAATTGGCCTATAGTATATTTAATTAAAATGATTTTTAAAAGGAATTTCTTTTAACAGCTTAGATTTAAATACCACCAATGTATCCAAGACTATGATTATACACTCTTCAATGCTCTGATCCATATAATGTATCTAATTGTGCATGGTGTACAGATGCAAACCACATCACACACAGCAGAAGCAAATACCTCAGATGGGCTTGTATTTCCACCTCCCTGCGCAGCTGGTGCTCTACACCAGCTTTTTCAATCTGGCACTTAAAAAGCACTTTTAAGGCAAGGATGAACTTGGACTGGCGCTCACGGGCCAAGTAAACATTGCCAAACTTTCCTTTTCCTAATGGACGGCCAATGTCGAAGTTGTCCAAAGTCCATCGCTTCCTGAAAGATGCCAAAAGAGTCGTAATTAGTATGGAGAAAAATTCTAAAATGAACATTATCACAAAGCCAATTAAAATCAAGAGAAGAAATCCTGCTACTAAAATGGACATTAAACTGTCCAATATTAGACCATTATATTCCCCATCTAATCTAACCTCAAAAGAAAAATTTCTTTTGAATACAATTAAATTTCAGATCTTATTTCTTCATCACTGGCTACTCTCTGTAAATGCATAGACGTCTCTCTCCTCTGAGTAAAAGGTTACTAAAAGAAAAATCACGTAATGAAAAGCCTTAATATACTAGTATCAGCAAGGAAAAAGTCAACGTCAGGCTCTTTAAAATACACAAACTTTTTACCAACTATGTAAACTGGACTTATTTGATGTCAACAGATTGTCTCTCCTCTTGAGCAAGTGCTTCTTCTAGCAAAAGGCTCACTTTAGAAGCAACCTAGTTTTTAGAAGCAACCTAATTTAATCAACAAGGACATGCCTTAAGGGCTGTTCCCACCATTGGGGAGAACAGCTAGCTCATTTCAGTGCCACATCTATGTGCGGTGGTTTCGATTTGTTCACTTCCCATAAGCTTACAGTGGGCCTTGCAGTAGAAACACAAGGTTACTGTTGATCTGATACTAGATCTAAACTGAAAGTCAAATTAAAATTAAATTTGAGAAAATTGTGAGCACAATGAGTCCATAACATAATTGCTTCCTTACCTGGTTTTTTTTTTGGGATAACCAAGTTATCTATGAATTATCCCAATGGGAGAAATTACCTAGGAAGCAATTTATAGGAAATTTCCTACTGGGAAGCTCTATTAAAATACTGGGTAAATACAGCATACTCCTATATATAGCACAGTTTTACACAAGTGCAAAGTGTAAAACACAGACTTACTTTTCAGAGGTTTTATTATCTTCAGATATATAAGCTAGAAAAGAGAGAGAGGAAAAAAAAAAAAAATATATATCAAACATACATACAAACAATATACTTTGGATGCTTCCTGGCAACAGCATTGCAGTTTAAGCTTCTTCATTCCATCCACTAAGAAATATGTAAAGCATTTGTGATTGCACAACATCCAACTAGTTGGTGCATCATTACAATGCACAAGCTGCCCAAACTGAATAGAAGCCTGGGGCAGTGTGACTCTTACACTAGTCAGTCAGTGACTGGGATTCTCAATCCTGGTAATAAAGTAGGGTCATGACTGCTAACTTTCATGGTAATTTTTTTTTTTTTTTAAAAAAAGGGAACTTTCCTCACCAAGAAGAGCTCTTAGGACTAAAATTTGAAAACCTTTATTAGGAAGAAAACAAAAAAAAAACCAACAACCACTCTACACACCTTTCCAGTACACTATATTTGGTGGACCATTCTCTGTTCACAGGTAAATTGATCATTTACAATATAAACCATGCATGAATGTAGGGCAGAGGTGAGAACTATAAAAATATTAAACTATACTTCTGTTTAGTATACAGTAGCACCTTCAATCAATGTATAAGTTTTGGCAGCTGTAGCCATTCAAACAGCATGGAGACATAAATCAATCAACCCTGAAGAGTCTACCAGTCCATCATAAGGCACACACACTCCTACCAGCCCATTTTGACCTAAAATGCCTTTACTTGGTATGAATAAGGACAAGTATCCAGAGGAAAATGACCATAGTGACCATTACCAAGAACCAAATCCAGTCGGCTCAAGGGCTGTAGCAATCCTGTCATGTGCCAAGAATAGATGTTTAAATCTGGAGGCATTACATAAGTCAAAGAGATCAAAATTTCCCTTGGATACTGACTCTGGGTTTTCAGTCACACACTGCCTCAAAGAGCATGGTGCTTCCTGGGACAACATGAAAGGATTAAAAAGGAGAGTCAAAGACAGGGTCAAACTGAGGACTTTATAGTTTTACAGACAGTGTAAAAGTGTCATTTTCTGCTACTTAATGAGTTCTGTCCGACTTTTTAAACTTTTTGCAACACTACCAGCTGTGTACAAAGTTTTTTCTGTGATTAGTTTGTGGTAACCAGACTTTAACTTCATAAAACACCCACTCATATCAACATGATTCGTTGTTTAATGGTCTAGAGCAGGGGTTCTCAAACTTGGTGCTGGGGACCCACTCTGACCACAGATTTTTGTTCCAACCAGCTTATGTTTTCAATTGGACTCCTGGGTTAAGTGAACTGTTATTTTTCAGATTGCGCTTTGCAAACAATATAGAAATTTGAAAGTTATATTCTTCTCCAGCACACATAGTATTACATACTAAGCAGTTATATGGGAATGTTTTTTTTTTCTTTATCGATATTTTCATTGTACTTCTAATTGTTTAATCCATTATTTACTAATTAACAGGTCTGCCTCTAAAGTAGGTGCAGCCTTTCAAGATTTAGTAGTTGCCGGGCTCCACTCCTTTAATTATTAAAGATACAATGAAGGAAGCAAACTGCACAGAGAAAGGGCAAAATATAGTGAAGAGTTAAAGCATTTAAAACTATAGCAAAAAATATATATGTTTACAGGTCTTACAAAAGCATTCTGTTGTGCTTTTCTGAATGTAGAATAAGGGAAAAAATCCAGCTAATTAAGCGAGTATTATCAGTTGTCACCTATTATGAATCTGGTTGAAACAAAAACCTGAAGCCACAGTTAAACTTGGGCCAGGGGGGTCATGAACCCCTGCTCTACCCATATTAAAAAAAACCACACACACACATTTATGTTAGAGTTTCTGGTGCAAGATTATAGCCAACTTTGAATGACATACCAGCAATACACTCGCCTTCCCAACCCGATCCAATTTATAATGCTCAATTAACACAACAGCCAAATGATTTGTTTAGCAAATACAGAGGAAACAAAATTCAGGGACTTTTGGATTAACATGGTAGTCAGGGTCACATTCACTTTTAGCTCACTGCATTATTGTGAATAGGGCTCTTCAGTTTTGCAGGATTAAAATAGTTGAGGAATGCCTAGATGGGTAACAGGTTTGAAACTAATGTGGGGGTTCCTGCTTACACTGGAAGATTATTAAATCAGCTCTGTTAACAAGGCATGTTAGCATGATGCTCAACATAGAAAGGAGCTATATACAACGAGTAGATCCCATATGTATTTATCAACATTTGATAATGGAGAAGGTGGCATTGCAACACTTGATCCCCAGTGCAGTTACGAGCATGAATGTCACCGATGAGTTTGCACATTTCCTACACACTGATGTGGCTTTATTTGTACATTAATATGGCACGCCGGTAAAAGAGGCAACCCAGAAGTATCAAGCAACTACAACTGTGACAGAGTGGAAGAGGATGCAAGATGATGGATTGGACTTCGATTCAGTGTCAAACGGTCCAACCTGGAGAACCTGCATATCCGCTACAATCCTGAGGATAGGTCCCCTTTGAATTCAGCAATATGAAATGATTAAACCAAAATCAACACTGATAAGTCACAGAATATAAATACACAGCCCAAGGCAACCTATCATACCCAGTGCATTTTGACTCGGCGGGTCCGATGACTTGCTTGGCACCTGAGCCACATGAATCTCGGAGACTGCTGGCTTAGACTTCACGTTTTCCTTGGCCACAACAGCTTGCGAGGAAGGCTGATGCGATGGAGGTTTGCGCAGATCTGCCTTTATTTCATATTTCTGCTTCTGTACTCGCTGAGGTCCATTCGCGGGTACAAGAGGGCGAGGGACTGGTACTGCAGCGGCTGCTACACGAGTCGGTGCCACTGGTACACGCCTAGGCCCAACTCCAGTGGCCTATAATATAACAAAAAAACACACACATGCACATTTATATAAATCATGAAAATGTTACACTGGAAAGCTGCCCATCGAACGCCTATTTAAAAATAAAAGGCGCTATATACGCATATAGTATAGCATATTCACTTTTACTTTTCACGTGAACTCGCAAACACAAGAGAGTTTAAATTTATTAATCTCCAGACTATAGCGATGAATAGATTTCCAATAAATAGCAAAGTAATAGCTATGGTCTCCTTACCTGCATTGTGGGCCCGGTCAAGGCGTTATTATTCAGTCTCCTGACCGGATCCATCACCCTGCAAAATAAACGACGTTAAACCAAAACCTTTAACGTTACGTATCCAACTCTGAAGAAACCGTAAGTTTAAGCCTTACTAAGTTGCTGCGGACCAGTGAACGTTGAAATCACTATTATCGCTCACCACTTTCAGAAAAAAAAAGCTGTACCTTCCTCTATTCCAAAAGCCCAGTTCAGGACTTGACTGTTTAAATTCAAATCTCTCCTTTTAAATACCGCCTCAACGTCTCGAGTGTTTATTGGCCAAAGGACAGGAATAAGTTAAAACGCAGGCGCTGAGCACGCACGTGTGACGTAATTACGTCGTATTTATTTCTGCGCATGTGCTAAGCGATTGGTTTTGTATGTAATGTACGGACTGTAAAGGTTTAAAGCGGAAATTCTAAGGTGATAATTATAGACAATAATTCATTACTGGAAAATAAAAATTAGATCTACTTTTTAAATCTCCCTGCTTTTGTACTGAATAGTATAGATTATAAATTAACTATTTACGATATACGATATATAATATACGAACTATATGATTAGCTAGGAAACAGTTTTTTTGTAAAGTCATTTAATACTTACAGAGGTCTAAAATGAATCAGAATATTCAAATGGAAGAAAATCTCTTACTTAGAATATTAGAAAAAGTAAGTTATTTTAATTCCAGGTCAAACCAGTTTTAAGAATTCATTATAAGGAATAACAGTGTTTTTGAAATTTACATGCAGGTGGCTCAGTAGGTAGCGCTACCGCCCTTACAGTTCCGGAGTCCTGGCTCCAATCTCTGACCAGATCTGTATCAGTGCATTTTTATCCTCATACTCCATTTTCCCAGTCACATCACATCACCTCTTATGTTCATTCTAATTTGACTACTTTTGGTGTGTGCATGTTGGGGTCCAGGATTGTTCCATCCTCACACTCACAACAGGCTCCAGCCTCCATAAAAAAGATTATGTGGGCCCGAGGATGTTATTTTTTACATGTGTTCAATTAAATGAGAAATGCAAATAATTTTTGCTTTTCTTAGTAGAATTATATCTGTATTTGTTTAAAAAATAATGTTTTTTTCTTGAAAATGCTTAATTTTTAATTCACTCATTGGTTCAGGACTGCAAGGTCAAAATCTTTGGATAAGAATATAAGTAACACATTGGTTAAGTTTGCAGATGATACCAAGCTAGGTGGATTGGCAGATAATCTGAAATCCATCGAATCATCACAGAGGGACTTGAACAGCAAGCAGACTTGGGCAGATTTGTGGAGGATTAAATTTAATGTCAGTAAATGTAAAGTATCCCATGCAGGAAGTAAAAATGTGAGGTTTGAATAGACAATGAGAGGTCTGAAAAATTGAAAGTACACCTTATGAGAAGGATTTAGGAGTCGTGGTGGACTTTACACTATCAACTTTGAGACAGTGTTCAGAAACCATTAAGAAAGCTAGCAGAATGTCAGGTTATATAGCACCCTGATGTGTGGAGTACAAGTCCAAGGTGGTTCTGCTCAAGCTTTATAAAGTACTGGTGAGGCCTCATCTGCTTTACTGTGTACAGTTTTGGTCTCCAGGCTACAAAAAGGACATAGCAGTGCTAGAAAAAGTCCAAAGAAGAGCGGCTCTGCTCATTCCAGGGCTACAGGGGATGAGTTATGAAGAAATATTACAAGAGCTTTTCAGTTTACGCAAAAGAAGATTAAGAGGAGACATGATTGAAGTGTTTAATATTATGAAGGGAATTAGTCCAGGGGATTGTGACTGTTACTTTAAAATGAGTTCAGCAAGAACACGGGGACACAGTTGGAAACTTGTTAAGGGTAAATGTTACACAAATATTAAGAAGGTTTTCTTCACACAGAGAACCGTACACACTTGGAATGAGTTCCCAAGTAGTGTGGTAGACAATAGGACTTTCAAAACTTGACTTGATGTTCTTTTGGAGGAATTAAGTGGATAGGACTGGTGAGCTTTGTTGTGCTCAATGGCCTGTTCTTATCTGGATTGCTCTAATATTAATTTTTCTGCAGCACCAAGCAGTAGGCAAGAATGAACCCAGGGTACCAGTCTAGTTTAGAACATACTAGCCAACCCATTCGTATAGTGGATAATTTAAAGCTGCTAATCAACTTAAAGGATAAGTTCAGCATTTTTTAAGTCAAAGTTCTTTTTCTGGAAGGTTGCGTACATTAATTTGCTCCAGAAAGTGAAGTTGTTTAAATAAAAATCATAGGTTTATAGTGTTATATGTTTATAAGCTCATTGTTGTCACAGTGAAATTCTTACTTGCATGTGCTAATCAACATTTAACATGTCACCACTCTACATGATTAGTGAGCAAAACAACTTTACCTCAACACCTCTGTCTTCCTTATCTGACAAATCTCAGAATACAGTTTATGATCCACCATTAGTAGAAATACAGCCATGTGATAACCTACTTAGAATTATTTGAAGTTTTAACATTTTGAATATGATTTCTCTGTACTTGAATTTTTGATGTGCGAGCGTACCAAACAACTCAATAACTAGAAATGCATTAGGGAAAGAAGTTCACAGTTAATGTATACTTTCTAATAAAGACAAAAATACATTGACAATTGAAGAATTATTTTATGTAATGTATATCCAAATGACATTATTCTGTCACTTTTAACCCACTTAGTTAAATTAACGACCATGATGTATTAAATTTATCATACACATGCTCATAAATGAAGGCCACTTAAAAAATGGATAAGCTTTAACATTTTTTTATTTACCAGTGTCTTGTTGTTGAAATGCAGTCATCAAGATTACAGTTTGTTTTGCTTGAACCCAAATCTCAGTCACACAGAGTGATCATACAAAGCATACACTTATTACTTTCCTGTGATCATACCCAGTTTTAAATGAATAATTGAATTTACATTCGAAGAATGACTGTCATAACTTTAAGGTCATCAACACACCAATTGTATTCTGATATTTACTGCATTAAAATTTCAGCATTGGGGAGGATTTACATCTTGGATACCATTATTTCCTTCACTCTCTTTATAATATTTAAGTTCGTTATCATACTTCCTTGTTGTCTCCATTTGTTTGTGCTGTAAATCTCATATCTTAGGAATGTGAGAGAAAAAAAAAATACCTGGAAAAAAGCCACTCAGGCATGATAGAGATATGCAGACTCCCCACTGATAATGCCTGCTACCCAGCAACATTAACCACACGGCGCCACCTGGACAACCATTATAACTTTTAAAAATATATTTATTATAGCTTACCTAAAAAACTATAACAGCAACAAGAACATTTCTTTCTATAGCACATTTCCATACAAATGATATACAGTAGCTCAAAGTGTTCTACCAGATAACAATGGAAATAGAACAAGAACAGATAAACAAATCTGAATTAGATACAAATAATAATAAAACAAATACCAAAGTGTATTAGATAATAATAAATTAGTACATACTTATCTAACATGGATATGCAAGTAATAGAAAAGAAAATAAATTCCTTATTTCATTTTTAAGTCTGTAAAGATTAGTTATTCAGTCTTTAAAGGTAAGTCTGATGGCATGGTGAGATGTCCGATTAAGACAGAAAAAATAAAAAATACTCTAGATAAGCTGGATAAAAAAGCAAAATCTGCAGGGTTTCCAACGCCAAAAAATCCACAGGTCATTCCAAGCCCCCCATGGCATTCTATAGTACATGAATGTGTCGCAATTACACGATAATGTTGCGGAAGTTATTTTGCTTCATTTTTCCAGCATCTCAGGTGGCTGCAGGATACTTAGGTCAGGGAGCAGGGGCACGTGGCACTAACACAGAGGAGCGGAAAAAAAAGAAAACACACAACAGTAGTGATAAGTAACAATCCTATAAAACAACAAGTCGAATTACATTTAATGAAAGAGAACCAATTTTTGTAAAACACTAGTATTTGAGATGTTAGCAATTTAAGTGTTTAAGAGAAAGACAGATTCAATAGGTGCTTTTTAGTAGTTTATTAAAGTGCTAAATTGTATTGACCCTGCATATATCTAATTATAAAGCATTCAAGATTTTTGGTGCAAAGAAACAGAATGTTGCCTCTAAAATTCTTTTATGCTTTATACGTTTGGAATACCAAGCAAGCCAGACTTAGAGGATCAAATGTTAACAATTGGGAGTATAGGGCAACAAACAAACTAAATACAGTAGAAGAAGGTGCTAGATTGTTTAGAGGCTTACAAACAATATTTTAAAATCAATCCTAAATGACACAGGCAGCTAGTGGAGTGGTGCTAAGACTGGTGAGATATGCTCAGATTTTCTGTTTTTGGTTAAAATTCTTGATGCTGCATTTTGAACTAATTGCAGCCAATTTGTATATTTTTTTTTTTGGTAATCCTGATATTATTGCAATTGCAGTACTGTTAACAGCAAAAGACAAAAAACTGTATTAACTTTCCTGCATCTTAAATATAAAAGATCTAACTACGGTAGTGCAATGTTTCCTAAGTGAAAAAAATGCAGTTTTAGTAGTCTGCTTAATGTGCAATTTGAAATTTACTGTAGCTCTGAATCTAAAATGACACAGGCCTTGTTTGTAAAGCCAAACACCCTAGCTAATGTCTAACGACCTCACTTTTTTATTTGCTGCCAATAATTAAAGTTATTTTTGCTTTGCACCGTCCCCCACCATAACCTACCTTCTATGGGGGAGGGGTGAAAGCTTTAGATTTTTCAAAAATTTCAATCTCTGGTTTATGACAAATCTCGATGTTTAGGGTCCCCTAAAGCAAAAACATCAATATCTCCATGATGGGTGTGTGTATGTCTATGTGTGTGTGTCTGTGTGTCACAGTTTCTTGAGGATGGTCTGGAGCTAAAAGAGCTGGACAGAAAAATACCAAACTCGAAAAGTAAGCCTATTATGAGATGACGATGTGCTGATTAGTTTTTGAGCAAAATCATGCAAGAGAAAAAGAAACCCTCAAATACCATGACTCTGCAATTATTATGAATTCTTCTCGTCAATTGCTATCGTAATGACCTATTTTATGATCAGAAAGATCAGTCTCAGAGCCATAAATAATTACTGAGATGTTATAGAATAGTTTGGGTAACTTGGTTCCTAGGGCGCACACTCATGTCTGAATTTTTTTCCTTGTTGACTTTAAGGGAATTATTATTCATTCATTCAATGATGCTGATAAGACACTGGGTCAGAGGATTTACAGTATATTGGTCTGTTTCTGGATCTATTGTGAATTATATAAGACTATATGTTAAGCCCGTGTTGTAAAAAGCCTGGAGTCCTAGAAACTATTGAAATCGTCAGAAAAAAACTGAAATGTCGAGATGTCAGGTAATTGAAAAGAACAACTGTGAGCATCTCTCTCCTAGAAGAATTTGTTTTGCCGATGTGCTCGCCTCGCTTGTGTATTAGCGGTGGGAGGAAAAGTAAAAGGGATACCGTTTTGCCGATATTAGCGATATTATTTCTTTGGAGGTTTCGTATTGCAGACGTGCTCACCTCACTTATGTATTAGTGGTGGAAGGAAAAGTAAAAAGGATACTGTTTTGCAGATGTTAGCGGCTAAGCAACTTTGTCTTTCTTCTGAGGAGTCGTTTTGCTGAGGTGCTGGCCCTGCTTGTGTTATTAGCGGCTAAGCGAGTTTTGTCTTTCCTCGGTGGTGAAGCCCTTACCCCGACTCCACCTTTGACTTCTGGGCCGGACAGACACACACACACTTCCACACGTAGACGGTTATATATAAGATGTTTTTAGGCAATAATATAAATGCAGGAGATATTGCAAATACAGGATATACTGGTTTTAATTCTTAATGATTGAATTAAAATGTACAGATCCAGTAAACACTTCCTGTGATTTAATATCATCTTTGTCAAAAAAAAATTTGTCTTGTACAATATGCATTGAAATGCTTAGTTGTTATACTCCATGACTATGCATTAGAAAAACAGTAGTAAAGAGAATAAAGAATAAAAATCAATAAATGCAATGACAGAATAGATAATAAATGACTTGATATAAGAGAATTAACAACAGAGCATCATGTTGCCCTGAGCACTGTACTCAATTAGGATGCAGATGGATTGTTGACAGAAGCTCCCCCTCAATCTCTCTGAAGTAGTCTGCAGGCATTGGCAGAGTTTACCTGAACACAGCACAGAAAAGAGGCCACTGCTAGGATGGCCAGTATCACTAATAATTTTGTTTGCCCTCTCCAACATGGCTTGATATAGACATCCTGGAATTTAGAGAGTGTACAAACTGTGATTTGTTCAGCAGGCCACACCACTCTCAGCAGAGCTTTTCAGTCCTGGTGTGTGCTGTTTCCAAACCAGTCAGTAATACTTCCTGTCAGGAAACATTCAATGGTGGAAAGGTAAATTGGTCTTTATTATCTGGGAGGGAAGTCTAAAATGCCTGGGATGTCTGAGGTGGTAAGGACTTTGTTGTGCCTTCTTCACCAAGGTGTCAATGTGCTTTAACCAGCTCAGGTCCTCTGCAATGTGGTCACTGAGGTATCTGAAACTGTCCACCCTCTCCAGCTGAGTGTTGTTTATACTGAGGAGGTGGTAGTGTCTCTGCTGTTTTCTCCCAATGTCCACAATCAGCTCCTTTGTTTTGCTGCAATTCAGAAGATGACTGTTGTTGTGACACCATTGTTACAGTTTCTGTACTTCTTACAGGTAAGCCTGCTTATTGTTTTCAATGATCAGGCCCACTACAGCTGTGTTATCAGAAAACAATGATGTTAAAGCCATGTGCAGATATGCAGTGATACAGTGCATCTGGAAATTATTCACAGCGCATCACTTTTTCCACATTTTGTTATGTTACAGCCTTATTCCAAAATGGATTAAATTCATTTTTTTCCTCAGAATTCTACACACAACACCCCATAATGACAACGTGAAAAAAGTTTACTTGAGGTTTTTGCAAATTTATTAAAAATAAAGGTTTTGAAACCTGAAAAATCGATCATAAAATCAGACCCCGACTTATACGTACATTCAAATATGTGACAATTGCTTCCTCCAATCTCACATCAGTTTCTCAGACGCATCGAATTTTGTTGCAGCTGCGCAGTTACCGATTTCTTTCGCCGTCAATTGGATAACATACATACAAGACCGCAAGACAAGCATATTAGTGAGTCTTCATTGTTTGTTAATTTATTTTTATAGTTCTATTTTTTTAATTATATTTTTCTCAAACAATTAAAAAAAAGACACTTTATTTTCCTCCTGGGCAACGCTGGGTATTTAATTTCAGCTAGTTATAGAAAAAAACCCGATCTAAACCTGTTAAGTAGTTCTCTCATGAAAAGCGGACATTCATACATACAGACAAACTGACAGACATTGGATTTTATATATAGAGAGATTAGTAGTATTTCAATATCAGTTCTAAAGGACACAGATAACCAATGTAACACTAAAACTGGTGAGATGTGCTCAGATTTTATTTTTCTGGCTTTCATTCTTGCTACCGCATTCTGTATCATTTAACAGGCATCATCTAACAAGTGTAGCATTGACTATATTCCATATTCCTTTATCAAGTCGTGATCTTCAGTAAACATTGCTTTTCCTATTAAAACAACTCTGAATTGTTCCATAAGAAAGTGTTTTGAGGATTAAAATTATGTGGACAAATCCCTCCATTATAACAGAATTACTGAAGCCGCTCCAGATCCTCTTTTGTGCCGAGTGCTGTCAGGATAGGCACACGTTTCCATCAACCTTTAACTGGATGGGCAAGTTGAAGGACTGATATTTTAGAATTTGTTGGTGGAACACTGGCAGTTTTTTGGGAGTACAGATCAGCCAACTTATATTGCAGCAGACACAGAATTCTTCCAACAGGTCTAAGACCCTGTGAGGTACAGTAAACCAATCAGTGTGTTATTTTTAAATTTAATTAACTATCCTAGTTACAGCATCCTGCCCTAATTAAAAAAATCAAATTAAACAACCAGATATTTAATGTGACTTGTTTTTAATACAATAGTTTAGTGCATGAGACTTTTTTCCTTGAATTTTATTTATGACAATCCCGTAAGTGTCACCAGAATGTTATTAAAATATTTTCAGTAAAATTATAAATTACATGTATTTAAGTTGAGCTGTAAACTTCAATCCTACAAATATTTGACATATACCAAATGTTCTTGTTACTTATTCTTCAGATAAGTGGTGATTGAGTGGTTATGTTTAGTAAATCCAGGACATCTGATAGTTTTGTTGAAATAACTAGAGGTCTTTGACCAAAATAAACAATATGGGTGAAAGTGCAAAACTCTGTCCAGTTCATCAGTCTGCAGAAAATTGTGGTTAAGATGTTTTGACAGAATGACTATAAAGAATATTATAACCTAGACTATAAAGCCTGCATTAAAGTATTGGAAATAAAAGAATGTTCCAACCTTTAAAAAAAGCTTTCATTTAACTCAAAAATAATATTAACACATTTCTTTTATCAAATCCTTATAGTCAGATAGGTCTAATACTAATTGAACTTAACTTTGAATCAGTCCATACAGACTCAATGAGTAAAACCCCCAGTGTCAGCCTCACCCATAGAGGTGGGGCTGTACATTGTGTAGCGAACCCCTGTTTCAACCCGCAATTGTGTGATACATTGCTCTAAAACATAAAGTTGACTGTGTGTGCCAAAATTAATTCGCATAACAGGGTGAGCCATTGATAAAACAGACATTTTGTGTCAAGATAAAATAAAAGTCATTTATTTAAACTACTCTGTAATCCAGTAAACAGACTGTGACAGACTGCTGGGGATCCCGCCCACCCGGGACACCTGGAAGGACTGGGAGAGGGCAGCCGCCCTGGGGGCCACGGGATCAAAGCTTAAAAACTCAACCCTGTTAGGGCCCGTGGCCACCGCCAGGGGGTGCCCGGAGGACTGTGGAACCCTGGATTGCAGCACTTCCGCCACACCAGGAAGTGCCACGGGAAGATCATCATGAAGCACCTGGAGCACATCCGGGGCATTATTATAGAGGAAGAGGATGGAGCTTGCGTGTGGTGGAGTGAGGGCGGCAGAAAGAGAAGAAGAGAGAGAAATAAGTGACTGAGATTGGCTAGTTTGAGCATTGTGTGGTGCTGTACATTACTGAAGAATATCATTAAATGTGTGTGTTTTGGACATTTGGTGTCTGTTTGTCTGTGTCTCGGGGCTGATTATACCACAAGACATAAAACACAGTGGTGGTCATATATAAGTGAGAAATCTAGAATGACAAAGTCCTGACATATGTAGTCCAGAACGAGCAGAAGGCCAAAAATAGAAAATTTAAACATGAGAAAAATCACTGGACAAAACACTAAAGGCAAAGTGAAAAGGCAAGAAGACACTAAAAGAATCGCTAAACAAACAGGAGCTCAGGAGAGGCACTATGACAAAGGCAAGATAGATAATGTTCGAGCTGCCCAATATCTGAGACATCCCCTGCCCCTCCATCATGTGACTCCCACATATTAGAAAACATGCTGAGCAACAGGGGAGAGGCCAGAGGTTATCAGCAGGCATAGGATAGGACTAGGGGCAGACCCATACCCCATTCCTGACAAGCAATCCTTAAAGTCCAAAGAAAACATAACTTCTGTTAGTGGCTGGATATAGTAAAAAGAGTAACAAGATGCTGCAAAACCACATGAAATGTTTTGTGACTGCTTGATTGTTAATAATGATGGCCGTTCACCGCCGATTTCGCTTTGCTGTAAGTTTGGTGAAGTTGTACGAATGTTTGGGATCTTTGTAAATTTGACTAAATGCATTGAAGTCATCAAGAAAGTAGGACCTGGAGCAGTGTTGAGTGGATTATAGCAGTGCTTTGGTCTTTACCTGTCCCTGAGGGCTAGTGAACTGTCTGTTGGTTATGCTGGACTGAGTATTGCGGCCAAAAATATGACCTGAAAAGGCCATTGCCCCATTATAATTCACTAAAAACTAGTTCAGTTTCCCTTTCCCTATTGACTTCAACACATTTTTCTGTGACACATGAGCATCACTTGACCTGCCTGTGCTCCAGCTGCAAAACCAAAAGAAATGTAACCAATTGTTATCACAAATATTTTAAGACACCTTGGGTGAAGTGGTCAACCAAATAAGTAAATGTAAATGTAAGTTCCCAAACTTTTCCACATTTTCACCAAACTCAAGATGAAGCAAATTCATCAGGATTTGTTCATCACTGGTGGGGAAATAGTGATCAAGAATGAAAAGAAATCTGAGCTGCAGAAGGTAAACAGAGAAGGGTAATCTGGCAGAAGCAAGACTCAAAGAACTAACAATCAGAGATCATAAAAATGGTTGTTCGGACAGATTATACTTAAAATCTTAAACTGCAGCTTGGTCAGAACTTGAAATTATTATCTAAAATTTGAATGCCTTTGAACCTGATTCCTGGAGCAGTCTTTCCTTTTATGAAAACAATGTTTTAACCCTTTTTGACATGTGGCTTGAACTTCAATTAGGTGGCCTCCATAACATCATATATGACACAGCTCATAAATTCCATGTCTAGCAGCACATAGCATCCCAGCTTCCTGTCATAATTTTAATTTTGCTTTGTCGGAATTTAAGATTGGCTGAGGCATTCTTTCTTGCTTTGTGAAAATAGTTATTAATTATTATATTTATATTTTATTTTTTTTTGTACTACCTTTCTTATCATTTTTTATGGCCGTGTAGTTGACCATTAACAGAGTCTTTTGCTGTCACATGATTAACAATGACAAAACAATGACAAATAATTACCATATATTCTCATTGATAAGTTCTCCCGCGGATAA
Organism: Polypterus bichir lapradei; assembly: GCA_026402145.1. Classification (NCBI taxonomy): domain Eukaryota; kingdom Metazoa; phylum Chordata; class Cladistia; order Polypteriformes; family Polypteridae; genus Polypterus; species Polypterus bichir. The sequence continues at coordinate 24,812,844 of JANRMT010062856.1, read as the reverse complement.
GTCGGGACTTGATTTTACAGTATAATTTTCGGTATTTTATAATGTCGGTCGTATAAGTCGAATGCGGAAAACTCACGCTATTGGTCCAAGGGATTATGATATGCTAACGCCCACCTGAGAGAGTAACCACGGATCTCATTGCCTTTTTTTTCTATGTGGATGCGGTAATGCGCTGTATCAGTGTGTGCTTCTAACCTCTCTCTCTCTTTCTATTGTGCCTCTGCGACCACACGGTCATACCTGAATTATTCCAAAGCAACGTTTGCACTTATTTGTGTTTTTTGTATCTCACACCCTCACACACCTTTATTGTAAGAGCATCTCTTATCTATGATGGAGCATTTGATCAGAAGAAAATATGAAGCTGGTTTTAAATTAAATGTCGTTGAAATAGCGAAAGAAATTGGTAACTGCGCTGCTGCAACAAAATTCGATGTGTCTGAGAAACTGGTGTGATACTGGAGAAGACAAGAAGATTTAAAAAAAAAAAATTTAAGTGTCGCATTTTTGAATAGGCATATAAGTCAGGGTCTGATTTTATGATTGATTTTCTGGGTTTCAAGACCCGACTTATACGTGAGTATATACGGTAAAACCTTTTTGTCATGGTGATGAACTTCAGCCAACATCCCAATTTTTCAATAAGAGTTAAACCAATTGACACTTTGTGTAAAGATTTAGGTTAAAGCGGCAGCACATTACATGACTTCAAGTTGGAGGGGGTGTCAAACTTAGTGACTTCAGTTGTGTCACAATACACGACTTAACATAGCTGCAACATGGCACGCTTCTGTACAGAGTTTTCAACAGTTTCACATTTCCAGAGGTTCTGACAGCCAAGAACATGCCATCTGACAATGTTCTGCCACTGGTGAAGTGAACCAACTGAAAGAAAAGACCAGGAAATGAAACTTTTTCAAAGATAGCACATCTTGCAACCAATGAACTAAACTGATTCTTTTTGCCAAGCCAAAGGGTTAGCCAGAACCTTTAAACAGAAAGCAAAGAAAAACACCTGAAATAAGACGGAGAATTTTTCACGTTATTTACAAACCTGGACCATGAATGTCTTGGTGTGAACAGCTTTTGAACTCTCAGGTTGATGATGTGACCTGGCGTGACTTCCGGGGACGTGCCCCTAGCCACTTCTGGTTGTGTGTTAGCAATCAGATCACAAAATGTGATGTGTGCTCATGTGTTTACTTATATACTTTTCTGATTTTATTTTTAATTCCACATTCCAGGCTGTGTAAGCACTTTATGACTGCTTTCAAAGACAAGTGCTATAATCAGGTCCATACGTATTTGGACAGTGACACAATTTTCTTAATTTTGGCTCTGTACACCACCACCATGGATTTGAAACCAAACAATCATTATGTGATTGAAGTATAGACTTTCAGCTTTTATTCAAGGGGGTTTACTGAAAATATTGTATTAGCTTTTTAGAAAAGACAGACATTTTTACACATGGTCCCCCTGTTTTCAGGGGCTCAATGGTATTTGGACAAATTAACATAATCATAAATATAATGATAATTTTCAATATTTGATTGAAAATCCTTTACAGTCAGTGACTACCTGAAGTCTGGAACCCATGGCCATGTCCACCCTACTGATGCTTTGTCAGGCCTTTACTACAGCTGTCTTCAGTCGTTGCTTGTTTATTGGACTTTCTGCCTTCAGTTTTGTCTTCAGCAAGTGAAATGCTTGTCCAATTGGGTTGAGGTCAGTTGATTGACTTGGTCGTTGAAGAATGTTCCACTTCTTTGCCTTGAAAAGCACTTTTTTTGCTTTTGCAGTATGTGTTGGCTCAATGTCCATCTGTACTGTGATGCGTCGTCGTACCAGTTTTGTAGCATTTGGCTGAATCTGAGCAGATAGTATAGCTCTACACACTTCAGAAATCATCCTACTACTTTGGCCAGCAATATATCATCAATAAACACTATAGACAGATTTCCATTGGCAGACATGCATGCCCATGCCATAACACTGCCTCCACCATGTTTCACAGATGATGTGGTATTCATCAGGCCATGAGCCGTTTCTTCTCTTCTCCATACTCTTCACTTTCCAACATTCTGGTGTGTATTGATCTTAGTTTCCTTTGTCCAAAGATGGGAAAAGCGCTATATAAATTAAATGTATTTTATTAATATTACTAAAGAAAATTGTTCCAGAACTGGACAGGGTTTTAAGCATATTTTCTGGCAAAGTGTAATCTGCCCTTCCTATGCTTGAGGTTTACCAGTGGGTTCCACCTTGTGGTAAACCCTCTGTCTTTACTTTCATGAAGTCTTCTCTTGATTGTAGACTTTGGTAATGCTAGGTCTACCTCCCAGAGAGTGCTCTTGGTTTGACTAAATGTTGTGAAGGGGTTCTTCTTCACCAAGGACAGAATTCGGTGATCATCCAGCACAGTTGTCTTCTGTGTTTTTCCAGACCTTCTTGTTGTGCTGAGTTCACCAATGTGTTCCTTCTTTTAAATAATGTACCAAATGGTTGATTTGACCACTCCTGGTGTCTCTGCTGTCTCTCTAAAAGGTTTGTTTTGTTTTCTCTGCCTAACAATGGCCTGTTTTTACTTGCCTGCACATCTTATTGAGCGCTCACAGTGATAGCTTCAAATGCAAATTCCACACTTGGAATTAATTCCAGACCTTCTACCTGTTTAATAGTTAAAGAGATAATAAGGGAACTGCTCCCACTTGACTATGGAACAGCTTGTCAGTCAAATGTCCAAATACTTTTGAGCCCCTCACAATGAGGGGGCTAATCAGAAAAATAGCTCTCATTCCTAAACAGCTTATACAATAAGCTGAAAGTCTACATTTCAAACCCTAAGCCTAACCCTACCCTAATTCTAACCCTAATGATTGCTTTATAGCAAATTATTCCATTGTGGTGGCATACAGAGCCAAATTTATGAAAAATGTGTCACTGTCCAATATACTTATGGACCTGACTGTATAAGAAAAAGCTAAAATACACTGGAATGTCTCTTCTTCCAGTAATCATTTTGGGGCAAATATACAGGATGACCTTTGGAGTCTCTAATGCCAAAAATTCAAAATTTCTTCTTTAATAAGCTATCTTGTATAATATGTTGATATATTACATGGCGTATACTCATTTCTAATTTTGCTTGAATTCTTTACAAAGGTTTACATGAGAGGCAGAAGGAGATGCAGTGGTCAGCATTACTGCCTCACATCTCCAGAATCCTTGCCTCAAATCACAGTCTGGTCTTCATCTGTTTGCAATTTATTGTCACCTCGCACTCACTGCTATGGGGACATCGCCTCCTTGCAGCTCTGGATTAGAGAGCTAAGTGATGAATAGGTGGCAGGAGTTTCAAGCCATTAAAAGCCCATCTTTCTCACATGATGTGTATTTGAACTCTCTAGGAAAAATTAGGACTTGAAACTTTGGGTCAAGCTGCATCAGTAAGTGGGTGGAATACATAGAAACCGTTATTAGTGTTTTAATACATGAGACTGGTACATTTCTGAAACATTAATTTGTGCTAAGAAATTTTAGAATTGTCAGAATGTGTACATAGTACAGTTCATGTTTATGATATTTGCAAGGCTACATGAAACAAATTGTCTCCTTTTTAAAAATTCTGAAACCTTTAGAAGTTTTTGATATTGAATTCATCAGATCTTCTCCCAGGTTATAGTTATACTTAAACCTGGATGAAAATGTTAACAATTACTTATTTCCTAAATTAAATCACTCAGCGTTGAGTTTTGTGGTGTGAAAGGGTAACCACCTCCTTGGATTCAGCAACCTGCAGGCAAACCATTCCATCCATCTATCCGTTAACAAACCATTTTTATCCAGTTCACCAAAACCTTCCTGTAACTGTTTTTTGTCTCCTATATTACTGCAGAAGCAATAGAAAACATTCCTTCATGGTAAACAACATAATCTCAGTAAAATGATGAGGTTCTCCACCATGAGCTGCTCATCTGAGCTGCATCTCCAAAGGACTGAAATCCAGATTTTGATTTTGCTTTTTCAGAACTTCTTGTTCTTCAGCCATTGTTTTGTATTTCTGAGATCTTTGTCTTGCTCCATGACTTACACATCATAACACTTTAAAGAACTCCTAAACCTGGTAGATATTGTTCCCCTTAGAAGATGTACTGCCAGAAACATTAGGTGGGACTGGGTGCATCTCTGAAGTTGAGGTCACTAGCCTGCTTAGAATTATGCATTCATTTTTATCAAAAACAAATAAGTTATTATGTGTAATAGAAATGTGTAAAAACCAAAACATCAACATAATCATAGTAGGAAAGGTCTGCCTACTGTCCACTGCTGTACCGATGCAGATTTAGTATATGTGCTTCATGTGATATGTTTTGAAACAGTCACCAAGACACATAGGCACTGTTTGAAGAGACGTTGGAAGTTTGTTTTGTGATATTTTTTTCTGTTGCTTACACAGGATAAGATAAAATGTCAGTGCCTGGCCCACATGGGCGATGTTGTCCACTATGCTATTGTACCACGACGCAAGGCATAAGGACATTTCCCCTGACATGATCACTGACAGTTGCTTCATTGTGAATAGTGCTTACGAGCCAGACGTCATTCTTTCCTTTCACCTGACTGCAATAATTTTGCCTTTTTTCCACAAAACTACTACACCACACCACAGCTTGACACATTCATGCATTTCATAGATGGTTCGACCATACTGTGTCAAATGCATCAGTTCTCCTTTCAAGTAAAATCTCAAGCAGTTCAAGTGAGGTACAGAAACTGACCGTTGTTATGCAGTAACCTTGGTGAAGCAATGTGTCCGCCAGATGTTGTAGCAATACAATATTGACTGACTGTACATGCCATCCCAATTGGTCCCTCTACTGGAGTATCAAGTTCAAGATGTACTCAGAGCGTACTTCTCTCAGCATGTAGAACCTGATACTGAATTTAGCCCATTCGAATGTGATGTACTGTATCCATGACAACCCTGTTTGACTTTTGTCAATACTTTTGTCACGATCAATACACCTTCTGCATATTTGTAATGATTGCCTGATACATATCCCACACATTATACAGTTTCAGTGCTGGATGATGGACTTCATCATAGTCATTGCTATTAGTGAAATGCAGGTATTTCATAATGAGTGAAAAACGACATCTACTCCAAAGAGGCTGCAGGGGTGGAAGAGATCCAACCAGGAATACTCCAAGCACAGGGTAATGTGGGGATTTGTGGAAAGTGGGGACAGTGCACTGGAACTGCCAGACAGGAATGCTGGTCTCAGTTTTAAAAAGGAGGATAAGAAGATGCATTCCAATGTGGCAAACGATGGGGACCTTGCCCCACCGGGATGCCTGGAGAAGCAAAGTACCGGAAGATGGCAGCCCCCCTGGAGTGCATGGGGGCCATGGAGCTTGGAAGCTCAACCCTGTGGCCGCCAGGGAGGTGCCTGGATGGTTCCAGAGCCATGGACTACAGCACTTCTGCCATAGCAGGAAGTGCTGCCAGAACAGGAACTAGGTACACCCGGAGTGCTTCCGGGTGCCCATGCAGCACTTCCGCCACACAAGGAAGGGCTGCAGGAAGGTCATCAGAGAGCAACTGTAACACATGCGGGTGCATTATAAAAGGGGCTGTCTCACTCCATTTGGAGAGCCAGAGTCGGGAGGCAGAGGACGGAGCTTGCAAAGAGAGGAGTAGAGGTGGCAGAAAAGAAAGGACTGAGTATCTGTGAGTATTATTGTTGTTGGTTTGTGCACTGTGTGTGCTGTTAAAGTACTGTGCAAAATAAATGTGTGTGTTTGGACTTCTGTGTGTCCTGCTGTCTGTCTGTAGTCGGGCTGAATGTTCACACCAGAGAGCTTCTTCTTCCCTGGGAAAGCCAGTGCTGGGGTACTGAAATGGTTTACGGATTCAGATAGCTGATATGCAGATCCAGGGGAACAATGTTGATTCTGTCCTAACCGTGGACCATTCTTGCCTCTATATCTGAGGGATCATGGGAGTTTGGCAGTGCTGTCCAATTCTGCTTTGTTGACCTGGTAAAAAGCCTATAACCATTCTACTACATGGTATCTTGTGGAAAGTGCTACAAAGAGTATGGGGTTATGGAGCTGGTGCTGTTTGATATTCAGACCATGTTATTTGTTGAATGAGAGTTGTCTTTGCATACCTAGCATTCAGTCGAGGCTGATCAAAGTGGATGCTGTCTCTTATCCAATACCCAGTTTAATGGATAGCTAAGATTTGATGAGGTGATTCTGAGGTTGACCAGCAAGTGCAGTTTTAGCAGTTTTACAGATGTTACACTGGGCCATGGTAATAAAGCTAAACTTAAGTCCTTGAACAAGGCATTTGGTATTCTGCTCAGCCTATATCCCCATCCTCACCTGCTGTATAGTCATGAGCTGTGGGTACTGACCTAAAGAAAGGCATCAGGAGTACACGATAACAACAAGAGGTTCAAGTGCAAGGTTGCTAGACTCATTTTCTGTGATAAGGAGCTCAGCAATTTGAGAGGACAGTGTTTGTCTGGACCAAGAAGAACCCATTGAGGTGGTTTGAGCAAATAGTCAGAATGCTCCCTTTGGTGCCTTCCATGAAAGCATGGCCTACTGGGTATCTGTCAACTTGTCTGATAATGTTTTGGAAATCCCCAGGAGGTGGGGGAAAAGTTAGGGCCCAACTGCTGCTGCTACCACAACCCCAGCAGAGTGAATGATGATAACAATAACCCATGACACCAGAAAGTTCCAATGTTCATGTGCCTATGACTAGATAGATAGATAGATAGATAGATAGATAGATAGATAGATAGATAGATAGATAGATACTTTATTAATCCCAAGGGGAAATTCACATACTCCAGAAGCAGCATACTGATACAAAAAAAAATATTAAATTAAAAAGTAAAAAAATTGCATGTAAAAGCAGACAATAACTTTGAGTAATGTTAGCATTTACTCCCCCGGGTGGAATTGAAGAGTCGCATAGTGTGGGGGAGGAACGATCTCCTCAGTCTGTCAGTGGAGCAAGACAATGACAAACGTCTGTCACTGAAGCTGCCTGGAAATGACACTGTTCAGTGGTTGCAGTGGATTCTTCATGATTGACAGGAGTTTGCTTAATGCCCGTCGCTCTGCCACAGATGTTAAACTGTCCAACTTTACTCCTACAATAGAGCCTGCCTTCTTAACAAGTTTGTCCTGGCGTGAGGCATTTTTCATTTTATGCTGCCTCCCCAGCACACCACCGCGTAAAAGAGGGCACTTGCAACAACTGTCTGGTAGAACATGTGCAGCATCTTATTGCAGATGTTGAAGGATGCCAACCTTCTCAGAAAGTATAGTCGGCTCTGACCTTTCTTACACAGAGCATCAGTATTGGCAGTCCAGTCCACTTTGTCATCTAGCTGCACTCCCAGATATTTATAGGTCTGCACCCTCTGCACACAGTCACCTCTGATGAGCACAATGAAGCTATTTTTTTGAACATGTTTTCCAGATGGTTTCAAACATGGAAGACAGACTTGTGATAAGTTTTCCAGGTACAGTTGCTTTGGAGAAGATCATTGTTATTTCAAATCTTCACAGCAGGACTATTTGTATAGTGCTTTTGTGGACCCTCAGACTCATCAATCAGCTTCTCTTGATGCAAAAACCTGGAATTAGGAAAAAAGATTTTTTTTTCATTTAAATATTGTTTGTGACAAAACGTATTAAAGATGAAGAAAGTTATGACATGACTTGTCTCATTTTCAACCTTGACATCAACAGAAGCTGAAATTCCAATTTTATAGGTTGAGTAAAGTTGTGCTGTCCACTGCATATTGTCAAACAGCCATATGAAGCACTGACCAAATTAAATGTTAATATTATCTAAAGATCCAGAAGATCAAAAAGAACATTATTTAGCAGAACTGAACTCTTGTGAATAAACAATATTTTTAAATAGATTTGCTCGGCCAGTAGCCCTACACCAGCCGTTTCACTGAGCTACACTCAGCTTCAGTATTCAACTGGCAACATGGTGCATCTGCTCTGGTAAAATTACAGAAGTTGTTCCATAATTTGAAAAACCCAGGAGGTACAGTAGTAGTAATCACCATACAGTAGTTTACATTGCAGTTTAGATACTAAGGGCCTAAGCTGACCTCCATGGGGCTCAGTTTACAAGGTACAACTGCTCATCAGATAGTCGCCTCCTCAAAACCTTCACTCACATGGCTGCAACACAGTATCCATTATTCCGACTTTATAAAAAGGTTTGGTTGTTCCACCAAATATTAAAATTGGCAAGACAAGACCTAAGTGACTTTGCATTGTTGGGAGCCAGGTGTAGTGGGTCAGGTATCTCCAAAGGATCCACCCTCCTGGGACGTTTACACACTACAGCCTCTAGACTTTACAGTAGAGAATTATGTGAAAAATAAAATCAGAATATCCAATGAGTGGTAGTGCTGTGGGCAGGGCCGGATTTAGATGAAAAGAGGCCCTAGGCTATTCCACTTATGAGGCCCTTTCACCTCCCATTTTTAAGTTTGTTCAAATTGCTAACAATTTGAATGTAGGCCCCTCTTGATCTTGAGGCCATAGGCTGAAGCCTAGTTAGCCTATAGGAAAATCCGGCCCTGGCTGTGGGTGAAAACACATTTGTAATGCAAGAGATGATAGAATGAACAAACTCATTCAAGTTAACCAAAAGTCAAAATGCAACCACAGCTTTTCACTAACAAAAGGTTATCTCTGAATCAGACCTTGAAGAGAAAGATGAGGCCAGAGTGCACACGTGGATAAGTGATAATTAAAAAAATGTAACAGTTTGAATCCATTATTGCCTTTTTTTTTACTTATCATCAACTTAATGCTGCTCTGCACATCCAGAGACCTAAATTCAAATTTTAGCCTGGTCACTATTCAGAAACTTTTAATTTATCTCAGTTGACTGGGAGTTTTCTCTGATTTACTCTTTAACATCCAAAAGATGTATGACAAATATGTGGGAGTATCACCAGGCATGTCTCATGATGGACTGGCGTCTCATCTGGGTGTACTTTGTGAGTTTTCAGAGACTGACTTCAGTTCCCTTGTAATAAAAGAAGCTGATTTAGAAAACCGAAAGAAATTCTGAACTGAAATAGTATCGATCCACCCGCACTACATTTGCTCTGGTCCTAGCTGTATTACTTAGTCTGAAGTGAAAAACTCCTAGTGATGGGCAATGCTTACCATTCTTTAAAAAGCTCCAAAGCAGTTGCACGGGGCACTGATTGATGAGCGTTACAAAATGTACATGACACCTTGTGCTTCACTTAATCCACTTTCTTAAGAAATGGGACCTGTATCAGTAACGTACATGTGCTGGTATAGTGCCTTGTGGAAGTATTCATCCCTCTTAGTGTTTTTCTGGTTTTTGAAGGGGGACCGGACAGTGTGTTCCAACTACAAAGGGATCACACTACTCGGCCTCCCTGGAAAAGTCTATTCGGGGGTCCTGGAGAGTAGGGTCCATCAGATAGTCGAACCTCAGATTCAGGAGGAACAGTGTGGTTTTCGTCCTGGTCGTGGAACAGTGGACCAGCTCTACACCCTTAGCAGGGTCCTGGAGGGTGCATGGGAGTTTGCCCAACCAGTCTAAATGTGTTTTGTGGACTTGGAAAAGGCATTCGACCATGTCCCTTGGGGAATCCAGTAGGGGGTACTCCGAGAGTATGGGGTACCGGACCCCCTGATAAGGGCTGTTCGGTCCCTGTACGATCGGTGTCAGAGCTTGGTCTGCATTGCCAACAGTAAGTCGAACCCATTTCCAGTGAAAGTTGGACTCCGCCAGGGGTGCCCTTTGTCACCGATTCTGTTCATAACTTTTATGGACAGAATTTCTAGGGGCAGCCAGAGTGTTGAGGGGGTCCGGTTTGGTGGACTCAGGATTGGGTCACTGCTTTTTGCAGTATACACACACACACACACACACATATAAACATATATATACATATATACATATATATACAGTACATATCTACATATACACATATCTACATATACACATATATACATATACACATACTGTATATACATATATATATACATATAAACATCTACATATATATACATATATATATACACATACATATACATACATACATACCCAGACACACATATACATATATACATATACACATACATATATATATATATATACATACACACATACACATACATATATATATACACACATACATACATACATACACACACACACATATATATATATATACACAGACACATATACTGTATATACATATATATACATATCTACATATATATACACATATATACATACAGTATCTACATATATATATACATACATACATACATACATACATACATACAGTACATTTACATATATTGTATATATACATATCTACATATATATATATACAGTACATAGCAAAATCCCTGTGTTTCGCAGTGGTAAAGTACTGCTTTTAAATTTTTATTAAGAAGAATAGAAAATCTTTTTAACTGAGGGAAAATATACCAGTAACTATTTGTTAAGGATCTGTTTGTATACCAAGTTGTCAGTTCAGCACTCCGGTTGTAATATGACCAAGCTGTGCGAGCTTACTCTTGAGAATGCAACGTATAGTTGTCCAGGAGAAAAGCAATCTTGCCTCAGATCAATGGCAACCTTTTGTAGGGTCTGTCCCTGAGACTTATTAATTGTCATAGCGAAGCAGAGCCTTACTGGAAATTGGAGGCATTTGAATTGAAATGGGAGATCAGAGGGTATAACGGGAATGCGAGGAATACATTCAGAGTGTGGAGAAACTCTAGAGACAGTGTGTGTATTAACTTAGGATTTTTCTGTGAGTATTTGGTGGCAGCGTGACGAAGTTGCTTCCGCAAGACCGCGTTAGCTGTGGAGCTCAGCTCGGAGCGAAATGAAGTGAATGAAATGAGGTGAATGGGAGGGGAGATGATGACGTGACTTCCCCACCAGCCTTAACTGTCAATCCCTCCACAAACACAGTCTCTCGGAATTTGCATAAGCACAGTCCTTCACCAGCAATTTTAACTTAGTTACAAAGTGATCAAAACTCTCATTTATACCCTGCGTCCTCTCATTAAACTTGTATCTCGCGAATATCGTATTAGTCGTGGGCATGACAAACGCCAGCGGCAGCCTGTCTATGAACTTAATTTAAACTTTAGGTTTACACAGTGCTTTGTTTCCAAAGTAGCTGCACTCATGAATATGCTTGTATGCGTCACTCGCTTCATATTCTTTTCCTACCTTCTCAATTGTGTAATGCGTTTTTTGAACAGGTTTGATTCATGGAAGTGATCACTCGTACTGCGTTCAGTCAGTTCACGTGAGCCGCTCTCTTGTGTGATCTTGCGATGTCCACGGCTTTATTTAATGTTAGCTAAGACCCGGCACTTAAAAGTTTCTCGCTACAGCAATTTTAACTCCGTTACAAAGTGATCCAAAGTCTCGTTTATTCCTTGTGTCTTCTCATTAAACTTGTATCTCGCGAATATGGTATTCGTCGTAGGCATGACAAACGACAGTGGGAGCGTGTCTATAAACTTAATTTAAACTTACGGTTTACACCGTGCTTTGTTTCCGCAGTAGCTGCACTTATGAATATGCTTGTATGCGTCACTCGCTTAATATTCTTTTGCTGCCTTCTCAATTGTGTAATGAGTTTTTTGTTCAGCACTCTTTGGAGCTCTTCCTTGTTTTCTGCTTACTGCATTCACAGTCAGTTCACGTGATTACGTGGGAGGCATGATGATGCGAGACGCAACTCCGCCTCCCACGGCCATCGAGCTGCAGTCTATTACAGTATATGGATAAAAATAGGTTCAAGTTATGACCATTACGCGTAGAATTTCGAAATGAAACCTGCCCAACTTTTGTAAGTAAGCTGTAAGGAATGAGCCTGCCAAATTTCAGCCTTCTACCTACATGGGAAGTTGGAGAATTAGTGATGAGTCAGTCAGTGAGTCATTGAGTCAGTCAGTGAGTGCTTTGCCTTTTATTAGTATACTAGCAAAATACCCGCGCTTCGCAGTGGAGAAGTAGTGTGTTAAAGAAGCAATGAAAAAGAAAAGGAAACATTTTGAAAATAACGTAACATGATTGTCAATGTAATTGTTTTGTCACTGTTGTGAGTGATGAGTGTTGCTGTCATATATATATATATATATATATATATATATATATATATATATTTACACAAACACACATAAACATATATATATACACATATCTATACATATACACATATATATACACACACACATATATACATACATATATATATATCTACATATATACACATACATATACATACACACATACATACATACATACACACACATATATACACACAAATACATATATATATACATACACACACACATATATAAACATATATATACATATACATACATATCTACATATATACACACACAGCTATTTCGTATCAGTGCAAGACGCTGCTTGTTAAAATGGATAACTCCCGCTCTTACGTGCAAGTCTGCGTGGATATTATGAACTATCGTATTTGTTCAAGTTCTATTTAAATTTTAAATAGAAGGAATTTTTATTTAGTCGACAGAAATATCTTTGGTAGGAATGGTAAAAACAGACAGGAATATTATTCCTGAATAAATCAACTCAAACCTTAAACAACTTATAATATTTTGCTCTCCATAAAAATATATCCTGTCTAAATTATACAAGTTAGAAATAAAGTAAACGTTAAAAGAACAAACATTCAAATTTCTTTACTCTTATGTAATTTTATATAAAAAATAAACTT
>JANRMT010062856.1:24779543-24799611 GCA_026402145.1 Polypterus bichir lapradei | reverse complement strand
TGCTCTTCCGATCTTACACATAATATATATATATATATATATATATATACACATATTTATAAACCAATCAAGCAAAAGCTGAAAAGTTGTGAGTGCATATGTGTACAGCCCCTTTGCTCTGAAACCCATTAATAAGATCCTGTCCAACCAATTAGCTTCAGAAGTCAGAGATTAGTTGATTGGGGTCTACCTGTGTGCAATAAAAGTGTCACGTGATCTGTCACGAGGTTGATATAAAAAGACCTGTTCTGAATGGCCTCTGTAGCATGATTATGCAAACAACATGAAAACCAAAGAGCACTCCAAACAGGTCAGAGACAAAGCTGTGGATAAGTGTAGATCAGGGTTGGGTTATTAATAAAAAATCCCAAACTCTGAATATCTCACAGAGCACCATTAAATCATCCATTAGAACAAAATGGAAACAATATGGCACTACTACAAACCTGATAAGAGAAGGCTGCCCACCAAAACTCACAGACCAGGCAAGGAGGGCATTAATCAGAGATGCAATTCAAACTGAAGGAGCTACAAAGATCCACAGCTGAAACAGATGGAGTTATCTGTCCATGGGACCACTTTTAAGGTGTACACTCCACAGAGGGGGGCTTTATGGAAGAGTGGCCTGCAAAAGCCATTGCTTAGAGAAAAAAATAACATGTTTGGAATTTGCCCAACAGCATGTGGTGGATTCCCCAAATACATGGAAAAAGGTTCTCTGAGATGAGACTAACATTGAACTTTTTAATCCTTCATGGGAAAAACCACTTGTGGCACAAACCCAATCTCTTTCCATCACCCCAAGAGCCCTGTTCCCACAGGTAAGTATGGTGGTGGCAGCATTATGTTGCGGGGATGGTTTTCTTCAGCAGGCGCAGGAAAACTGATCAGGATTGAAGGGAAGATGGATGGCACTAAATACAGGGCAGTTCTTGAGGAAAACCTGTTTCAGTCTGTCAGAGACTTGAAACCGAGTCAAAGGTTAACCTTTCAGCAGAACAACGACCCTAAACATACTGCTAAAGCTACAGTAGAGTGGTTTAAAGGGAAACGTTTAAATATTTTGGAATGGCACGGTCAAAGCCCAGACCGCAATGCAATTGAGAATCCATGGCATGACTTGGAAGACTACTGAACACCAACACAACGCATCAAACTTGAAGGAGATGGAGCAGTTTTGCCTTGAGGAATGGATGAAAATTCCAGTGGCTAGATATGCTAAACTAACAAAGATATATACAACAGAGGTGACCCTACAAAATATTGACTTGGAGGGTAAATGTCTATGCACACTCAACATTTGTTTTTTTTTTTTTTTCTTTTCAGAATTGTGTGTCACACTGAAAGTATTTTGCACCCTCAAAATCAAATGGTGCTTAACTCAAAAATCCATTTTAATAACAAGTTGTAATAAAACAAACCATGATGGATATTTTTGCAAGGCACTGTAGTTGAGGAACTACCTGTCAGCAGATACAACTGAAATGGTCACATTTCAACCCTAGTAGCCAAAAATGAAGACACCAACTGAATGCTGCAGATTTCAAAAAGAAGGTTTATTCATGTATTTTAGTAGAATGTTACAAACCAAATATAACATGACATGCGACTTTAAAGTCCATCAAAGTAGGGAGTCACAGAGGAATACTGGAATTTCCACAACATGTGTAGTTCAAGCTGATCGGTCCTTTCCAGAATGAGCGTATTTTGTTACTCACACCAGTCACTTAATAGAGAAGAGCTGCCCACTTTAGATCATCATGACACATATATGACCTTTTGTGTCCCAGTGATGACCAAATACACATAACCAGTACTATATTTGGACTATTCATCCTTAAGCCCATTAGACACTGCTTATTAGTAGTGTTAACCATGCTGGTGGAGATCAGAGTGATCCGATTAGCCATATAAATAGAAATACCATAAACATGTAAATAACATCCCTAACTTATCAAAATGCCACTAAGAGAATTATACAAATTAGACTTACTAGGTATGAAAACATGGGGTTATCTGCTTGGAACTTCTTTCTTCTTTATTGTGCGTTTAGAATATGTTCATTCTTCTCTTTGAGCAACCTATAATTCATTATATTTGATCTGCAGGTCCCACACCCTTGTACACAATATCTTCATTGCATGCCAAATCATTACAGACAGTCATCACGTACTGCACGATCCACTGTGCTCGTAACATTCAAATACAATGGCAAAATGCACAAACAATAAATAAGGAGATGCTGGTCATCAGCAAATATTTCACTTTGTGATTCAATGTAAACAAAAAAAAAATAGCTGGGCTGCACATTCACTGTTCCCATTTCCCAAATGAAGTCTTTTGGACACAATCCACCTGTACTGGAATGGTGCAGACTAGAAACAATGTTTATGTGCTTTAAATATTAACTATTATAAAAATGCTTCCTTCTCCAAGTCACTTGTAGTACCACCATTTTCAAGTATTGATTTGCCAAAACTGGCCATTGCTGAACAAAAACAGAACCTTCACCTCACCACTTTGTTACATTCATCATTTATCATCCTAGCTAGACTCCCACCATCGCAGTCTGTCTTGTTCTCAAGAATTCTACCTGCTGCACTCTGACAGAGGAACTCATTGAGAAAGCAGGCCAGGTCCAAATGTAACTGCAGCTCCTGTGACCAACAATCCTGCACTTCGGACTCCCCAATTGATATCTCAAGGCTAAATTCTTCAGTTGGCCACAATCTATGCAGGCTTCAACTCTCGACCCCTTCTCTCTAAATAAATAGGTCTGCACAGCCCCTCTTTGTGCTCATTTCTCAAAATATCTAATATAGATATGTAATTCTCAGACCGAGTGCTTGCCTGTTACGTACATTTAGAAATAAATAGAAGCACAAAGAGAGGCTGAGTAGGGCCTGACTGGTCCAGACAACGCCAGTGGCTCAATCATGAGGGTCATTTCTCTGTGACAGCAGCAGCCATTGGTGTTCGGATTGTATTTCGAGCTGTAGCTGTGAATTCTTCAATTTCGGAGTTCAACCGTCGGATCACCCATTCCATTGCTTCACGGCCCTGAGGAGGACACAAACAGACAATCAGAAAAAGTAGAAGAATCCTACACACACTTTAGCATCAAACCCAACAATAATAACACTTGAAGATTTGTGAAGCAACACAACACAAAATACAGAAGCACACAGAGATTTCAAGATATTTGCTGGGATGACTTTCCCAGAGTAGAGAACAGAACATGATTTCTTTAAGCAGGTCATCTCAAAGGCTTATGTTCCATACCTTGCTGGCATTCGATGATATTGTGCTGGCCATTACTCCCTCTAAGTAGCTACTAAGGCTGACACCTTTGACAGTGATGATTGCCTCTTGGGTGAGAACAGTCCTAATAAACAGAAGCCTGTGAGAAGCAGTGCTGATAATAATATCAACATCTTACTCATAAATTACTGTGCACAACATACCTCTCAGAGTCTTGAGGATGGGGCTTGTAAACCAATCTCTCATCCACTGAAACCATGTTAGTAAATGTGATCTTAAAAAGAAAAAAAAAAGAACAGTCGTCATGAAGGACCTTGAGTAATGTGTGCACTCATTCACATTTGTCAAAGACAAGGAAAATATTTACGCCTTACAGAACCATGATGGGATAGTAAAAGTAAAATCAAATACCTATGTGTGCATATATAAAAAGAACAGACATCTGTATATTTATCCATGAAACAATGTGTATAATAGTACATGAGCTCGTTTTGGGTGTCCCACCAGCAGAAGACCCAAGACATTATGTAGCAGGAAAATGCCTGCAGTGACAGTAACTAACTAAACAGATCAAAGTTCAAAGGCTACTTACATTTGAAGATCTGAGCTCAAATGTCTGTTCTTCTGGATCCACAACAGAGTGCTCCTGGACATATGTCCGCGTACGTGTGGCACCAATAATCTAAAAATAAATTCAACAGAGAATGAGAGGCATGTAAAACTCTCAATGCTCAAAGGCAAATTGTGCCCCAGATGGCTAATCTGGACAAGACTGCAGGCTCTCAGTAAAACATCACTACCAGACATTTCACAAAAGAGCTACACAATGCAACCACTGCGATTCCAACACGGAATGACGATGCAATATCAGACCATTACCACAATTGCAGGGGCAGAAAATTCCAAATCAGCCAGGCTTTCTAGGTGAACTTTCATTTGGATACTCTGACTCTGACTTTTGCACACTTGTAACATGCACATCAACTTAAACAGGCTTGTGCTGAAGTTTACATGCAATAGGCTCTCTTCTAGTGTCAGGTCATAAAAAATAGTTGTTAATTCGAGCTACTTACAGATTTGACAATTGATGGTAGCCCCCATTCAGTGCTGAGTAGCCGGCAGCTATGCAATCTTCCTTGAATATCCACATGTCTGTTGAGAACATCAACACCTACCACACTAGGATTCATAGGGTTGGGGTATTTCTGCATAGCTGCCTTGGTAACAGTGTCCCATGGGTGGCTATGACAAAGGAAAAAATACAAATTAATATATTAACTGGATTCTGGTCAATTTGAATGAGAACTGAAATACATTTGTCAGTAATAGGATTGCTGCTGCTTTTCCTTGTATGGAGTACAATTTCACTGGCATAGTCCTGATGGAGAAAATGCTGCTGTAGGTTTTGTTACAAGAGGACGTGTCAGTATGAGACTATATTCATTCTTATTTAAACCACTTTACTGTTTGCTTAGAGTCTAATTTTCCAATCCAGAAACACTCATGATAAAAAATGTTAAAACTAGAACATTTTAGGCATGGATATCATTAAATAAAATATAATATCCTTAAAAAAAAAAATAAAAAACATGCCCATTTTCTCTCACAAAGGCAAAGATATTTTACTTCCACTCTGTCAAGGAGGGCACACCGTTATTCAGTTAAAATAAAGTGAAAAGGTTGCTCATGCACCACTGGATAACACCTGCCTGCCTACACTTCGACATGTGTCCCCAGTCAAGTAAACTTTAAACTGATAGTCAACAGTACTGAAAAATAAATCAAATCTTCATACAAGTTACTTCTTTCATTGTGAAAAACCACCCCTCAGCAGAAACCATGTAACATCCAAACTGTTAAAAACCAGGATGCGTCAAAGGGTAAATGCACAATGGAATCTACTTTTAAACACTTAAAAATACTTTTGCACCCACAACTGCTGCAGATCTCCAAAGGGAATAGCCTCTGGCATGTTACAACAATGATGGTATGTGAAGTCTCATCTATAATTTTGGGTTAAGACATATACCTAGGGGTTGGTACAGCAAGTTTGAGAAGTTCCATGCTGCTGTAAGCAAAGGAAGGGTCAGGCAAGCAGCACAGTCTGCACACTGCAGTGTCAAATCCACCTTAATAAAAGAACAAGTGTCTGCATGTCTATGTCATCTGCAATAATTGTGATAAATGTAAATCTTTTTATTACTACATGAATTACAAAATACATTCCAATAGATTATGCTAACCGTCTAAGAGGGGTTGAAATCTAAGTAATCAAAATAGTCCTCAGCTTTAATGTTAGCAGTGCACAGCTAGTATAACTTCAATAACACTTTTACTATTAGCAGTTTGTATCCTAGAGCTCATAAGGAATTTGCACAGCTGGTTGCTAATCTAGTATGTGCAGTTTCACATTGAATAACAACTTAAACTGTGGTTATGGCCGCCCACTGCTGCATTTATGTTGATCTTTTGACCTTTGCATCTTGACCCCAATAACCCCTGGATGATACTGAATGTTCAAATCCCTGCAGTTGCAGAATAGCACAGAATCATTTCCTAAAGTTTATGCTCTATTGGTTGTAACATGGAAAGCAATGTGCACTAAATTGTAGATTTAAAAAAAAATGAGGCATCATGGTGGTGCATTTGGACACATTTCCTTGACGGTTAATAACATACAACATTTGAAACACAAGTCAACACTAGTGTTACAAGACTGTTTTCAGGAAGAAGAAACTATTCTCTCAAGAATATTCCTCATTGTAGAAGAACAAGCAAGGGGCAAAAACAGACCTGTCTGCTGCTTTTAGAGGGTATCTGACCAGGTGTGTAAGCTGCTAATTTTTAATTATGCTTTAACATTGTGATTAGCACACCAAGATTTAAATTGTGACTATTATATATAGTGGGAAAACTGCCTTTGATAAGGCAGACAGATGTAAGCTGGTCCAAATCCAACCAACACATTTTCCAAAGAGCTTCAGTACAAACAAGTAAAACAGCCAAACTCAGTTCTTTAGTAAACTTTTAATCTGTCATAAAATGTATGTATGTATGTATTCATTTATTATTTAAATACCAGATTAAGAAATCCAAGTACACAATTATTTAAAAAGGGACATCTCTAGTTACTCCCTGCCAACATTAAATCATTGCATTTTTATTTTATTTAAAAGAAACAGTGAGACATTGTATCCATATACGCATATAAAGCAATTCTCTAAGCTGCCCACTAATCAAAAGATTTGTGAAATATCTGCAAAGAATGAATATTGGAAATGCTGTGATAAAATTCAGAAGCAGTTCCACATAGTTGAGCTTTTCAAACAATCTGAACAAAACCGTTGCAAGCTTTTTCATTTGCCATAATAAAATAATATCTTCATATGGTGGGCACACCATTTTAAAGCCGTGCCATAGTTACACCTCTCACTGTTCAACTGTAATCACTCCGTATATGTAAGTGTGAGTGAATGCCCTGCAATGGAATGGTGGATCTTATCAGGTTGGCTTTGACATCCTGCAATAGAACTGATAGCATGATAAACTACAAAGTGGAACTGTGTATTGGGGTAGTAGAGTGGTGGGGCAGTTAGCACTGCTGGCTCACAGCTACAAGGACCCACATTTAAAGGCGTTTTCAAACTCATAGTCCGTTTGCTTTGTTCCCAATCAGGTAATGATTAGTTACTTTGTTTCAATTTCCAAATAAATCACATAGCAAACTTCTAAGCAAACCAGAGGGCACAAAAACACTCTGTGGTCCTGTTGTTGCCTCTGTTTATTGGACAAACACATTCGCCCCAGAAAATCATCAACACTGCATTTATAATAATTAAATGGTTTGTTAACCAAACACCACTCTGTGGACAGAATGTCTATTATCTGATAACTAGAACAACACATGAAAATGATGTGTTACTTTGCATTCTACAGAAAGAACACTTTTCATATGGTTGACTGGGTTGGATAATGGATGGATGGACTGTACACTGATGTGCCTCAACTGCATTTACACAGTAAAGGTATCAGGTGGATGTAATTCACTGTGTATTGTGCTACTCTCCAATAACCTACTATATGAACATTTATATTTAGTTTACCCAAAATCACC
Organism: Polypterus bichir lapradei; assembly: GCA_026402145.1. Classification (NCBI taxonomy): domain Eukaryota; kingdom Metazoa; phylum Chordata; class Cladistia; order Polypteriformes; family Polypteridae; genus Polypterus; species Polypterus bichir. Next base: position 24,792,236 of record JANRMT010062856.1, on the reverse strand, counting down.
TGTCTATAATCGATCAACTTGGAAATATAACAATGTTTACTCCAGAATGTCCAATTAACATTTACAAAACAGTATCTTAAGTTAATGCATCTCCAGGGTCCGCACTGTGCCAGCCATGCAATCACATTAACAGAATGCCCACCTGTGTGCATCACTGTAGTGGTGCAAACTAGAGGATTTAATTATCGGTAGCACTGGACACTTATTTCTTGCCAATTCTGTATGTGTTTTTATCTACTTGATCACAAGTGAATTTAAACCCTTTATTTTATTTTTTAAGATAACTGTTTAACCGGTAACCGGTTATCAGAAAAAGGCTGAATCAGGTACAAGATGTATCTAACTGAATGGTATTTTTAAGAGGTGTTCTATATAAACTTCCATACAATTGTGGATTTTTTTTTCATTCTAAAATTGTACAGTTACCAGCTGAAATATTTCCCATCATGCTCAATATTTCCAGTAGTTAATTTAGGCCAGTGTCAGAACATATTCCTACTACACGTGAACTGCTGGAGGGTCATTACAAAAAGAGTGGTCCACACTAGGGTGCAATTGGCACGTTCGCATATACCTAAACGAACCGGAATATGAAGGGAAATGGCTTCAGAGCTTGGGAAATACTTTCCAAATGAAACTAATGTGAAAACACCTCAAGTCATCAAACGAGTTCAGTTTACCCTTGTTGACTTGGGTTTTCGCTCGGTACTCTAGGTTCCTTAAATCTTCCCCAAGACATGCATGCGTGGTCAAACTGCATCTAGGATTTGGCGAGTGTGGGCATGAGCGAATCCTACAACAGGCTGGTGGGCCCTTCTGGGTTGGCTATTGTCTAAATGCACGCAAACTGTGGCCAGCCTCTTCATCCAAATGCCAACAACACTGACATGGTAAAAGCTGTTCAATATCCCGCCAGATGGACGAGATAGACTATCAGTCAGAGTTTAACCAGTTAAATTATCTACATGCTACGCCATTCTACGATTTCTAGAACACAAGCCGTGCTTCTCTATGCAAACATGCACAACGAACAATAATATTGTTTATTCCTCATTTCAGATGAGAAGATAAAGGGCAAACATCACTCATATCTAGCCGTATGTCAGCATAAAGGAGGATAAGATACGACAGTCGCGACGGCAAAAGAAATACATTTGTGTAAAACAACCGGGAACTCCATGCACGTCCAGAACACCTAAAGCTTTGACGTCAAAGCACTAAAATCAGTCGTCACGAAATCAACGTGCCGAAACAGTGAAAAATAGTTCTTCAGTATTCCCGTCGCAGTTCCTTAATGTGCATGCGCAGTGCAGCATGACAGCAGTTGCTACGATACAGGGGCGGAGTCAGAAGCACTATGTAATTGGGAGAAAGGTCAAATTGTGATGTAACACTAGAACAGGGCTGATGGAGCAGCATTCTTGCCCTGAATTGGCACATTCGGTATCAAGCGAACTGAACGTCCTGTCCAGAGTTCCTTCAAGGTTAGCTGAACGTCACGACGCTGTAGCCATGGCTTCCTGTGTTGGTATTGCCAAATCAGTACACTCAACAAAATACTCAATGTCGTTAACCGCTCGTTTCTATTTTATCTTTACTTTAAACAATATGAACACAATAAATGAACGGGAATACGTTATAAGGTGCTCAGTCCACTCTTCGCGAAATGAGGGTGTTTAAAAACAGCAGATATGGACCGGCAAGTTTCAATCAACGAGCTTTACTTCCCTCCGTTACTAATCGTATAACTGCTCCAAAGCGCTCTCTCCATCATTGGCCTCTAAAACCCGTAGATTGTGAGCGGCGAGTTCCGCTTAATGATACTTCCGCTCTCATACAAAGTATTTTTCGTGTGGCTCTTACACCAGTAAAAGCTCAACGACATAAAATATACTCCCGTTTCGTCGTTTGGTAAGAAAATTATACCACTTTAACAAGTCCGAGTACAAACTTAATTCTAGGCAATTTCTGCAAACTTCTATGCTGTTCAAAAGATATTTAACCTAACCACGCCGACGCCCCAAAAGAAAACCCAGAAAGATCCTGTTTCCAGCGGCAAAATCCGTTTCTATGCTCGACACAACTCATTACAATATTACTCCAACTTACTTGAAAACGTGTTCGGAGGTCCAGATCTTCATAGTGAACAGCACCAGCAGTCACGAGGAACCACACTGTCAAAGTCACCGGCTACCGCTCGCGCCGGAACCTTCCAGAGGCTTATCTTAGCCACGCCCTCTGTGAGGCACATGATCGGGCCCTGGAATTCCGGACTACGGTAGCTGATAAAGGCCATATAGGGTAAAGACCCTACGTGAACCTGCTCCGACTGCGTCCGATTTCCCAATCATCCCCGAACCTTTATAAGCGCATTGTAATAGAATTGCATAATTATGACATATCTTAAAGGTTTTCAGCGCTTACGGTTAGCTAGGAAAATTACGCCTACATGTTGTACATCTTACTCTCCCAAAACATGTACAGTATATGGCATTTGGCTAAATGTGGTATGAGATTAGTACATCAATAGTTATGTTTTTTTAGAGTAATTACAAAAATAATTATAAAAGTACAGTCAGTCATTGTCCAGCACGCTATATTCTAACACAGGGTCACAGGGGTCTGCTGAAGCCAGTCCCAGCCAACACAGGGCGCAAGGCAGGAACAAATCCTGGGCAGGGCACCACAAACACACAGCAAGCACACACTAGGGACAATTTAGGATCGCCAATGCACCTAACCTACATGTCTTTGGACTGTGGGAGGAAACCCACACAGACATGGGGAGAACATGCAAACCCAGGCCTCCTTACTGCGAAGCAGCAGCGCTACCAATGTACCACCATGCCGCCCACACCTAATGTAATGGTAATGTCCATTTATTCCATTACCAGCTCAAAAAGTGTAATATCATCCTCAGCGGCAGTGACCAAGATAGGTTACCAAAGCTACACTGCTCAAAAAATTAAGGGAATACTTAATCTTCACAATCTAACACCAAGTCAATTAAGCTTTAGGGATATCAGTCTGTCCAGTTAGGAAGCATAAGCGGTTGTGAATCAGCTACACCTGCTTTAGTGTAAATGAGACATCAGGAGATGGGCCACTACATGAACAGAGCTGGACAGGGCCATAGAAGGGAATCAACCTAGCAGCAGGACTGATCCTTTGTGCGAGGAGAAGTACTGCTAGAGCCCTACAAAATGACCTCCAGCTGGCTACTGGAGTGCATGGTCAGGAATAGACACCATGAGGGTGGTTTGAGGACCTGATGTCCTCTAGTGCAGCTCAATTGGCATTTGCCTGAGAATAACGCAATTGGTAGCTCTGCCACTGGTGCCCCGTTCTCCTCACAGATGAGAGTAGGTTCACAATGAGCCATGTGAAAGACCTGAAAAAGTCTGGAGATGCTGTGGTGAACGTTATGCAGCCTGTGACATCATCCAGCATGACCAGTGGGTCAGTGAAGGTCTGGAGAGGCATATCCTTGGAGGGTCAAATAGACCTCACTGTGCTAAGCAACGGTACACTGACTGCTGTTAGGTCCTGGGATGAAATCCTCAGAGCCATTGTTAGACCTTATGCTGGTGCAGTGGGCCCTGGATTCCTCTTGATACAGGGTAATGCCCGGTCTTATGTGGCGAGAGTGTGGGGGCAGCTCCTGGATGACAAAGGCGTTGATGCTATTTACTGGCCTGCATGTTGCCCAGACCTGAGTCCTACTGATAACCTCTGGGATGCTATGTATCGGTACATCCAATGCTGCCAAGTAACACCACAGACTGACCAGGAGCTCACAGATGCCCTGATCCAGGTCTGGGAGAAGATCCCCCAGTACGCCATCCTCCATCTTGTCAGGAGCATGTCCATACATTGTTGGGAGTGCATACAGGCATGTGGGGACCATACACACTACTGAGTGATGAAATGCATGCAAGTTGGATCGGCCTGTGATTTCAGTTTTTAACTTTGATTTTCAGTGTGATGTTGAATCCAGCCTTCAGTGGGTATGTGTTTTTGTATTCCATTGACCATTGTTACATCATTGTGTTCTTAGTTAATTACACAGTCTTACTCAGTAAAGATTTTCCACTTGAATATTTCATCTATCGAGATCCAATGTGTGATTTATTTTTTTGAGCAGTGTAGTTTCCCAATGGGTTAAGGCAACAGTACAAATGACAAAAAATAATTTTGATTGTAACTCACAAAATAATGATGCATTATCAAATTTATGTTTATAGTTACCATCTTAGACTCAAGCAAACATAAATTCCTTGGATAAATACAATTACTGTGTATAGGTCAGTAACTGTACATAGGTAACTTTTTTATTTAGTAAAGTGGCTCATTTGGCAATGAACTCATTATTTCTTCATAGCATGTTTATTAGACCTCTTGATGAGGCTGTTCATCTAGTGATCATTTTGATTGCCTTTTACTAATACTTTCCCATGTTTTGTTTTGTTTTTTTTTTTGTTGTTGTTGTTTTGTTTACAGTAAACCTAACTCTCAGGTCCTTGCAGTGAATGTCCCATCTCCACTAATGGAATCATGGTTGCAGGACTAAAGCCTGTTCCAGAAGCATTAGGTGCAAAGCAGAGCATGATGCTGGTCCTCCACAGGTCAAACACATGCACACACCCACTTTCCAGGAATTTGTCATTTGCCTGCACAGTTGTGCATTGCATAGTATCTGTATTGGGGATATTAGAAATATGGATCTATTCAGGTTTCTGTGTACATATTGCATGGTCTTTGTGTGTGTATTTGTGATACAATCTTTTGTTTAAATGTAACTGTACTGCATTTGTAACAGTGTATATTGCTTTCTCTCTCTCTCTCTCTATGTGCCATGTCCAATGCAAATGTTGCCAAGCATGGACTTCCATGTGGTCCCCAGAAGCCACAATGTTTCAAATATAAGTTTGTTTTTTACTTGGCAAATATGGGGTGTAGCCAATCAAGAAAACATAGCATTTACATACCTTTTATTGAAGGCATAGCCATCAGCTACACACATTTTCTATATAGAATCAAAGCAGAATGAATTTTTGTAGGTGCTTATAAACACCTTAAGAAAAAAAAAATAAAATGGAAATAAAACAGAACTGTGTTTAGCCTGCTTCTGTATGGTTCCTTGTGCTAGTGGAAAGAATACTAATCTCCCATGAATTTCTGTATTTTATATCAGTAAAATATTTAGTATAGATAACTTAAAGTATTACCAAGTATTATTCTCACTAACCACAGCTGCAAGGGATATTAGCCCACACCCTTTATTATACACAATTTAGTTCAATAGAGACAGTCTCTTCCTCTTGAATCTTAACGGTTTCCATCCCAAGTAAGAATTTCTCTTTACTCTGTACATATGACAATGTTAGATCTTCTATTACATGTTTCTGTATGGACATTACAATGCTAGAAATAGCTATAAATGGAAATTTAGCCTATATTATTCAGTATCTATTAATTATTTTGTTGAAATTAATGTAATCTGATAGCAACAAAAATAAAAAATAATAAAATAAAAACCCTCTGTATATATGACAATTATAATGCCACAATCCCACACCAAAGTGAGAAGTCGCTCACTCCCTGTCTTCTCCAAAACCTGTGCATGTGAGCCCTGTGTTCCTGCAAGGGAAGTCCTTATATGCAGTCTTGTGATGGTTATACAGTGTAACATCTTCTTTTATAGTTTTGAACATTTTTAAGTTTACTGCATCCTCGCTCCTGATGTGCGAGCACCACGACTAATACGACTTAAATATACGCGGTCGCCGAAGCCGCTACAGTCCCCGTTCCGTACTTCCCGGCATGCTTTCCTCATTGCCACGTGACCGGACGTTTCCGCTGTGTGCTGCGTTCTTCTGCTCGGCTGTCCTTGACCGCTCGAATTAAAGGCAAAAATGGTGGCGTACTGGAGGCAGGCTGGTCTCAGGTGAGTGGTTGAAATAACGAGTTATTAGTTTAGAAAGTGCATACAGCACGGAGGCCAGGTATAGTCATTGTTTTATGTGTGTGACTGGCTCGCTACTTTCATAAGTACCCTCGTCCTGCATGTCTCGTACATCTTGTCACTTCTAGTGACAGCTCTCTTGAACAAGGCCTTCTTTCTCTCTCCCCGATTTCAGCTACATCCGTTACTCGCAGATATGTGCGCAGGCCGTACGCGCAGCCCTCAAGCCTCAGATCAGAGTGGAAGCAGAAAGGGCGGCTGGAGCGAATGTGAAGGTCACTAAGGGCAAGACTAATGGTGAGTAAAGTAACAGAGAAGGAGATTGTGACTGCGAAAGTGTGGTTCATTCTTCCGGATTAAATCAAGGGTGACCAGACACCCTCTTTCATGAAGATGGTCTCTTTTAGATGTCTAAAATAGGCCGGGACGTTTTAAATAAAATTGACCAGGATTTCTTATTTCACATTACATGGACCGGTTGTTTTTACAATTACTAAAAATCCGTTTCATGTAATGGTGGTGGATTCTTTGAACTTAAACGCACTTCATTCATAAGTTGTTGGGAAGCGCTAAGAAATTTGTTTAGAGGAGAGCACACATAGTAGTCTGACAGTCCCTAGAAGGATGGGGTAAAGCCGCATTACGTTTTAAAAATAATAACCAATGTACTAAAGAAAGCGTCGATTTAGATATGAATTGAAAAATAAATATGTCTGTTCAAAATCTAGGGACAATGAATGGGAAGTCGAAAGGGCCTTGTAGAGCCGTCACATAGTTGTCCATAGCAAATAAAGGCACAAACTGGTTTTTGCACATGTCAATTAAAGAAGACCTTGAACTGCCTGTAACGAGGAGAGCACATCAGTAGGCTACCTAGTGAGAGCCAGAAAAACCAAGGAAACTAACTGCAGCTGAGGGTGATCGTGACAAATCAGTGAAATGTATAACTTAGACTGACACCACAATTGATAGGTTTTTAGATAAAATATCGTTCTGAAGGATATGTTTGGTTTTTTTTCGATTATGTAAACAAACTATTGACACTGCTTAAAGTTTTTTTTATTAGATAAACAAATAAAGGTTCATTACTTTATAGGAATGTGTTGAATTTCAATTACCATTCTTAGATCCACCCCCAACCCAAACTTTTTTTTTTGGAAAGATAACATATGGTCACCCTATGGTAAACACAGTGTCCAAAACAGGCTTGGGCATGAGAATAAACTTCTTGCCGATGAGACAGTAGACACAAAGACAGAATATCCCAGTTTAGTTGTTAAATGCACTTTCTAGTCTGGCATGGCACAACTGATTGTATTGCATAATATTTTTGAAATAAATATGCCTATTCACATAACTTGTGGATCTGCAAAGCATAAACGCTTTTGAGATTTTAGCAGAAAAATTAGCATTTTTGAGATGAACATATCAACCAGTATTTTCACTTGTTCCCAATTTATTTGTTTTAAAGTAAAATGAAAATACATTTGAGCTATTTTGATAAGACTGCATAGTTTAAAAAAGCACTTTTTTTTTTTAAGCAGTTGTCTGCTATTGAGACCTAATATGGATTTGATGATCCGCATTCCCAGTGCTTCTCATATATTGAATAATCAGATGTATACTCGGTACGATACATAGTACTTCTTATACGATATTTGTAGGTTTATTTATTTGTTTTTTTAAACTAGGGTCTAATATTACTTCACTAGAGCTCATTACTTTTGAAGATGTTAAACCTTCAATTGCCCATGAGTAACATTCTGAAATAAATCAGTTATTGCTTTTCCTAGCGACTGACCTTGGCTTTTGTTGATGGTCATTGGGAAACGCAACTTTATTTGAAGTTATGTTTTTTGAATTCCGAGGCGAAATTAGTAGGAATAAGGGAAATATTGGGCATAAATATAACTTCTCCTGTTGTCTAATCTGGTAAAATGATAGCTTAAATTGAATCTGAATGTCATTCTTTTATCTGTAGTCTTGTTACAAAGTCTTGGAGAGTTTAGATCGAAGACAATATACAGTGAATCGTGGTTTCCTTTAGCTTGTTACATATAGCATTGATGATTACAAGCTTCATATTTGTGTGGCCTTTGAAATGTGTTTAATGGTATGAGCATTTTACAGAATAGAACAGGTGAAAATAAATAATATTGTAAATTATGTGCAGTGTCCACTTCCTCTATTTTGTACTTGAAGGAACCCCTTCGATGAGCTGAACAAGCATTTACAGTGCATTCGGAAAGTATTCACAGCGCATCACTTTTTCCACATTTTGTTATGTTACAGCCTTATTCTAAAATAGATTAAATTCATTTTTTTCCTCAGAATTCTACACACAACACCCCATAATGACAACGTGCAAAAAGTTTAATTGAGGTTTTTGCAAATTTATTAAAAATAAAAAAATTGAGAAAGCACATGTACATAAGTATTCACAGCCTTTGCTATGAAGCTCAAAATTGAGCTCAGGTGCATCCTGTTTCCCCTGATCATCCTTGATGTTTCTGCAGCTTAATTGGAGTCCACCTGTGGTAAATTCAGTTGATTGGACATGATTTGGAAAGGCACACACCTGTCTATATAAGGTCCCACAGTTGACGGTTCATGTCAGAGCACAAACCAAGCATGAAGTCAAAGGAATTGTCTGTAGACCTCCAAGACAGGATTGTCTCGAGGCACAAATCTGGGGAAGGTTATAGAAAAATTTCTGCTGCTTTGAAGGTCCCAATGAGCACAGTGGCCTCCATCATCCGTAAGTGGAAGAAGTTCAAAACCACCAGGACTCTTCCTAGAGCTGGCCGGCCATCTAAACTGAGTGATCGGGGGCGAAGGGCCTTAATCAGGGAGGTGATCAAGAACCCAATGGTCACTCTGTCAGAGCTCCAGAGGTCCTCTGTGGAGAGAGGAGAACCTTCCAGGACAACCATCTCTGCAGCAATCCACCAATCAGGCCTGTATGGTAGAGTGGCCAGATGGAAGCCACTCCTTAGTAAAAGACACATGGCAGCCCGCCTGGAGTTTGCCAAAAGGCACCTGAAGGACTCTCGGACCATAAGAAACAAAATTCTCTGGTCTGATGAGACAAAGATTGAACTCTCTGGTGTGAATGCCAGGCGTCACGTTTGGAGGAAACCAGGCACCGCTCATCACCAGGTCAAAACCATCCCTACAGTGAAGCATGGTGGTGGCAGCGTCATGCTGTGGGGATGTTTTTCAGCGGCAGGAACTGGGAGACTAGTCAGGATAAAGGGAAAGATGACTGCAGCAATGTACAGAGACATCCTGGATGAAAACCTGCTCCAGAGCGCTCTTAACCTCAGACTGGGGCGACGGTTCATCTTTCAGCAGGACAAAGACCCTAAGCACACAGCCAAGATATCAAAGGAGTGGCTTCAGGACAACTCTGTGAATGTCCTTGAGTGGCCCAGCCAGAGCCCAGACTTGAATCCGATGGAACATCTTTGGAGAGATCTTAAAATGGCTGTGCACCGACGTTTCCCATCCAACCTGATGGAGCTTGAGAGGTGCTGCAAAGAGGAATGGGCGAAACTGGCCAAGGATAGGTGTGCCAAGCTTGTGGCATCATATTCAAAAAGACTTGAGGCTGTAATTGCTGCCGAAGGTGCATCGACAAAGTATTGAGTTTTTTTATTTTTAATAAATTTGCAAAAACCTGAAGTAAACTTTTTTCATGTTGTCATTATGAGGTGTTGTGTGTAGAATTCTGAGGAAAAAAATGAATTTAATCCATTTTGGAATAAGGCTGTAACATAAGAAAATGTGGAAAAAGTGATGCACTGTAAATACTTTCTGGATGCAATGTAAACTGACCAAGGCATGCTGTCACTCCTAGTATCTGTTGTACCCAAGGCTTGAAGTGGGTTGGTGCTCAGTGCTAGCACTTCTGTTTCTGCTTTGCAAACCTAAGTGTAGCAGCACATCATAGTCTGACTGTGAAGGGAACACCTCAGTTCTCTGCAATATTGCATGTACTTCCAAAAGGGGCCCACCCAATTTTTTGAAGTATATGATCTCTATATAAGTAAGATCCACACGATCAACAATGCAATGAGAACCACCATAAAACCTCCAAGTTTGTTTGAGTACCACATCACAAGGAGTAAGAAAAAGCCAACAGATCAGGGAGTATTGTGTGTATCCATGGAAGCAACTTGCTAAGCATGTCGTCTTTGAGCTTTGCAGAAGTTTCACTTTTCTACTTTGTCCTTCATTTGCATAATGCAGCAGCCCCATTGCTTTGTGCAATTCTTTCACAGCCCTCGGCAGAAAAAGTGTGTGTGTGTGTGTATATAATCTATAAAAATAAAGAATGCTTATATGTATGTCTTTGTGCATGTGTGTATATCTAAGAGTATTGATATTTATGTAATATACATGTATGCTTAGACAGATAAACAAACAGAAGTCTTATTTGTTTCCAGGGAGAGGTTTTGGCTTTCTACTGAAGCTCAATGAATACATATTATTAAGACAAGCAAAGATCTTTCATATATACACCAGAATGACTAAAAAGAAAGATAACGTCTGAGTTGGTAGTTCCAGTTGCAGTATTGAATTATGCAGGTGTAGTGCTTTTGGTACAAAGGAGCCCCAGTAGTGTTTCTTGACCTCTAGGGTGTCCAGATTGTGTCTTATAACTGAGCCTGCATTTTTAGTTAGCTTGTTAATTCAGCGGGTCTTTCATATATGAAGGATGTCACTACCCGTATTAAACAAATGCAATCTCCCAAGAAGAAGGTAGATAATGTTGGCATGGGTTTCCTCCCACAGTCCACAGACATGTAGGTTTGACACATTTTTGCAAGGCCAAATTGGCATATGCATTTGTGTCTGTTCATGCTGCAATGGGCTGCTGCCCCATCCAAGTAGAGTTGGATGATTTTAATTTTTTTTCTTTTTGATTAAAATGTTACTTTAACTCATTAATTTAAATTAATAGGCAAACAGGAAAATCATGTTTTTTAAATATAAATTGCATGTCACAGTTAAACAGTCAAGCAGACACCTTAATTTGATCAACTGATCACATGTGTAAAGTCAAACCATATTAATGCAAAGAACAGGACAAGTGCCATTTCCTTTACAAATGAGCAAATTCCAAAGAAAGGCTCTTAACTTTTTCAGTTGTCTGGAACTGGCTTACATATAAAGGATCAGGTGTGAGACTAAAGTAAATTGCAATGTTTGCAAAAAAGACAATAGCAGTTAAAACAGAAACTGCAAATGTAACCAGTGTGAGAAAGCATGTGGTAAAGATAAAGCCTGTCCCTAACTAACAGCTCCAGAGTATTCTTGGCCCTGCTTCAGCATGAACAGCGCAAGGTGTGCTCCCTTTTGTATATCTAGTTAGACAGCATTACATTAGGAGCAGACCATACTTTGCCTGTGACCAGTGGAAGAATATGCCAGGGCTGTCGGTCATGCCTTCTTACCCTGCAATAATGGCTAGGCTAGGATGGTGGAATTGAACGAGCAGGAGGTTAGAGGGCTTTCGGAGCACATGTATAAGAAGTGTCTCCGCTACAAGCGGGTCACTTCAGTAGCCTGTAGTTGCAGTAGAAGGAAGTAGCTGGCTGATGTGCTTTGCAAGCTAAACTTGTTGAGTGGAACAAAAGAAAGTCACCAGTAATTTAGCAGAAAGCATGTCTTAGGTACAGGGAAACAGCAGTGACTGCTGCTGCTGCTCCAAAAAAGGGTTGTAAAGTGAAAATGGCAGAGTAAGGAAAGGAATGTGGAGGCTATAATGAACAATAACAACCAAGGCTGCAAAAGTTAAAACTAAAAACTACTGTTTTCGGCACCCTTTCTTTGACAGTAAAGACAAACCTTCTCTCGTGTTATCTCAAGAATAGTTGAAAGTGCTTTCTATGTTGAAATATAATCAGGAATTGACCATAAGTTAAAAGTGAAAGATTTATTTTCCTGTATTGTCCAGCCCTATGGCCAGGGATTGCTCCTGCCTTGTGCCCAGTGCTTGCTGAGATGGGCTCCAGCTTCCCCACACTCCTACTCAGGATGAGGCAGGTTTAGAGGGTGGATGGATGGATGTGTAGATTAAAGGCAACACCATATTGCTATTTTTGGTTCTTTGTTCATTTGTTTGTTGAACAAGGTAATAAAGCAAGCAGTCTTCAATTGTGAAAGGTTGGCCCCCAATTAAATGGAGAATTAAGGTTTTTTTTTTTTTTTTTAATACTTAAAGAAACAAATATACATTGGTCCAACCTTATCCCTTTCCATCACAGTGAAGCTGATGAGCACACAGATTCTAATACTCATTTTTAAAAATCCCAGATAAAAAAATGTTTTGCTGTCAGTTTGAAAATCATTATTCATCCAAAATTTCAAAATATCTCTATAAAATATTTAGGATTTGGAGACATCTCTCACAACTTGCAAAATTCAGTGTTTATGACTCTACAGACAGAATTAGTGGGAGAAAAATGAAATACATGATAGAGTAACAGGTTTGAAAGCACAACTCACTAGTAAAAACTAAATACTAAAATACACCAGTGTAATCCTTGAGTTCTAAACCGTGGCATTTCAAGTCAAAAATGAAAGATCTTGGAGGCATAGTGCTATTAGCTAATCCTTCATTTCAGTTTAAAAACATAATATTAACGTTCACATGTGACCATGATAAATGATTTTTCAGGAGAATGTCATGGCACCTGAGAAGAATCTGAAGCTCTGGTAGA
>JANRMT010062856.1:24744200-24779443 GCA_026402145.1 Polypterus bichir lapradei | reverse complement strand
AACCTTATCCCTTTCCATCACAGTGAAGCTGATGAGCACACAGATTCTAATACTCATTTTTAAAAATCCCAGATAAAAAAATGTTTTGCTGTCAGTTTGAAAATCATTATTCATCCAAAATTTCAAAATATCTCTATAAAATATTTAGGATTTGGAGACATCTCTCACAACTTGCAAACATCAGTGTTTATGACTCTACAGGCAGAATTACAGTGGGAGAAAAATGAAATACATGGTAGAGTAACAGGTTTGAAAGCACAACTCACTAGTAAAAACTAAATACTAAAATACACCAATGTAATCCTTGAGTTCTAAACCGTGGCATTTCAAGTCAAAAATGAAAGATCTTGGAGGCATTGTGCTATTAACTAATCCTTCATTTCAGTTTAAAAACATAATATTAACGGTCACATGTGACCATGATAAATGATTTTTCAGGAGAATGTCATGGCACCTGAGAAGAATCTGAAGCTCTGGTAGACAGACAAGTTTATCACCACCAGAATAGTGTGTGGGACATGGGTCTGCAGTTTGGAATGGTCAAGCCAAGGGGATGAACTGAACAGGCAGCATCTTAATGGTGTTCATGTTTATACACCCACAAATGTAGCTAAGTTGAAACATTTCTGTGTATATTAATTGGCAGAATTCCTTTATTCTTAAATTTTTTTTAAGAATATCATTGGAATAATGCAAGAGGCATTTTTGTTTTAATGTCAGTCTATTCCTGGTGTGTTGAATAAGTTTTCTTCACTTCTTAATTTTGAGTGTTTTGCCCAATAGAGAACTTAGGTTTCTAGTCCAGTGCAATAGCATAATGTTGGTTTTCTTTCATTGTTAATATTTACATTAGAAATTGTTAAATGTAAATGTTAAATCTTTTCTTTTTTTTTTTTTTTTCCTCCTCAGGCTGAGCCCAGAATTATTTGGTTCTCTGTTGGATGATATTTTCCTTACTTCATTTCTGCTTTCATACCAGTCCACCATAACTGTATTAATGTAATTACATTAAAAATTCCAAACCCCTACGCAGTTGTATTTGCTGTTATTTCAGAGTTTATCACTGAATGCTGTGTTTACATTAATGTCTAGTATTTAATGAAGAGAATAAGGTTAACATACAAGTCTGTGTCCCAGCTTCTAGCTATCTGTTCTTTTGACACTCATATTAAGGGTCAAAAATTACAAGCTGCAAATGACAAGACTGAAATAATGGCCCAGGTTATTCAAATCCACAAAAGCAAATGCAGTGCAATGCAAACTGGTGACTGGTCTCTTATTTTGAATAACCAAGCCAAAATATGCATATCATTTCCCCATGAGATTTTAGCTTTCTAACCGACTGCCGTGTTTTAAAATCAAACAACACTTTGTCATTTTTCCAACACTGTTTTTATTGACACAGACTAGTAGTTACATTTTTAGCATGTATAGCACCTTGAGGAATGGCATATAAGATGGCAGGTTGGTGTATAAAAGGCAGTCTTAGTCGTCTTCATGTGAGGCTCACTGCAGCTCTTATTGTAAATTGGCAGGGCATTGAGGCCAAGCATATGTGAAAAGCCAATGCTTGTGTATCTGCAAACCTATATACCAGACTTTTTCTATGAAGTTTAGAGTGGCTCTTTACGTGTACAGGTAAGTGCCAGCCAATTCTGTATCTTTCTAGATATCTGGGTGGTCCATTACCTTTTTTTTGTTGTTGTTTTTATTCTTGATCTCAGTGAATTTCTACTCACATAATATTAGTGACACATTTCATGTTTATTTTCTGCTGGTTGCCGCTTTTTTTGACTTGTGTTCAGAACACACCAGTGCTTTCCCAGTCAGTACATAAATGAATCGGCAGTTAGCAAGCCAAAGCCTAACGCAAGAATGTCAGCACTACTGCAGGTAGGGAAAAATATTTGAAGCTGCTGAGAAGTGTGAAGATTTTTTTTCTTTTTGTTTTCCGGATGCATAATCAGTCCAGTGGCAATAGAAGGCTGGTTTCCAGGAATTGGTAGTAGAAAATGGACTTGAGATTGCTCAGTTTTATTGTTCATTAAAATATTATTCGGAAATATAAATCACTGCATACCTTTTTAAATATTTCAAAAAAAAAAAAAAAAACTTAAAGGTGAGACACCTATTTTAAGGAGAGTTGATGCCCAGGCAGCCTATAGTGACATATCTACTGCTACGACTGGACCTCCATCTCCACTTATGTCTCCGCTGCCACGGCCTCTTCCTCTTCCTCCTCCCCCCACTCCAGGTCAGCTGTGGCATCCTGGTACTGCTGGTACTCCGAAACAAGGTCGTTGGTGTTGCATTCAGCCTCAGAAAACTCAAGCTCGTCCATTCCTTCACCAGTATACCAGTGTAGAAAGGCCTTTCTCCTGAACATGGCTGAAAACTGTTCGGAGATCCTGCGGAACAGCTCTTGGATAGCTGTATTGTTTCCAATGAAGGTGGACGCCATCTTTAGTCCCCTAGGGGGTATGTCACACACAGCTACTTTGACGTTATGGGGAATCCACTCCACAAAGTAACTGCTGTTTTTCTGTTGGATAGCTAGCATCTGCTCATCCACTTCCTTGGTGGACATTTGACCTCTGAAGACCCCAGCCACTGTGAGATAGCGGCCATGGCGTGGATCACAGGCTGTCATCATGTTACGGGCGTCAAACATCTGTTGAGTGAGCTCAGGCACAGTCAAAGCACAGTACTGCTGACTCCCCCGAGCAGTCAGAGGTGCAAATCCTGGCATGAAGAAATGCAAGCGGGGAAAGGGTACCATGTTGACCGCCAGCTTACGCAGATCCGCATTGAGCTGACCAGGGAAGCGCAGAGATGTAGTGACACCACTCATAGTCAAGGAGACTAGGTGGTTGAGGTCTCCATAGGTAGGGGTACTTAGTTTAAGAGTGCGGAAGCAGATGTCATAGAGTGCCTCATTATCGATGCAGTAGGTCTCATCTGTGTTCTCTATGAGCTGGTGAATAGACAGGATGGCGTTGTAGGGCTCCACCACTGTGTCAGATACTTTGGGTGATGGCATCACACTAAAGCTGTTCATGATGCGGTCTGGGTACTCCTCACGGATCTTGTTGATGAGCAGCGTGCCCATGCCTGAGCCGGTGCCCCCCCCCCAGGGAATGGACCAGCTGGAAGCCCTGCAGGCAGTCGCAACTTTCACACTCATTGCGTAGGACATCCATGACGCTTTCGACCAGCTCTGCTCCCTCAGTGTAGTGGCCTTTGGCCCAGTTATTACCAGCTCCAGAGTTACCTGTGTGAGGAAATGGTATGAGCAACCAGCACTGGTAGAGAAGCAGTTGTTCTGAAGAGCACATTTATACTGTACCAACTCTCTGTTAAGAAAGCTTTCACAATCCCCAGAGACACTTATGGTCATCCACCTCCTGTTTCAAGCCTCCCACAATAAAATGCAATAATTAAACTTCTAAATGGAGGGAAAAGCCATGAGAATTCCCGAGCAAACAAGCAGTCGTACTGCTCATAGTCGTGGAACGTCACTTTATTTTGCTGTATATTCTTTTGAACCTGGAAGATCAAGTGTGCATCATGCAGGTCCTCTTAGCCAGGTCACTGTATCTGCAATGTTTAAAACCAGCATGGAGCATGCCATGAAGACTTTATGACAGTACACATGCACATATACGTCCTCTCCTACTTCCTCCACCATTATGTGCGTACACAAAAAGATCAACGAGCATGCTGAGTGACAGCAGCTTGCACATACATCCTCCCTACAGCTCCCACCGGCGTGCGCACATGCATACTCACCATGGATGAAGTTATCGGGGCGGAAAAGTTGCCCTATTTTGCTGCTGCGGATGCTGTCCATGGTTCCAGGCTCAAGGTCCACCAGCAGAGACCGGGGCACATATCTACCATCTGAAGGAAGAAGTAAATTACTCCATTAAACTTTGTTTCATATAGTGCTTTACTAGGCAGGGGAACACCATTTAAAGACCCTTTACATGTGCAGTACTGTAGTTGGTGTGTGGACAACGAGGGTTCAATTAGCTTCCTTGAGGTTTTTGGTCCACATTGACCACAACAAAGGGCACAATAGCTTTGTACCAAGTTCATCTTCAGGCTGTTATGGTGTGGGTCACTTTGGAGTGACCAAAAATGTGCCAGCATGGAATGAAGAGGGGAGAAGTTATGATGACCTTATTTAAAAAGAGGGACACTAATTATCAGCTAAAAGTGGACATCTGTGGACTTCAGTTATGAAAATGGCTGTTTGAAGAAAGACAGGGGATGTCAGTTAGAAAATGACCAATAAAGCTGTAGGGGTTTCACTAATGGACCACTCAAGCAAATATCAGGTAAGAAGTTGCCAAGAGCATTGATGGGTTATTGATGGATACTCAAGATAAATGTGACCTCCCATTCTCAAACCGGGTTCATCAAATTCAGGGTCATTTGGCGCAAGTTTGGAACCAACCCTGGGCAAAGCTCACCTTAGCAAAGAGCCAGTCTTACAGTCACAGTGGGGCCAAATCAGAGGCTCCAGTTCACCTAACCTGCAAGTCTTTGGGGATGTAAAAGCAGAATAAGAATGGTGAGCAGCTTTGGAGCTTAATGATCACTTTTGTCCACAAGTCTGTCCTTTTAGTGTCTGACCTGGCTGCTTTGACACAATATTCCCCTCGGAGAGACCCCCAATCATCTGTACGCATTTATGGTGACCACCTCTGGGGTCCCACGTAGCTGCCAAAGTTTCTCACCATGTGCTTCATTGAAGTAGACGTTGACTCTGTCCAGCTGCAGTGTGCTGTTCCCCTGGTAGGCTCCCGTGTTGCTGATGCCATGCTCATCGCTGATCACCTCCCAGAACTCACAAGCAGAGCAGAAAGAAGAAAAGGAGAATTTGAGACACATATACAAAGACACACGCTGTCAGTCAGGCAGGGCAAGCCTGCGAGGGTGGCCTTATCTCAGCCCCCAGAAGTGTAATCTCTCTACTCCATGCAGGAGGCTGACTGGTGGCACTCCCTGCGGTTAAGGCACACACACACACACACACACACACGCAAGCTCACCCATCTTTAAAGGGGCATCCCTTTCACTGCTCAGCCGGCTGCATTCAAATAACATTCAAAAAAGCTCCTCATGGAGATTTGCATGGGTGGCACAGCTGTGTGCGACTGGCATCATGCAAGCTCGTCCAGTACTGCCTGCGAGCCAGAGGCGTCCAACCTGAGCTGGGACTGGACTGCAGTTCACTCTAACTCTTGTTCTCTCAAAATGTAAGCCAGCCTGAAGGAGGCCATGATGGTAGGCTTGCCCCACCGACCCCAGCATTAGCCGATGACCTACCTTTGATCCAATTTGATTGCCACACTGGCCGACCTGCAGGTGCACAATTTCCCTCATGTCGTGGCTCAGCACTTGGTGATGATGTGACTTGGGGGCCGGGAGTAGGCAGTGCTCTTATATGAGCAGTGATGTCACCGCAGGGTGCCGCCCTCGGCTGCCTTCCTGCCCTGGGATGGGGGATGGGACAGTGCAGCCAGACGTCTGGCCCTTTGCTGGTCCACCCAGGTGTCATCTGGCAGAAGGCACTTTCACCTGTTCACTTGATCTGGCAAACATGTTTATTTCCACTGTCACTAGAGAAACAAATGGTTAGGCAGGAGGGTGAGCAGAGCAGGGAGGGAGCAGATATTCAAGGGTCTGTCCATTTTCACAACTTCAGCTTTCCTCTTCCACATCTGCCTTATCCTTCTTCTACGTTCCTCCTCATTATGATTCTTCCTCCTCTTCTGCCCCTGGCATCCTCCCTTGAACTTCTCTCTACCTCCACCTCATCCTGTGACAGATGTGGCCCAAAGTTTGGATACCCTTCCACTAATTTAAAAAGAATCACAATTTTCCATTAAATCAGTTGAAACTGACAGAGATATTTGGCTCCCATCATTCTGGCAGGAGATCCAAAGGAGACCTTGGAATGTTCTAAAGTCCTAATCTGAACTCCACTGAATGTTTACCGAAAGAACTCAGACTCGCAGCTGGAAGAAGGAACCCACCAAACCCAAAAGTACTGGGAGAGTTCAAGAGGAGTGAAGTTAGGTGTGCTAGCTGAGAGGTGCACAAGTCTCACTCTGAGCCCTATTAAGTGCTTGATTGTACTTATTACCTCAAAAGGGTGTGCTGCAAAATATTAGGTTAGGGGGTCCCAATAATTTTACCCAAGCCATTATTATTGGTTTTATTATTTTAAGTCTTAAAGTGAAAGCAATACGTCTGCCATATTGATAAAGAATGGTGAAAGTCGGTTACTTTTGTTAGTTAGAACATTTTTCACAGAAAATAGTGAAAGGGTAGCAGTTCTTTTGGCCTTGCCTGCCATAGTGTGCCATTTGCTTACATTTCATCTTCTTACTTGTTCAACACTTTTCAACATTGTTCCCAGAATCCCAGTCCTTCCCTCTTGTTGTCAGCTGCTCATCTGATTTCCCTTTTACCCCTTGGCTGCTTCTTCCTCACCCATCCTACAAATTTCTTACACCTCCTCATAGTCCCCTTGTTCTTTACGTTTCCTCTTGTCCACGATGCCTTTTACTCAGGGTTCATTTTGTTCCCTGTTGATTTCTTATACCTCCTGTCCTTCACACTGACTCATTCTTGCATTTCCTTTTTCTCCCCTTGTCCTTCCTCACAGCTCCTCACCCTTAATCTTTTTCATGCTCAGAACTTCTCTCTAGCTGGCCATCCCCTCACTTCTCACATACTTCCATTTCTTCATCCTTTCTTACTCTTTTTCCTCATATCGACTTCCTTACATTATAATTTCCTTCATCTACATGTTCTCCTAAACGCTCTCTCTTATTAACGTTCTTCCCAAGAGATTCTCTTGCCCTGGGCTTCTCTCCCTTTCAACTGGTTCTTCCTTACAGCCTCTGCTTTCTCAAGTCTCCTTCCATCCAATGCTGGCTCATCCTCACATTTTTCCTTTCTCTTCCCCCACATTCTTCTACTCACTTCTTCATAACCTGCTCATCATTTGCTCTTCCTCACGTTTCCACTTCCTCACCCTTCCTATCAATGCCAGATCAAGACCCCCATGGTGTTATATTTCAGCCAGGGTTACTTATGTTTACATTTCTGTTCCCTGTATTTTGTGCAATTTCCTGCATGGTTCATTTGTTACAGTCATTACTGTTAATATCATTCTGTTCTTTTATTACTTAGTAGATGTGTTTAATATATGATTATTTTTATTGTTTGTGAATTATTTAACATTTATTCATCATTTAGTTCTTATGTGTGTGACTGTGTTCTGCTATGTTCCTTGTATTTTGTGGGTGACTCCAAACAGGTAGGGCTATCCTTACCTCACCACCAAGGGACCACCCACCCCACCAAGCCTTTAAAAGCAGACTGGGAAAGTGAGCTCCCTGTCGTGATGGGTGTTTTGTTTTAATTTACTGAATCAATTATTTCAAACTATGCATTTAAGGGAATTCATTCTTTTGGTTCATTTGATTCATTTTTAGAGATCACTTATACTGTAGTTTAACGGTGTGCCCCACTGATCTCATCACAAATATATAATTTAATAGTTCAGACATTAGTGTCATATATATGTATGAAAATGTTGTATATGAATACAGTGGAACCTCGGTTCACGAACTTCTCGGAACACGTACAAATCAGTTTATGACCAAAGAGTTTGCCAAACTTTTGCGTCTGTTCACAACCACACAATCGGTATACGAATAAGCCAGTTTCCCTTTCGGTTTGTGCGCGCCAATGATTTCCGCACGTGTTCAGTCTCTCCCTGTGCATTCCCTGTGCAGCGAACAAGAGAGAGAGAGCGAGAGACACACACACGAGAGAGAGAGACGGCTGGACGCATAAGGCCGAGAAGGCAGTTAAAGAATGCACCAGGCTTGTTTTTAAAAAGACAGATTCGAGCATTGTTTTAACCTCGTTGTATTTAATGAAGACTTTTTCCTATTGGATTTTAACCTCCACTTCACTTCTGTTTACAGCGATTGGTTCGTAGCGTGCATTGTTGCAATGTTACTTTTCTTGGTGGTTTATTAAATTACGGATTTTCAAATGTTCATTTATTTCCCTGTGCTTAAAACTCATTAAAAAAAGTGTTTTTAGCAAGTGGTTCGTAACGCTACAGCCTGAACTCTTGCAGTGTTAGTTTTCTCTGTTGTTCAAGGTTTTCTTAGTGTTATTCAGTGTTTACTGTGCATTCTATGGTATCATTGACTATATTTGTGCTTAAAAATCTTTAAAAAAATACATTTACATACAGTTTGTACGGTCTGGAACTGATTAATTGTATTTACATACAATCCTATAGAGGAAATTACTTCGGTTCACAACCAAATCGGTTTACGACCAGAGTTTTGGAACGAATTATGGTCGTGAACCGAGGTTGCACTGTATAATGGATATTATTGCTTGTTAATTTAAACTTAATTCATCATCTATAAACTGGATTAATCTCTCTATATATAAAATCCAACATCTGTTTGTTTGTCCGCTTTTCACGAGAGAACTACTTAATGGATTTAGATCGGGTTTTTTTTCTATAATTTACTTGAACATTCCAGTTGATTTTGTGACTTCTCTCATTGCACTAAAAATCATAGTTCACTTGCTGTACCGATTTGTTCTCGCGAATCCGAGAGAGACGCGGCGGGCCGAGGGGAGGGGTGCAGGGCCTTCCTCACTCACGCGCCAGCCATGGAGTGTATCTTACATCCACTTAACTAGCAAATGAGAGATCTACTTAATGGATTTAGTTCGGGTTTTTTTCTATAATTTGCTTGAACATTCCAGTTGATTTTGCGACTTCTTCTATTGTGCTATGAATCACAGATCGCTTGCAGGAACAATATATTCGTGCTAAGCTGAGACAGAGGCTGTGGGCCGAGTGGAGGGGGAAGCGTGACGTCAGCAGTACGGAGCCGGGCAGGGCCCTCTTCACTGTTCTGTTTCACTACTATGCGGGCGGAGCCGCGGGGCACGGCTAGTTAATTATAAATATCAAATGAACGAGAATTAGACTGATTCTCTGATAGCAACCCATTCACAAATCAAGTGTGTCGAGACTCATGAGTCAGGCGGTTCTTGCACATTTCCTTTATTCCCGTGCGTGTACATAGGGGACAGCTGAAGGGCTCTAGTGACTGTAAATATACCGCCGGTACACGGGTTGGCGCTGTGTCTTAACGCCTTTCTCTCTTCTCTCCTCTGCAGATCGGATGATTGATGGCTAGAACATCTCTGATGGCACTTCTGGTGCCCATCCACCTGGACCCACCTCTTCCTGCCAGAATGACTGAAAACTGGAAGCCCCCCACCATCTTTGCCAGTTCTGTCCTGAATTCATATCTGAAAAGATCTTTATACAATTATTTGCTTGTTTTTTCTATTTGTTTGTGATCCAATTATATGGGGTTACTGAAGACGTACCCCAATTCTTTATCATTGATTCTCGTACACTTTATACATCAGTAGTGGGCAGCAACAGCGAAACAGAAGGCAATGACGATGACATGCCGGACACACATGCACTAGTCCCATTGAGCTCTGCTATTTGTGCTCATAAATCGTTTTTTATGATTCACCGAAAAGAGTCACATAGAAAGAACGAATCGTTCATGAATCGCCCATCACAAGTTCCTTGCAGTCCACTGAATTTGCTTTGGAGGACGGTTGTGTGAGTATTGCTATTTCTTATTTTTTTGTTTTCTTTCCTCTGTTTCTGATCTTCTGCTTTTGTTAATTGGGTTATTCTCCTGGATTTCATGTTGAGACTTCTTCACTCTGAATTGCCTTTTAGGTAACTACTTTTTTTTTAGTCATTTGCTATTTCTTTTTGTTGTCAATAAATATTTTCATTTATAAAGATCCTTTTCGGGACTTGTCTCTTCGAACTGGAGTTTTACGGTTCTCCTTCTTGTGAGGCATATGTGTTAATTTTTTTTTAAATTTTTCTTGAAATATTTTGAGATATCACTAACTGTTTTTCAGTTTTCCTGGTTTAGGGTTTTGTAGGCCGAAGCCTTCCAGTTTCCTAGGGTCAGGTCCCTCTAAGGTGAGACCTATTTTTGAAAGCATCAGACGTCTTGCTAGCTTGTGCTGCTAGAATCATAACACAAGGGCCCTTGGGTGTCGAACCTCAAAAGGCCTCCTCACCTCATCTCACCTCACCTCACCTCACCAACATCACCCATTTGAATAATAAATCAGCAGAAAAAAAACACCCACACTTTAATTCGGATCAACTTCACCTCCCTATTTGTTCATTTGTGGATTTCAATGAATGTAATAAACTCATTTATGAGTGCAATGTCACATCTGTGGGAAGCCAAGTTTCTTCTGATAGTGCAGTTAACAAGCATCCATTAAACATTTTTAAAAGGCCACTGTGGCACAAAGATGATGTGTAATCGGCTATATGCACACTGTAGTGCTGACGTACTTCCGGTGAAATCTTGACCGGCTCAGTCACTTCCGTTGTCCATACTGCAGTTGTGATTTTTGCTTAGTGGTGAGAATATTTGAGAAAAAGAATTTAAAATTTCAGTTTACAGACAGCCCTACAGCTGAACATTGTTGTGTACCTTTATGTTGAGCTTCCAGTAAGTACAAACAAGGTACTTAGTTTTCATACGTTTCCTTCTGATGCGGAAATCCAATCTAAATGGATTGTCACTATCCGGAGGGAGAGCTTTACTATTAGTCCCCATACCCAAGTTTGTAGCCAGCATTTTAAAAAAAGAGTATTTTCGATAGCCAGGGTCCGAGACCGGGCGACGACTGTTGAAGAAGGGAGCAATTCTTGCATTGCTTGAGTGGAGCAGTTTCTCTGTTCCGCTTTCAAGACTGGGGGTTTTAGAGAGGAGGAAGTGACTGAGAGAGGATGACACACCGGGTGAGGAGGAGGAAGATAAAATCCTCGAGCACCATAACTAACTTCCAGATCCAGCAGTTGTTGACCTAGCGCTTGATGAAAATGTGTCTTTCAAAGAGGAGAACCTCCAGCTGAGGAAACAAATCGAGACCCTTACAATGAAGCAGCAGTTTGGCATTCACCGTTTTGCTGGCTCAGACGGAAACATCTGTTTTTTCACAAGGTATGATGTCCAGCAGACTCATGTTATTTTGTATTAAGCTTACATATTCACCTGTCCCTGAATAAAGTTTAATGACTGATTATTGAAATTCTGTTTTTTTTAAGAAAGCCTAATGTAATCACATATTTGTCCCATCTAACTTCATAGTAGACACAAGTTTTTAATACATCTGGATCTTACCTTGTAGATGTTAGCTTGAAACATATAATTTGAAGCCCTTCTCCTTTTTAGCTCCTAATGCTTGGCACAAAGTGGGAATAATGCAACGTGCATCATTTACCATAAGTCTGTGCACGTCTTGAAGTGATCAAGTGAAAAATGCTATAGCTAGTCCGCAGGGAAGTGAAGAAACTGGCTAATGCAGAATCCAGAAGAGAGTGTGCATATTGCCTGCTGAGCATTTTGGGTTGCATATTTACACTCAATAAAAAAAGACTGTCAATTCAGCTTTTATTTGGTTTATCTTACTTCCTGCAGTAGTCTCGTTGTCCTCCACATTGTTGCTCACGTGTAAGTCGGTGTTATGGGATACCATAGAATCAGACTACACATTTCTGCTAGAAGTGGCCCCATTAGCCCTTTCCTGATCTGAGTATCTGTAAGGTTGGTCTTATTCTTTTCCACTGCAGTATTTACGGCTTGCTTAACGTGCTTGTTCATTGCTAATTTAATTTTGTTAATATATAGCCATGCCTGAATTTCAGGCCTGCAACACATTCCAAAAAAAGTTGGGATGGTAAAGCATTCACCGCTTGTAATGTCGCCATTCCCTCTCACAACACTTTAAAGACATTTTGGCACTGAGAACACCAAGTAATGAAGCGTTTCAGTTGTTATTTTGTCCCGTTCTTCCTGTAAACACTTAAGGTGTGCAACAGTACAGGGATCGTCATTGTTGCATTTTTCGTTTCAAAATTCTCCACACATTCCCTATGGAGGACAGGTGAGGACTGCAGTCAGGCCAGTCCAGTACCCGTACCGTCTTCTTCCGCTGCCATGCCTTTATGACAGGGGTGGGCAAAGTCGTTCCTGGAGGGTCACCGTGCTGCAGGTTTTTGTTCTAACCCAACTGCTAAATAAGAAGTACTTATTGTTCAAGTGACACTTCTACTTCATTTTAATGGGCTCGTCTGTTAATATTTTGAAACCTTATTACTTCTTTTAGTCTTAAAGAGCTGTATTCTTGGTTTTGAATTGTTCTTCAATAGCAGTAAGATGCAAATGACAAAAGAGACCAGCATTTCTTCATTTAGCTTGTTTCCATTTACACCAGTGTGTGTTTATCATGCACTATTTGGTTTAATGGAATACTTGGAAGGAAAGTGAAGAGAGAAAAGTGAAGGCCTGAAAATTACTCATCCATTTTAGACTTTAAATTATTTGGATGATATCCTTAGTGTTAGGGATGCCTTAGAGGACCGGAAGAGGGCATGCACCCATCTCAGACCATGTGGGGGCAGCCACCCTGGTTGCTATGGGGACCACAGGTACAGAGCTCTGAAGCTCAACCCTGTAGGGGCCCGTGGTCACCGCCAGGGGGTGCCCCCATACCTTTGGAGCCCTGGACCTCAGCACTTCTGCCACACCAGGACGTGCTGGGGGGAAAAGGAGCAGGGACACCTGGAGTGCTTCCGGGGATACAGCCGGCGCTTCTGCCACACTGGTGCGTGTCGGCGGGAGATTGCTGGGAAGCACCTGGGGCACATCCGGGTGCTATAAAAGGGGCCGCCTTCCTTCATTGAATGGCTGGAGTCGGGTGAGGAGAGGACGAAGCAGGAGAAGAGAGAGTGAAGGCGGCCCGAAGAAGGAGAAAGGCAGAGTGTGTGAGAGGCCTGGACTTTGGGGAAGTCTTGGGGTTTGTGTGGCACTTATTGGACTTGTAAATAGTAGCAACTGTAAATAAACGTGTGGTGGTGTTTTACAACATGTCTGCCTGTCTGTGTCCGGAGCTTAGTCTACATTAGAAAGTAAAAAAACTCTAGGATATATATGAATGACCTGAGTTAAAGCATTAATGAGCCATGAAATTAAATTATTGGCAAGGATTGGTTTTTAATTATGCCAATGGGTTGGAATGACAACCTACAGCCACTGCAGCCCTCCAGGACTGACTTTGCCCACCCCTGCTGTGCAGAATGTGGTTTTGCATTGCCTTGCTGACAAATGTAATGGATGTCCCTGGAAAAGATGTCGTCTTGAAAGCAGCACATGGTGCTCTTAAATCTCAATGTGTTTTTCTACATTAATGCTTCCATTACAGAAGTATACATTAAAAATATAAATAATTAAAGTATAAATAAATGCCCTTTACCAAGGGCACTGACACAACACCATACCATGACAGACCCTGGCTTTGGGACTTGTTGCTGATAACAGTCTGGATGGTCAGTTTTTGTCTTTAGTGCGGAAGACATGCCGTCAATTTCTTCCAAGAAAGATCTGGAATACTGATTCATCAGAACACAATACATGTTTCCACAGTGTGATGCCTCCGAGCCCAGACAAGTCAACGCCACTTCTGGACATGGTTACCACAAGGCTTCTTTTTAGCACAGTAAAGTTTTAAGTGGCATTTGTGAATGTAACTCTGTATTGTAGTGCCTGACAATGGTTTGCCAAACTCATCCCTTGTAATCCCATGTGCTTATATCAGCTATCGATGAGTGACGCTTCTTGATCCGTCTGAGGGATCAAAGGTCACGGGTGTTCAGCTTAAAATGCGCCGTTTCCCTTTATGCACTGAAATTCCTCCAGATTCCCTCAATCATTTCATGATATTATGCACTGTAGAGGGAGAAATACACAAATCCCTTCCAATCTTTCTTTGAGGAACATTGTTTTTAAGCACTTCAATAATTCTGTAATGCATTTTTTGACAAACTGGAGATCTTTACTCCTCAAAGACTCAGCCTTTTGTGGATACTGCTTTTGTTCCAAATCATGATTACAATCATTCATTTTTTTTACCTCATTACTTGCTCTAATTTACCTCTGTCCCAATTTTTTTTTGAATTTGTTGCAGGCCTGAAATGCACGAATGGCTGTATATTAACAAATGAAATGAAGCTGACCAGACAAAACTTGAAATTCCTTGGGTTCGCACTGTCTGCAATGAAGTCAAAGTAAATTTAAGAATCGCTGCATTTGTTTAAATTTGCATTTTCCATACTGTCCTAACTTTTTCTGATTTGAGGTTATATACTGAGACTTGTTCGCTTTGGATTACCTTTGTTAGCAACTCCTTTTGGCCTTGTGTGCTCCACTGAGCTTTATGTACTTACAGAGCATGTTTGTTATAATCCATCCATTATCCAACCCGCTATATCCTAACTACAGGGTCACGGGGGTCTGCTGTAGCCAATCCCAGCCAACACAGGGCGCAAGGCAGGAAACAAACCCTGGGCAAGGCGCATATTAAAAAGGCTCCTTTGTGAGCGAAGCCCTAGTCACTCCGATGGAAGATCCCGCCATGCATCCACTTCCTGCTCTTCTTCTCATTTGCTCTCTCCTTCTTCCCTAACAACAGCTCTCCCTTACTGTTCCCCATCCTCTGAACATCTCAAAAGTTGATTTCACCTCGCACTGCATCTTCTTCACATTTCCTCACCCGCTCTTGCTCTTCCTTTCTGCCTCACATCCCCTTTGCCTTCCCCAGCTTTTCCTCATATGCTCTTTTTCTCAGTTTGCTATTTTCCTGTCCTCCCAGCAAGCCTCAGGCTCTGTCACAAGTAAGACATGAGACGCAGACTCGCAGAGGCAGTTTAATTATGACAAACCACTTTTCCATTCATGCATATAAAGGTTGGCAGAGAGACTCAAAACAAAATGTGGAATCAAAAGAGGTGGGACCTTTTGTGTTCTGACCTTGGCCGTACAGATCCGGTCTCTGCTGGATGATAACAAGCTGTCTGCTCACTTACATAGAGTCTCTACTATTAAAGGTACATAAAGGACAAAAGACCTCTGCATGCTCAGAATCATCTCAACTCAAAGACATCAGGAAGTTTGGTAGACTGCCTTGTGATTGATGGACTTCCCAGTTCTTCTGAACAATTTAAATGAATTAGAGAGGACTAGCAGACTGACTTAACCACCCAACAAACAGGTCATTCCTCTTTGGCTTCTTTATGTCCAAGTGCAAGAAGTTCTAGAGAGGTTGTGAGCGATCAAGACGTCTTTTGAGAAAGAATCTCCGAGCAGAATACAAGAGCACTGAGGAAAGAGCAAAGTAGGTCCCCAGGTTTAACAATCACTTAGTCTGCTTTCTCACGGGTCATTTTGATCATCGTCTCTGGAGAACGGTACAGGAAAATGAGCTTGGCAAAAAGCTGCTCCTCCAACTCCAGTTCACCCGTCTCTCGCACAACAAAGATGTCTGTACACAGTTTAAGAACACGATCAACACAGGGCAGCTCCTCAAACATGATGGACCGGGAAATGCCGTTAAAGAACTCCCGCACAAACTTGCCTATGACCAGCACCACAGACATGTACAGTCCGACGATCCTGACATGAGAATAAAGGAAGAATGAAGAATGACCAATGAGCATATACGTGAAGAAGACCTCAGGAAGGGAATACTTACCCATATCCAGCCAGAAAGCCCAGACTGGAAGGGCTGACCTTGTCATTGAAGATGACCAACTCAATTTTTCTGTAACCCATTTCAACATCCTTACTGGACTGACTGCATTCATGGACTGCCCACCATTCTGGGAGTGCTTCAGAACATCTGCTTTCATTGGCCTGCTGTAGCTTTATGGCTATGTGCCTGAAGAAGGCGAGGTTTTCAATGTCCTCAGGCCCTTTTGAGTGCTCTGAAATAGGGGCACAAACCTGGCTCTGTCAGCAAAGGTCAAGGTGGCATGCAGAAAGAGGAGAGACACATCAATGTCCACTCACCCACAATGAGCCGCTGGGCAAGTTTTGCTTCAGGGCTTGAGGAGGCCCTCAAGTACTTGGGGAGAAGAGACTTAAGCACCCTATAAGAGCAAAGGTAAAGGGGTGAGAGGTCTCACTGCAGCGCTTGGTACTGTTAGAAGATACTCCACTTACACTGGCATCTTCCTTGTCCCATTCAGCATTTCAATCATTTCACTCCTCAGCTTCTCATCTTCATACTTCACTGTGTGCTTCCCAGAGGATTCAGCATTGGGAACGAGTGAAGCATTCCTGAAAAGCACCAAGAAAGCCACCGAGATTAATAAATCTAGCATTGCACTACACTTCTTTTACAGAGATTTTCAGGCACAATATTTATTTATACAACCCTGCAGAATTCACAGTGAGATGTGGTCAGTCACAGCCCAAGCCTGTGAACGCTAGTCATGTAGTGTGATGTCACCAATGACTCCATTATAATGCCTTGTGATTCTTTAAATCAAGAGTAAGCTTGTTTGCCAGTTGTAGAGATGGGCACTTGGATGCAAGACTTGACAACTATAAGTCGCACACAGGATGAGCAGGCATCCCGGCAAGGAGTCAGGAGGATCCCTTACTCAGACGGGAGGCCCAAAGTGGACAGAAAGGCATCCCAGCCAAGAGAGGGAAGGAAGTCGCACCCAGACAAGGCTTCCATAGTGGATGGACAGACATCCCAGCCAGAGAAGAAGATGGTTCCTTACCCAGGCGGGAAGCCCCAAACAAATAGACAGGCATACCGGTCGGACATGTGCATAACACCTTCCCTGGTCAGGATAAAAGATGACCGGGAAGGACTGTCTTGGTGGGGGGTGGGGGTTTATTCCCCCATTCTGTAGATGGCAGAAGCCCTCAACATCAGCGTCCATTCCGGAACCAGTAAGGAATGCCAAGGGTTGTCTTCTGGCAGCACAGCCCTGCTGAGGTCCATGAGTGCCACAAGAGGGTGTTGCAGGGAAATGTAATTTCTGGTATGTGGGACTTCCATGTGACCCAGAAGTACTTCCAATGGGCAACAGCCCTGGCACTGGAAGTACTCCCAGGTCCTCAATAAAAGGGACCACTCTACCTTGTACAGGTGAGTCGTAGCTGGGAGGAAGAATGGCAGCACCCAACTGGAGGAGGGCAATGTGTTGGACAGATGAGAGATACCGTAGATCCCGGAATACAAGCCGAGAATTTCGTCCTAGATTTTTGGCTTGGAGTTTGGGGTTCGGTTTATACAACGAGTATCATTTCAGATTCCAGATTTCCAGTGCAATGCCGGTTTTGCCGATGAATACGGAAGTAAATAATGACGAAACCACAGAGCCATCTTTCAGATGAAGAAGTAACTTTGCATGCCGGTACTTTAAATTAAATAAAGAATTTATTCAAAAAAGTGTTTTAGTTGTTGATTTTATTAATAAAATTTATAATAAATTATCGGAAAGTTTAAAATAAAATTTATTTTGATTCACGATCCACATCTTGCGTTACGAAACGGATGCGGTCACGTGTATCCGCTCGCGCGATTGTAAACAAACAACCGAGAGCGTTAGTAGCGTCAGTCGGAGCCCAGATACATGTGTTTGTGGATGTAATTTCGAAACGAAGATGGACATTGTGTGGAAATATCTCCTCCTCCTCCTCCCTTCCTGCAGCCCAAAGATGTCAAATTAAATGGTGAGTACAGTATGAAATTGTTTCTAGAATAGAATGCCTTTTACTGTTACTATACGCATCTACAATGAGATTAAAAGCAGCTCCTTCAGTGCAGAAAAAAGTTCTGTATAGGGCTTTTATGGTTGTTTTTTAGCCTTAGCATAACGCCGTATCTGCGGCCCCGCTTCTGCTTTCTTTCCCTCCTCCGTCTGTGTCGTCTCCTAGACCCGACAACAAACCACGGAGAGCCCGCTGGTCTCGCTATGTTGTCTGGGATGTTGTGCGTGTGATGAAAAACACTCAAAACAGATGTCTGGCTCTGGACACCGATGTCTATAAGGTTCTGAATGGTGTAGCGGATGTTCGCCGAACCGATCGTGCACAAACAAGGACAAAAAAAAAGTACAAAAACAACAAAAAAGTGCACTGAAAAGGAGAGCCCTGAGCCGCTGCGCGCTGCCATGCTCCTAGCCTAATCGAAGTAGGCTAGGCACTTTTTATAACTTTTTGGTTAGTACATTAGAAAAATTATTGGTGTTTTTTATTATGAAAAGGTTAAGTAAGTGTTGCAGTGGGAGGTTCGGAACGCATTATGGGTTAGCCTTTGCGAACGAATTAAGTTTGTAAGTCAAGGGTCCACTGTATTGCGTATTTAAGTTAATCAAATTTATAACAAGTCTCCGGAAATCCACCCGCCGATGTACCGTATTTGCGTATATAGTTTCAACACAGGTTCCAATTTACCAAACTTCTCCGCAATCACTTCCTGGTTTCCATCAAAAATGCCGGCAGTCTCAAATTCTCGCCGATAAACATTATAAATATACCCGAAGAGACACTTTTAAGGAAATTTAGAAAATTTTGCTTGGAGAAGGGGGTCGGCTTAAATACCGGTCATCGGCAAATACATGTAATTTAGTAGGTAGAGAAGGGGATCGGCTAATATACTGGGTCGGCTTGTATTCCGGGATCTACGGTAATTGAAGGAGAAATTCCTTGTGCTTGTTTATACATGGTATTTTATAATAAAACACCCAATTATTTGAACCCGGGACTGTCTGGGTGTGTTTGTGTTTGGGGCTCACTGGCACCCCCATTCTATCACACAACCATAAAGCACTCAATCTGAAGTGACTGCATATACAGTACTGCTGACAGTCAGTGAAAAACAGGAGTGCCTGCAAGAAAGAAAGTGAGAGGGTTTGACTGCGTAGACAGAGGGGAGGCTCGTCGAATTTTAATGGCAGCAGATGTCTCCTTGTTCAAGAAAAGAAAGAAAGATTGGCTGAGATTTCTGCAGAACTCAATACAAAGAGGAAGCACTTGTTGAGTTGTTACTTCAACTATGGAAGTTCACGATGATTGGCTTTCAAAATGAGGTAAAATTTAAATACTTCTGCGGTGTAGTAGGAAAGTTGGAACCATGATGAAAAGTTGTGAGGGAGTCATGTTGTCAGTCAGCCCAGTTTGCTCACTCTCAGAGACAATGAAATCCAGCAAATTGCACATTTGAAGTCTAACGTGATCTCTGTGTTGAGTATAATGGCCGCTTATGATATAATCAACCCACTACAGAGCTTGTGAACAACATCACTTTGTAAAGCCACAAATCTTGTCTAAATGTTACCTGAGAAGTGTCCAGGACAATGTGATATAGAGGTGTGGAGAAGCAGTGAGCTCCTCAATCATCACCTTGCGGCTCGCGGGGCTGATACTCCACAGCAAACTTGCATCACTTTTGATTTTAGCAATGACGATGTCCTCTGGCATGTACTTCACTATGAACTGCATGGCCGCCTATTACAAGACAACAGGAAGAAACACTAGGAAAAGATATGGGTATAAAACTGTGGAGTGGACAGTATAGATAGAAAGCTGAAGGACAGGTATGGACCTGGGAAGTGTTAGAGGACACCATCATTATTGGGAGACTGTAGTAGTAAAGAATGAGAGAAATTAGCAAGGTTTGGGCAGAGCAGTGTTCACCAGAACACTATCCTGGAGGGATTAACAGGAATTGTCTGGAGTGTTATGGGGCAGGGGTGGTAAAGTGATATGAATGCCACCAGTGACCATGGACAGGAGATACACAAGTGGTGATAAAAATCGGGAGCAGGAGCCTTCAGAAATAATTGTGGAGAAAATGTGGCTAAGAAAGGATAAAAACGACATGGAAGGCAAGTTGTTAGAAGGGATAGGAGAGAGGATGAGAGGACAAAGCAGGGTGGAGTGGACAACCTCAAAATTCCTATTAAGAGAGTTGCATGGGGAGGAGAAAGACATAGTGGTTTACCTTTAAAATGGGCAGAAAGGAATCACAAGTGATCTGGAATAACTTAGGATGGAAGGGATTAGGGTAGAAGAGGGCAAATGGGAAACCAACCAAAGTCTTTACAGAAGATACTAAGGTAGACTGGATCAGGGATTTGGGCAACTTTAGAACTGTTTAGATAGAAGAGGCGTTAAAATCACAAAAAGCCTGTACAACTCACTGGGTGAAGTGCATATAGGTTGGTCATTCTGAAGTATGCCGAGTGGGAAAGTGGAACCAAGTTGTGCTGCTGGGCACTCATCGTGAACAATGGCTACAGGGGAACAGAGTGATCAGTTAACTTTCTTCAGAGAAATTTTCGAGAGCCCATCAAGGAACCAAGTCAAGTACCTGTAACAATAGAAAAATCCCACCTCATAGCCACTGATGCTAAGCTGAACAGAAACATCCAGTGGCTGATTGGTTACTCCAGCTACAGACTTGACCAGTGACATGAAGAGAAGCGGAAACCAGACAATGCAGATGAGAGTGAATGTGATCAGACCACCCATCCCATACTTCACCACCTTTTTCTTCTTCTGGCCTGATGGCTGGGGATACCTCTGTTAAATTGGAAAAATCACACAAAAGTTAAGGTGTGCAAAAATTTTAAATCTACACAGATCATTTTCCGGGGGACGATCCATTATGAAACAAACCCGATTCAATTCGGGGCTGCTCAGGACAGGATGACTGGAACCTACAATCAGATCATCTGCTCGAGGCAGGAACCAAAAACAGATTTGGCACCAGTCTCTTTTAAGGCACATTCATTTATAAACACTCTCACTCTCAGTAGGACATCCATCCATTTTCCAACCCTCTGAATCCGAACACAGGGGTCTGCTGGAGCCAATCCCAGCCAACACAGGGCACAAGGCAGGAACCAATCCTGGGCAGGGTGCCAACCCACCACAGGATACACACAAACACACCCAGCACACACTAGGGCCAATTTAGAATCGCCAATCCACCTAACCTGCATGTCTTTGGACTGTGGGAGGAAACCCATGCAGACATGGGGAGAACATGCAAACTCCACGCAGGGAGGACCTGGGAAGCAAACCCGGGTCTCCTAACTGCGAGGCAGCAGCACTACCACTGCGCCACCGTGCCGCCCCTCAGTAGGACAATTAACCTAAAATGTAATGTGGGAAGCAGCCCGGACACAGACAGACGGACATCATTTCAAGTCCAACACACATTTATTTACACAATAAGTAGTGCACAAACCCAGTGCCGCAGCACCAATCACCCCAACAGTCCAGGCCTCTGTCCACCATGCCTTTCCTTCAGACCGCCTGCCTCCCTCCCTCTCTATCCAGACCTCGTCCTCTTCCACCCGACTCCAGCCCTGAATGAAGGGAGGCGGCCCCTTTTATGTCCCCCCGGATGTGCTCCAGGTGTGCTCCGGCAATCTTCCACCGACACGCCCCAGTGTGGCGGAAGTGCCAGCTGTATCCCCAGAAGCACTCCGGGTGTCCCTGCTCCTCATCCCCCCCAGCACTTCCTGGTGTGGCGGAAGTGCTAAGGTTCGGGGTCTCCTTAGGCATTGGGGCGCCCCCTGGCGGTGACCACGGGCCCCTACAGGGTTGAGCTTCAAAGCTCTGCACCCGTGGCCCCCAAAGCAACCAGGGCGGTTGCCCCCTCATGGTCTGGAGAAGGCGCAAGCCCTCCTCCGGTCCTCCTGGGCGTCCCGGCTGGGTACCACCCCTAGCCGCGTGCCACAGTAATTATTTACATTACATTACATTTATTTTACCCAATGAAAAATCCACAATAAAATTCAGAGAACCTGCAACCTCCACACAGACAGTGTCCAAGCCAAAGGACTCTGTAGGCGAACTATAGTATCGCCCTTTATCAGCATGTCAAAAGTAAAAAACAATCTCAGAACTAAATGAAGAACCATTAAGATGACTGCTAAATCAAAATTAAAATGCAAAATTCACTTCACTAACCTTCTCTGACTCTCTCCAGCACTTGAGGATGAAAATGTTGGCATAGATATCCTCAACACAGATCCAACTGGACAGACTGAGGGTAGTGTCTGTCCAAACCCAGTCCATGACTGCCCTTAGCTCTGTGAGAAATGGGACAAGACGAAACCTGCAGGCACGAAAGTAATCAAAAGTCAGGGGTTGGTTCAGTTGTGGCCAAAAGTGTACAGAGGACAGTGATGGACAAAGTTCAGCAGTAGACCTAAGAACATGCAATAAACATTGTTGTAGGAAGCTATCAATTAAGACCAAGGTCAAGGTTCAAGGCACAGTAGTTTGTGAGATGTTTGCCTAACAGATAAATAACCCTTAACATTTTATATATAGAGATTTGCTACTTTTTAACATTTTTGCACCATGTGTTATGATAACTTCATCAACCAACCGTTTTTGATTTTTGTTATCGTAATGCTATTCATCATAAGTGTTAGGATTGATTATTATACATATAATGCATTTTTCTAAACCCTCAATATATATTTTTTAAGGGTTTTGATTGGTAGTTTTGAAAAAAAAATGGAATCTGAAGATGGCACATGTCACAGATGGCCACTGAGAGGACTGGGGGAGGAAGCATGGGCAGCACAGTACCTCCCCCGGGACGTTAGATGGTAGCCCCTATGGGTTGCAGTGGTGTCTCAGACTCCCGCATGGCTTCATGGGAGATGGAGTTATCTACAGCCCCGTTGGGATCTGGGGGTGCCTCCAGGGGTTGCTGCAGCTGTTCCTGAATCCGTGTGGGCAGTTCTTCTGCCACACCCGGAAGTGGGGTAACAAGCACCTGAAGCACTTCCGGGTGACTTATATAAGGGGCCAGCAGACACTACTCAGTGAGCCAGAGTCGGGTGGAAGGTGGACGAAGCTTGCTGAGGAGAAGTGGAGGAGACAAGAGAGAAGTAGAGGAGTTATTTGTATTGTGTGCTATTGTGCCCATGGGAAATGGGGAAGACGTTTTCCACGTGGTGAAGAAAAATAAAAACATTTGTGTTTGTATACGTGTAGCCTCCTGCATCTGTCAGTGTCGGGTTAAGTGCTGGGATAACGCCATCTGTTGTCACACACAGAATGATCTGAATTCAAGCACTGCGTAGACTGTAATTAAATAAACAAAGCTCTAGGACACATGGCCACAATTCTGTTCAAAGATCAGAGTGGTAAGTCAAAAGCCAAAACAAAGGGAGACAAGATAAATCATCAGAGGACAGAAACATTGTTTTAACTAATAAATTCAAAAGTAATAATATGGAAAAGTCAATTCTAATAACAGAGCACTGGAACCATGGGGTAAAAGGGTCCATTCATCAGATTGGCCGGCTCTGTAGAATGGCTAGTAGGAGGAGACAGCTTGTTGACCAAGGTCTCCAGGACTCCAACTGTGTCCGGCTTGTCTGACCTCTTTTCCAAAATCTGGCTGTGGTTCTACAATTAACAAAAGGCAGGTACCCTCTCTGAAACCCCACATGGCATGTTCTAGGGTACACCTTACAAATATCTGTCCAAGGACAAAGGGTTGGACCACTGTTCCATGGCCAAGAAGGAAACTGCAAGTTGTTTTTCATTACGTCTCACTTCTCAAGTTTTCCATACAGTTTCCTGTTTTGACCACCAGCCTTGTTAGAATATTAGAATTAGAACAATTGTGACAAGAACAGGCCATTCAGCCCTACAAGCTTGCCTGCCCCCTTACTCACCAAGATCCTCTAAAATAACATTGAAATTTCAAGGTCCTACTCTCCACCATACTACTTGATCATTTATTCCATGTATCTGTGTGTGTAAAGAACAACCTTCCGAAGTTGTAAAGTTCCTACTAGTTCTAAAGTGGTTTTATATGTCTGTTTGTATTTGACTAGTCCCTTACTTAATGGACAAATCAGCATTAATTTGGGTTTGCCTCAACCTCAACACTTTTTTTTGGCTCTTCTCCATCGCTCATCTGCTCTCTTTACACATCTCTCCTGCAGACCTGCACTATGGAAGGGATCTTCAGAGTCCGGCACTGAACCACCACATGGCCTGATTTCCTTTACTTTCATCATCTGCCACTTCAGTTGTGCCCATTTTGTTTTTTTATCATCCTTTCATACTCCTTATTTCACTTTCTTCTCCCATCATCTTACTCTTGACATCTACTTTTCTTGCTTTCTCTTACTTTGCCTCTCCCTTGTCATGGACACTTGGCATTGGTTGGCATTCCAGCTGGGACGGCTCAAGGTTTCTTACCCGTGCAGGAGGCCAGTTTAATGGAAGGACAAGGAGAGATTAATTGCATGGACTATCTGCTCTCTAAATACAATAGGTGGGAGTCTTCCTGGGCTGTGATGCCTGCATGGATACCCGCAGAGCAGACTGGGAATTGCAGTCCCATGACACAGCCCTTGAGACAGTCCTGTTGTAGTCTATGGTGCCACCCGGGGGAGCTGCAGGAACTGATCGTCCCCACTTTAAAGAACTTTCACCTGACTCGGAAGCACTTCCTGGATGCAATGTGTTGGCACCAGAAGTACACCCACGTCTCCTATGTGGGGAGTCAGAGTCAGGGAGAGAGTAGTTGAGACTATGTGAGAGGTGTGGAAGGAGAGAAAAAGATCTGCATTAGTGGAAGGAGATATGAAGATTGTGTATTGCTCTCTTATAGAAATGCTTTGGAGTTACTGTAAAATAAATAAAATATCCTTTGTTTAAACCCAGGACTGTTGTGTTGTGTAGTTGTGTTTGGGGGTTTGGGACGCTGCTACGCCCCCTACTGGTCACACCACATTACTTTCCTCCCATGTTCCCTCCTCTCACCATTCCAGATCAGGACCTTACCCTTGGAAGAGAAACAGATTCAGGTAGTTGTAGCTCTTAGTCAGGAAATTGCCCAGGACTCGGTTGGGGTAGCCGCACTTGATCTGATAGGCAGACAGGCCAAAATAGACACACTTCACAAAGTACCAAAGCTGGGCAACGTGGTTGGCATTGAAGCGCCTGCTCAGGATGATCAACAGAAAGTTACCTGATGTGAGGCTTTTGGCAGGTGATAAGGAACAGCATTAAAGTGCAGAGGATATTGTACCTTTCAGTGACCCCGGGCAGAATGAAGAACATCCAGAAGTGAATGCCAAACACCTGAAGCACTTGGAACACACACTTGCCTAGAAGGGTCTTACGTAAGTAGAGGGCACGATCTACCACCATGGTGCCAAACTGAATTAACAGCATGATAAGAAAGGCCTCGGGCACCTGGTCCTCTGACAGTGACTCTGTGATATCAGCTGCAGCACTGTGCTTCTGGAGACACAAACCACATACACCATCAGTCATTGCATAGGCAGAGACAGCACAATAAACAAACAAGCTGGCCATACTCAC
Organism: Polypterus bichir lapradei; assembly: GCA_026402145.1. Taxonomy (NCBI): domain Eukaryota; kingdom Metazoa; phylum Chordata; class Cladistia; order Polypteriformes; family Polypteridae; genus Polypterus; species Polypterus bichir. Next base: position 24,754,091 of record JANRMT010062856.1, on the reverse strand, counting down.
CCCAAATGCCCAGTATCCAAAAATGATCACAATGAAGTTCACCACCTCAACCAGAAACATGATGGCGTAAACATCACACACTGGGCTGTACTCCGGGTGAATGATGTCGTAGAAGAACTGTCGCACAGGCAGGTACAGCTGTAGACATCTGCACTTAGAGAAGACACATCAGACAGCTGGCTGTGCATACTTTCCTCCTCCTCCTCCTTCTCCTCCTCCTTACTTGATGGAACTCCCTTATACTCTCACATCCATCCTTATGGTTATTCATTCACCTCATTTTTGTATATTTCCATGTACATGTGGTGACTTTATTACAATCCCCATCACACTTTCAGTTCCTGTTCCAAAATTATTGCTTCCTCACAATAGTTGCTGCTCTGTAATTACAGAGGAGCACTTCCTCATTCTCCCATACTACAGATGTGACAATACTACTACAGCTACTATAACCACAGCTACTACTTCCATATATTCCTCCTCATTCTTTTATAACAGACATATTCTTCCTCACAATGCTTCTTTTCGTTTGTGTTCCTTCCATCATTTTCTTCCATAATCACTTGTTATGTTGCTTTCTATTTAACCCTAATATTTTGGCTGTATCTTAATAGTCTTTCATACCGTTGGGTACACCAGCCTATAGATTCGTTCTCCATCACACTCTTCCTTGCTCCTACATATTATTCCTTTCATCTAATCCCATACTTCCCCTAACTTTTCATAGACACTTTTGCAAATTGTTACTTTGTAATATCCCACTGCTCACTGATACTTGCGATTTCTGGGCACACCCTCTCACAGTTGGCTTCTTCCTCCCCTACTCTTCATATCGAGTTGTCTTCCCTTAACATCAACACTTGCACTCATTGACCTCATCGATCTTGGTAATGTTTCCTTACTCAGTTACATGCAGAATTATTCCTAATATCAACTATCCCTTGCAAGTGATCATACTCTAAACTGAAAACTTCTTAAGCACCTTTTTTATGTTTGCTTAAATCCCTTTGCCGTTTGGTTGTGTTTCTATATTGTACTCCTCATGGCTTTCTTTTAAACACTTCTACAACTTTTAACTTCTACATACTCTACCTTATTTTTACTAGATGCACATTGTCCCACACGTGCGAATGGAAAACAACTAAAGGGCCTACAGAATAGTGATTATACGCCAGACCAGGTGGCGGTGGAGTGTGCTAACTGTCTCTCTCAGTCTCTTGCAGACCATTCTGGGGAAATCCTACTTGGTTCTGGTGCCGACAATGACATCACTTCCGCCCAAGAAAACGTCGATTCCTGTTCCAGTGCTGATGATGATGTCACTTCCGGTCAGGAGGAGGGCCCTTCTGGTCATGAAGACATCACTTCCGGTTCCAGTGCCGATGACATAATTTCCCATTTGATCACGCAAAACCGCCATCTTGTCAACATGCAATCAGTTCTGTTCTGGACTCTGTTCTATGCACATCGTGCTACCTCTAATGAAACTTTTGCAGCCGGGAAAAATAATATACGGGTGGCTGCCCCAAATCTTTATAATGTCTTTGACTCTTTCTTATAACAACATGCATTTTGGTTTTGTGTGTTTCTTCAAACAGCTGGATATTTTCCCAGACCTTGTGAATCTTGATTATGCTTTTTATTGTTCCTTACTTCCATTAACAATCTAATTTTATTTTATTCCCTTAAACAACTTGTGAGGAAAATGTAAACATTTTTAAGAGCTGAGAGAGCAGAACCTGTGTCTGTCAAAAGCATTCACACGAATGAGAGGTGAAAGTACCGTGTGTGTGGTTGAAAATGTTTGAGAGGAGGGCGTGACTTGAAAAAATCTCATGGCCAAGGTCTCAACTCACTGGTCTTGAAAAAATCTTCCAAAAAGTCTTGTCTCGTTGCCCAAAAAGTTTCATCTCGTTGCATGATTTTTTTTTATTATAATAGAGAGACGTATTATGTCCAAATCTTATTGAAGAATTTCATCACAAAGGGTTATCAATAGAAAAAATGAGTACACGGGTAATCCTAGCACCGAGAAACGATGAAGTCAAATGAATTAACGCGAAAAATGACAATCGGTTGCACGGCAAATTGCTTAAATGCGGATCAATAGACTATGCTGAAACAGTTGGTGGTGATCGTGCGGAAGATGAAAACATCAATTTACAATATCCCAAAGAATAAGTACAACTGTTAACACTGTACAGTCTTCCACTGCCAGAATTACTGTCGGATGAAGGATGTACCCAAGAAAGGTAATGTAGTACATCTACCACGGATAACATTAGACACTAAAGGAGATCTTGATATGGTGTTCGTATTAAAATGGTAACAGTTTCCTGTTAGAACAGGTTTTGTAAAGACAATTAACAAATATCAGAGCCAAACATTCGAAAAAGTTTTATTTAACAGAGTGAAAGAAACGAAACTCAATCACGGGCAGTTATATGTTGCATTGTCACGATGAAAGTCCAAACACAGAATCAAAATTCAATGCAATATTGACGAAAATTTAATTAAAAAAAATTGTTTTTATGAGGTTTTACATTAAAAGTGTAAGTTTAAAAAGTATTTGCGTGTTAATTTCAAAGCCAAACAGAACAAAATCGTATTACACAATGAATAACTGTAATGCAACATGAAACATAATTTACTTTCAAATGATTACATTTTACTCTTTTTAATATGGTTAATTACTCGCTGTAATGTAAGATAGTTCTATGATGCATATGAAACAATTCCCAGGAAAATAAAAACCTGTTTAAATTGTCCAACCGCATCCCCATACACAAGCGACAGAACCGCAAAGAGGCTAGCGCGTAGCACAGACAGGGGGTTGGCGAGCGAAGCAAGCAGGGTGCATCACCCCCTAGATATTACCCCGTACTTACTCGTGTACCATGCGCCCTTGTGTAAGACACGCACCCTAATTTTTACAAAGAAAATCGCGAAAAAAGTTTTGCCCCGTGTACGATGCGCATTGCGATTGTATAGGAAGCGTTTAGAGAGAGAGCAAGCACTGTCGAGCGAGAGCGCGAGCATGCGAGCGCGAGAGAGAGCGTGAGTGGGCGAACAAGCGAGCGAGAGAGAGCGCGAGTGCACGAGCGAGCGAGTGAGTGAGCAAGCCCAAGCAGAAGAAGTTTCCTCGTGTATGACGCGCAGATATCCTCGTGTATGACGTGTACCTGATTTTCTAATGCTAATTTTTGAGAAAAAATGTGCGCGTGGTACACGCGTAAATACGGTAAATCTAAAAATGAATTATAATTGCTTATCTTTTTTAACTGCATGTACTGTACATCTGTTAACTTGTCTACATTTTCTCAAGTGCTTGCTCAGTTTTGACAACTGCTCAGTCATTTCTGAATTATTTTTTTACTTCTTTCTCAGTATCTACTACCGCTTTGCCGATGATGTGCAGCTGTACCTGTCATTCCCTCCAGAGGACCGCACAGTCTCAGCTACAGTCACGGCTCGTCTCACTTTCAACTTGAATAAAGGAACACCATCTCCAGCTCACCTTGCCAAGGATGGAGCTCCTTGTTACACCAGCCAAGTATATCTACTAGACAACCTATCTCTGTAAAGTTCAGCTCATTATCACTAATCACCTACCAAGTACGTACATAGCCTTGGGGTTGTGATCGATGACCAGCTATTGCTCATTGACCAAACTGCAACTGTCTGTCAATCATGCAGATTCACTCTGTATACCACACACAAGGTCAGAATATATCTGACGAAGTATGCAGTACAATGTCTGGTTCGGGCATTGCTCTTGTTACACCTTGATTACTGCAACTCTTTAACTGACAGTGGTACCAGCATTCTCTACCAAGCCATTGCAGTGGCACATCTCACTCTTGTTTTTAGGTCATGGTACTGGCTCCCTAAAGTTCAAATCACTGATGCCTGCCCACAGAGCAGTCAGTGGGTCAGTACCAATATATGTGGAGACACTTGTGAAGTTCTGTACTCCTTCTCTTCTACTCAGGTCTACTCAGGTCTGCTAATGAATGGTGCCTAGCGATATCACCTCGGTATGGCATTACATCTCAATATTTTCATGTGAAGCTCCCAGCTGATGAATTAGCTGCCCACATCCATCCAAACTGATGTCTCCCTCCTTGTGTTTAGGAAGCATTCCAAGACTCTCTTTTCTGTGAATCTCTCCCTGATTCATAATGGTTAAAGTTCTTAATACTGAAGAGTATCACTATCAGAGTATCACTTCAATTGTGACTGCTCATTTTGCAACCTTGTCCTGTAACACTTGTTTCAAAGCAGTCCTCCAGATAGATGTTTATTCGATTATGCTGACCTCTTTTGTAATTTGCTTTGGACAAAAGCGTCTGCTAAGTGAGTAAATGTATTATCCCATCCTTTGGAGTGTCAGCTGCAAATTTACAAATATGAGACTGTGTCATTAATAAAAATTATACATTTTACTAGATGACTCACATAATCCTGGCATATTTCTTCTTCCTATGTGAAGTGACTTCCTTTTATCCTGTATGTCAAATACACTGCATTCCAGTTTCATAACTGGTGTGGCGGATGGCCCAGTCAGGATGCCTCTTCTTTATATGGTCCGGGGGAACAAGCATGGACAGAACAGTACCTCCCCCGGGATGCTAGATGGCAGCCCCCATGGGTGGCAGTGGTGCCTCAGACTCCTGCAGAGCCTCATGGGAAATGAAGTTCTCTACAACCCTGTTGGGATCTGGGGGTACCTCCAGGAGGTGCTGCAGTTGTTCCTGAGCCGGTGTGGGCGGCTCTTCTGCCACACCGAGAAGTGCAGCCAGAAATAAGTCATCAAACACCTGGGCTATAAAAGGAGCCACCACTCTGGGAGTCAGAGTCGGGAGGAGGAAGACTAAGCTTGCCAGGGAGGAGTGGTGGAGAAAAGAGAAAGAGAAGAAGAATTGTGTGGTACTGTGTATTGTGTTGTGCATGTGGGGAATGGGGAAGGCGTTGCCCACAGGAGAAGAAAAGAAATGAAAACATTTATTTGATTTATCAGTTGGGCGCTGGTATAGCGTCATTGTCACACTAGAAACTAATGACTTCTGGATTCAAGATTAATTCCAGGTGATGAACTTAATCAAAGGCCATTTCAAAGTCTGTTGATTAACGCTTCTAACCATGCTGGCTGACATCTAGAATAATGTTGTTGTGTATGCTGTCTAATCATTTCATTCTGATGATGCCTGAAATGAAATGCACTATATACAATGAAGACTGACTGATTCATCAGTTGTCAGCATGGTGGCAAATTGGTTACAGGGGCTGTCTTATAACTCCATATGTACCTGAATCAAGACCCTGACAGTCTCTGTTTAGAATCAGTATGTTGTCTGTGTGTGGGAAGGGGGATTGAGGTTTCTCCAAATATGATCGTTTTCCTTCTGCATGCCAAAAATAAGCCTGTTAGGTTAACTGGAGATTTTAGATTGGCATTGTGTGAGTGTGAGTGGGGCCTACAATGAACAGGCATCCCACCAAGGGTGTCTTTCTGTTGGAGTGGTTCTATGGATCAAAACATTCAGAGGAATTCATAGCAACCACAATGGAAATGATTGACTAATCATCTATGTCCTTACAGTCTGTTTAGTTCTAGCACATACCAGATTGCTTTCTGACACAACTTTTTGCAACTGGCTATTTCATCCGAGGTCTTCCTCCTTACCTTTAATTACCTGCCCTCATAGGTCATGCATGTTTTCTTCCTCATGCCTCTTTATTCCTGGTAGTTACCCATAACATGCTCCTCTGAAGTCTCAGTTACTTTCATTAATCTCTCATCACTCCCAGTTATACCTTCTTACAGGTCATCAATCTATCTATCTATCACACACTCCTACTCCTCCTTACTTTTGGCCTCCCAGCTGGATATTCCTTACTCTTAGTTGCACTTCCATGTCTACTTCATCCCCATTCTCAGTTAAACTCTTACTCTGCTCGCACACCTTCTTACTTCCTTACACTCCTTCTCACTTTCTAGAGTCATTCATATAATCTTAAAACTCTTCATTCCTTACAAATCAATGGTCTTGGCTTTGGCTTCCTGGAGTGCAAAGGTACATTTTTCCTTCACTTTCTCCCTCCAGGATTTTGCAGGTTTTCCCACCCGGCAACGCTTCTTTTTGTGCTTTGTTTCTGAACCATCAGCAGCTTCTGAACAAATGTAAAAACAAGAGATGGTTGAACAGAGGCTTTAAGTCCATATAGCATGATCTGGTCACAGAGCAAAGACTGCAAATATTTACCTTCACCATTGGACTTAAAGGAGAATCCTGGTGAACTTCTTGGGGCACTTTGCTTTTTTCTTTTCTCTTTCTTAAACCTTTTGAAGAAATCAGGTATTTCAAGCTCTTTATTGTCCCAGAGACCATGGCACTGGAAATGAAAATAAAAACACTATAAGCCAGCACCACACTCATCCCAAACGTGCTTTTTTTAGGTTGCTATGGATCTTTGTTAGCTAAAGGAGCAAAGATGTTTAATTGTTTTGAGACTTTGGATGTTCCCATTCTGATGCTTCTTATGTTACTTACGAGATGATATGACAAGATAGGTGTAGGACAGGTGGAGTCTTGTCCTGCTCAAGTCACAGCAGCCCGGGATCTTACCTTTAGGATAGAGCGATGGAAGAAGAGTGCCAGCAACTGCAGGAGATCACAAATCACATAGCTGTCCTTCCTTTCCACACCTACAATATTTGAAAAAGCAAATGGCCTCTCTGCATTGATCCCTCGGTAGTAAGAGCTTGTCCAGGGAAAGAAACCAAATTGGAAGAAATATTTTGCAACCACCGTAGCCTGAGAAAACAAAAATATATCATTGAGATACCCACTCTTATCCTAGCTCAGCAAACTATTAGAAAAACTGGACACATTCACCTCAGTGTAAATGATGGCAGTCATCCAGAAGCGCTTACTAGGCCGTGGCACTGAAAGCATGGCCCAAAGGAAGATTAGTATTGGCAGTGGTAGAGTGAGGATAGAGGCTGAAACCATGTGATTTAGGATGATAACAAAATAGCAGAGCATCTCTGACTTGGATACCATAGTGTTGTACAGAGCAAGAAACAGTTTCAGAAGACGTGGGAGGCTTTGAAAGAATCGGTTTGACTGCTCAATCTCATCATCCAGAAAGGCCCTGTAAGAGGCACACATGTAAAACACAAGGTTTCACTGGATATCCATGAAGAGCCCATAAAGCTACTGAGACATTTCAACAAGGGCAGGGTAGAGCTGCAAATAAATATCGATCTGTTCCAGCATCAAGAAGTACCAGCCGTTGATTTACAGGTGCATCTCAACAAATTTGAATATCAACAAAAAGTTCATTTATTTCAGTAATTCAATTCAAAAAATGAAACTCATCTATTCTAATAAAAGGCAAAGCCCTCACTGACTGACTGACTGACTCACTGACTCATCACTAATTCTCCAACTTCCCGTGTAGGTAGAAAGCTGAAATTTGGCAGGCTCATTCCTTACAGGTTACTTACAAAAGTTAAGCAGGTTTCATTTCGAAATCTACGCGTAACGGTCATAACTGGAACCTACTTATGTACATATATACGGCCATAGCCTGCAGCTCGGTCGCCGTGTGAGGCGGAGTTGCGTCTCGCATCATCACGCCTCCCACGTAATTGAGTGCCTGCCCATATAAGGCCGTCCGTTGGCAGCAATCCAATAGACACGCTGCTGCTAAATATTCACGGGTGAAGGACTGTGCTTATGCAAACAAAGATGAGATAGTCATGGATGGACTAGTGTTTGGCCGGGTCTGAGCTAACATTAAATAAAGCCGTGGACATCGCAAGATCGCATGAGATACCACAAGCACAGCTGAGAACCTTCGATGCTTGTACTCCGAGTGGCTCACATGAACTGACTGTGAACGCAGTACGCAGAGAACAAGGAAGAGCACCAAAGAGCGCTGAACAAAAAACGCATTACACAATTGAGAAGGCAGCAAAAGAATATGAAGCGAGTGACGCATACAAGCATGTTCATAAGTGCAGCTACTGCGGAAACAAAGCACGGTGTAAACCTTAAGTTTAAATTAAGTTCATAGACACGCTGCCGCTGGAGTTTGTCATGCCTACGACGAATACGATATTCATGAGATACAAGTTTAATGAGAAGACGCGGGGTATAAACGAGACTTTTGATCACTTTGTAATGGAGTTAAAATTGCTGGTGAAGGGCTGTGCTTATGCAAACGAAGATGAGATGGTCAGGGATAGAATAGTGTTTGGTACAAACTCAGCAAAAGTGCGAGAGAAACTTTTAAGTGCCGGGTCTGAGCTAACATTAAATAATTGCTTGTGAAGGACTGTTCTTATGCAAACGAATAGAAAGAAAATGTTACGTTATTTTTAAAATGTTTCCTTTTCTTTTTCATAACTTCTTTAACACACTTCTTCTCCGCTGTGAAGTGCGGGTATTTTGCTAGTATATTATATACAGTAGATTTATTACACACAGAGTGATATATTTCAAGTGTTTATTTCTTTTCATTTTGCTGATTATGGCTTATCGCTAATGAAAACCCAAAATTCAGTATCTCAGAAAATTAGAATATTGTGAAAAAGTTCAATATTGTAGACTCCTGGTGTCCCACTCCACTCAGCTAATTAAGCCAAAACACCTGCAAAGGTGTCCTGAGCTTTTAAATGGTCACTCAGTCTGGTTCAGTAGGCCACACAATCATGGGGAAGACTACTGACTTGACAGTTGTCCAGAAGACCGTCATTGACACCCTCCCTCCACAAGGAGGGGAAGCCACACAAGGCCATTGCTAAAGAAGCTGGCTGTTCATAGAGTGCTGTATCCAAGCATATTAAAGGAAAGTTGAGTGGAAAGAAAAAATGTGTCAGAAAAAGGTGCACAAGCAACAGGGATAACTGCAGCCTTGAGAAGATTGTGAAGCACAGCCCATTCCAGAATTTGGGGGAGATTCACAAGGAGTGGACTATGGCTGGAGTCAGTGCTTCAAGAGCTACCAATGAGCGACGTATCGAAGACATGGGCTACAACTGTCACAGCATTCCTTGTGTCAAGCCACTCATGAACCAGAGACAATGTCAGAAGCATCTTACCTGGGCTAAGGAGAAAACTGACTGGACTGTTGCTCAGTGGTCCAAAGTCCTCTTTTCAGATGAAAATAAATTTTGCATTTCATTTGGAAATCAAGGTCCCAGAGTCTGGAGGAAGAGTGGAGAGGTGCAGAATCCAAGTTGCTTGAGGTCCAGTGTGAAGTTTCCACAGTCGGTCATGATTTGGGGAGCCATGTCATCTGCTGGTGTTGGTCCACTGTGTTTTATCAAGTCCAAAGTCAAGAAATTTTAGAGCACTTCATGCTTCCCACTGCTGACAAACTGCCAAAAGTACCAATACCTGGTGTAATGACCATGGTATCACTGTGCTTGACTGGCCAGCAAACTCGCCTGACCTAACTCCATAGAGAATCTATGGGGTATTGTCAAGAGGAAGATGATACCAGCCCCAACAATACAGATGAGCTGAAGGCCGCTATCAAAGCATCTCAGGCTTCCATAACACCTCAGCAGTGCCACAGGCTGATCGCCTCCATGCCACGTCGCATAGATGCAGTAATTCATGCAAAAGAAACCCCAACCAAGTATTAGTTGTGTGTACATGAACATACTTTTCAGTAGGCCAACATTTCTGTATTAAAAATTTTTTTTTTCATCAGTTTTATGTAATACTAGCAGAATACCCGCGCTTCGCAGCGGAGAAGTAGTGTGTTAAAGAAGTTATGAAAAAGAAAAGGAAATATTTTAAAAATAACGTAACATGATTGTTAATGTAATTGTTTTGTCATTGATATGAGTGTTGTTGTCATCTCTCTCTCTCT
>JANRMT010062856.1:24712446-24732988 GCA_026402145.1 Polypterus bichir lapradei | reverse complement strand
TATCTATCTATCTATCTATCTATCTATCTATCTATCTATCTATCTATGTTTGTGTTCACCTCTTGAAATAATACGATGCATGTTTAGTGTTTAAACTCTTTTATGTCTTGGCGTTTACCTCAAGGGTACAGAGCTAACCTGCTCAAAAGTCTTTTCAAATCAAATTGTTTGCTTTTCTTTCATTTGCTCTATTCTCTCCTATGCTGAATCATTGAGTTTTTCTCTTGGTCCATTTTACACCCCTTTATTGTGCTGTGTTTCTGAATCTATTGAGTTAAGATGGAAGGATATTGTTATCAATTTCTTTAATGTCTACTTGTTGCTATAGAGAAAACAGCTCATGCTAATTTACCTAAGCATGGCAGGCACATGCATGTGAACGAAAGCAATCATTTCAATGTACTTGAAAGTATTGTGTGTTTTTACCCTGATTCCAAACGGCCATTTTCAAATGAGGACAAATCAATATTAGAAGTCTTGCACAGCCTCCGGCGGAGGTGCTCTGTGGATCGCAGTGGAGAAGGAGCAGCAGCAGAAGACATCTCATCCAAGTCATCCTGTGTTGTCTGCCTTGAGCTAAGACTGGTCATGTCTGTCACACAGCTTAAGCAAAAAGACACTGGGATTATCTCATGGCCAAGCAAGAAAAGAAAAGAAAATTTACTTTAATGGGGAAACTTACAAAAACAGATTATGGATGATGTTAACCCAATTAAAGCTGTGTACATTGTCAGTGGGGGAGATGTACATCAGCTCTGGACAAACAGCTATGCTTGGATGGACAATACCTTGAGATGCTGCTATCCCAAGACAGCTTGGAGTCTGAACTGGGCATCTTCTGGTACCCTTCAGATGTCCCTGGCACCACATGGTCACTCTTCTCATCAGACTGAGACAAACTTTGTTGAAGGAGCCGGGCATTATGAAACCGCCGGATTGTTTCATGGGAAGTCTCTTTGCCCTGAGAAGGTCACATTAGGCATCTTTAGAATTAGAGCTTCAGACAGATACAGAAACTGTGCAGTGCTCAGTGTGGACAGCATTCCATAGACTGCTTTGGACTATTTGCTTTCTGGGGGATAGACTGTAATTATGAAAGTTTTTATTTATTATTTTATAATATATTAATATAATATACTAAAATCATAATATTAAATATTAATTTATAATAGAGATAATGACAAATGTGACTAAGATGAGCCAATTCCTTCTGTGCTCTAACAAATGCTGGCGCAAGATGCACATCTATGGTGAACTACAGAATAGTGGCTGACCGGACAATGATGAAGAATGGACTAAAATAATTGTTGATAAAAAGGTGGGAATGATGAGATGGAGGAAAAGACTAATTTAAACACTTATGGATGTGACAGTAACCGTCAAAAGTCTAAAGTTACAGCTGACAACATGACACAATGGAGTGTTTTAGAAGATTCTGTCATCAGCTTACTTTTCTCAGTTCACGGTCCAGAATGGATTTCTCAAAGCGCAGCACCATGGAGATGTCCAAGTTGTCTTTGCAGAATGAATTCAGTGCGCTGGTCATGTCATCCATGAGTGAAAGGATGAAGACCCAAAAGAACTTGAATGAATCCATTGCTGGCCGGATTGTACTTTCTAATTAAAGGGACATACAAGAAAATTGTAAAAAAAAAACTCTTTACAACACATCTTATCAACATTATGTGTCCATATGTGGGACTCTCAGAAAAGCTATAGGTCACGTCACGTCAGACTACATTGGTGGTTAGAGCCAATGGTATGGTCTCCTGAAAAGTAAAAGAGGCAGAAGACTGTCAAGCAGCCATACCTTCCTTTCCTGGTAGTGTTGCATCTCTTGGAATCTCCTCAAGTTCATCTTCACTAGACTCTGCCACATAAATTCCTAAAAAAAGAATGGAACAAAACAATGATCAGGAACTACAGGAGGACGTCAAGGGCAATAAATGATCAAGAGAGAAAAAGAGAAAACAGTAAATGGTTTGAAATGTATAACAAAGGTTGCAAGTGGCCTAGTATAAGAGATAGAAGTGACTCTGTTTCGGACACAGAATGCAGCGACAATGAGGAGTTGTAAGTGAAGCACATAAGTTGTGAGGAATACTGGTAGACAGGAGTATTAATGGAAACAATGGGAAGAGCAGATTCAGTAAGGTATATGATGCGAACAGCTCTAATACTCTGGACTATATATAATGAGGCCTATGAAGGATATTGACAGGAGTCTGAAATAACGAGCAGAGTAATTCAGAGACCAAACAGAGCGAGGGTTCTGATCAATCAGGCAAAGACGATAACAATTATGATATAAACTGAAGTAACAAAGCAGAGTCTGAAATGAAGAAGAGTTGGCAGTTTGTCAGGTGAAGGACTGCGACTGACAAACCAGAAGTAAGAGCAAACGGCAGAGTAAAGTCAGATGTAAAGAGCAGAATCTTTCAAGGTCTAAACTGAAGAGTCTGAGCCAATAGGCAGAGAATATTACAATTATGATATAAAGAGCCATGGAAGACTGAAGTGAAGAAAGACAGTGACAACAGTCTGAAGCAAAGGGCCGAGTCACTCAAGGTCCACAACAGAGACTGATCTGCATGAAGAGAGTGGAGCATGAAGTTAGGAAGATCACTGAACAAATTACATTAAGAACAGTGACAGCAGTATGAAGAAAAGAATAGCAACAGTGTCAGGCGATATCTAAAGAGACGTAGTCGCATAGAATGATCAGGTTTAATCTGTGGAGTGAGGAGTCTGATATAACAAGTACAAGTAATTAAGATGCTGTCACACACGTACGCATGGGTGGCAGCTAAAGGGCTTGAGTAAGGGCAATTCCGAGTCAGACCGGGATGTGGCAGAGTGCACTGACTCTTTTTCTCCTTTTCCTGCAGACCATCCATGGGAGATTCCACCTGGCCCTATTGACGTCACTTCCGGGTCCGAGCCTATGGAGGAAGACCTTGTTGGCTCCTGCCCCTTTGATGTCACGTCAAGGCTCGAACCTATGGCTGAAGACCCCTATGAGCCCGACCCCTCTGACTTCACTTCCTGTCTTCCCCTTTAAAAGCCTCCACCTTTTTCTTATTCCCTCACTTCTGTTTTGGACTCGGTTTTGTGCACATCAGTGCTGTATAACATTTGGCAACTTTGTAGCCAAGATACCAAATATATGGGTGGCTGCCCCAAACCTTGTTATGACTCTGTGTGGGGTTTCTGACAATGCTAATATACAACAGATGCAATCAGCAGGGCCGTCTTAACAGCATAATAGGCCACCCGGGCAAAGCATTGCACTGAGGCCCCTACCTACACAACCACTTGGCAAGTCACAACGTACACAGATTAGCATGGGGGCCCTAGACAACTACCCAGCGTGCCCATGCGTTAAGACTGCCCTGGCAATGAGGAGTCTTAAGTGAGGAAGAGTATGTGAAAGACAGTGAGAGAAAATATTCTGAAATGAAGAGCAATGACGACAAAAGGTCATATGTGATGAGCAGAGGCTGTCAGGGTTTATTCTGAACAGTGAAAGGTCTGATGTAAAAGGAGAGGTAATGAAGACTCTGATATGTGAAGGGCAGCAACAGGAATCTGAAGAAAAGAGCAGTGACAAAGTAAGGTCACAAGTGAAGAGAAGTGGCAATCAGGGTTTAATGTGGAGAGTAAGCTGTCTGATCTTATAGGCTGAGGCAATAAAAATACTAATAGAAACAGAAGGTGTAACTGGTGTTCACCACACACGCTGTACTGCTGCACTCCGACTTTGAATCCGGTTAACCTACAAAGCTTCTACATTGTGCCACATCATACAAACCGCCACGAAGGAATAATGTAACCACACTGAAGTCCTTTAACTGTTAATGTGTATCAGTAACAGACTGAAACCTAAAGACAGAAAACATCCGAGTGCTCAAGCTCTGCCGATACAACTCCTCCTCTCACAGTTAACACAATGGACACTGGGAAAGGCTCACACTAATGCCATAACATAACAGAGTAAACAGATTAACTGGAACACAACAGGAAAACCTACAACATTACGACGATTACCAGGATTTAGTGATGCTCCAAATAACTAGAGTTAGTATTTTAGACACCTGTTACATTGGCAGAGAGGAGTGTGCAGAGAAAAGCAGGAGCAGTGTAGAGACTGCAAGGTATCCTGGAAGTGCAAGCGACAAATAAGTAAACATAATGCAAGGAGTCTGCAGTGAGGAAGGTCATGGAGTCTGCTGTGGTGTTATGGGTCCACAGCGCGCTCAGCAAAGGCCGTTTTTATTTAAATAATCACTGCGCTCGCGGCGGCTTAGTGAGGGGGCGTGGTGGCTGTAGCAAGCCGCAGGGCGATTTGCGGTGTAGGCGTTTCTCACCTAGTGCACAGGTGAGGAATTGCCCACATCCGTGATTGTTTCTGTGGCTAATGTGCTGCAGCTGCTATGGCCCACCCCCCCCTCCTCAATATATAGAAGCGCGAGTCGGTTACAAAGGGGAGGAAAAAAAAGGAACAAGGAAGAGAGAGAAAAACGGAGATGGCTGGAGAAAGCAGCAGCAGCAGCAGCAGGAGAGAGAGAGAGAGAGAGAGAGAGAGAGAGAGAGAGAGAGACGGACGGTGCGTGTGGGTGGGCGAGCGAACGAGCGGTCGCGGGCAGCTGCATGGAAGCCTGGATGTTAGGCTGACACCCGGGAGTTGAAGTAGAAGTCGCTCCCGCTGATCGATTATGTAGCGGTAGTGACCAAAGAAGGAGAGACTGTCCGCGTAAGGCCGGGGCGGTGGCGGGAGTCGGGAGGCTTGGAGGTGAAGTCCTTGGTGTGGGCGGCTTGGAAACCAAGGAGTCCAAGTCTTGGGCCTGGGATGACCGAAGCCAGGATCGGGAGGTCTCCAGACCTGTGTGTGTGAGAGAAAGGGCAGCTGCAGAGAGAGTGTCTCGCCTGTTACAAAGCCCAACCGGGAGAAGCAGGTGAGACGCTAGTGTAGAAGGGCACCGGGGTAATTGATTTGAGAATGCTTCCAGCAACGGTTTTAACATCAGGTTTTTAAAGGACTGTTTGTTTTTGTATTTTTTAACCTCCACATTTTCTTTTATTGGATTATTTATTTATTGAACATAATCGAAAGCACTGCACTTTGTGAACACTTTGTTTTTGATTTGTTGGATTTTTAATAAAAGCACTTATGCACTTTTTTCATCCTCCTCTTGCTATTGTTGCCTCACTGTCTAGCTCACCTCGGTTATATCTATGAACGGTGTTGGGTTTAAGGGCTCCCGAACAGGTGATGGGAGCATGGAGCAGAACCTGCATCGTCACATATGCTACAGTATGTAAAGGACAGTAAAAGTGTTTGAGGGGGCTTGATACACAATGGCTTCAGAAAATAATCAGATCCCTTCACATTCACCACACTTCACACATTTGAAATGGAAAAAGTTGCAATTTTTGCCTATCAATCTACACTCAATATCTAATCATGACAAAGTGAAAACGTGTTTTTTAAAAAAGTTTGCAAATTAATTAAAATCCAGAACTAAAATAGTTCATTCATGTAAGCATTCAAACCCTTAATTCAGTACTTTGCAGTAGCCCCTTTAGCAGCAGTTACAGGTTCCAGTCTTCTTGGCTAAGTCTCTGCAGCTTTTGCATACCTGGATGTGGGTAGTTTATCCCATTCTTCCTGGGAGATTCTTTCAATGTCTGTTACGCTGGCTAGAAAGCGTCTGTAAACTTCTGTCTTCAGGTCTCTCCACACATGTTTTATCGGGTTTAAGTCTGGGGTTTGGCTGAGCCACTCCAGCGATGTCAAGGCTGTACGCCTCAGGTCATTGACAAGCTGAAAGTTTAATTGCATTCTGGAGCAGAGTTTCTTAAAGGACCTCTCTGTATCTGGCTGCATTCATCCTTCTCTCAATTCTGACCAGTCTCTCCGTCCCTGCTGCTGAGAAGCACCCCCATAGCATGATGCTGCCAGCACCATGCTTCACTGAAAGGATGGTATTAGGAAGGTGATGAGCAAAGTCTGGTCTTCAACAGACACAATGCTTGGAGTTCTGCCCAAACAGAACAATTTTTGTCATAACAGTCCAGAGGACCCTTTACCTCATGGTCATAAGAGTCCTTTAAAAGGTGTTTGGCCAACTCCAAGAAAAAACTGGACACTCTATCAGAAACACCTGATTGATGGAGTACTGCTGAGATATTCATCATTCGAACAGGTTCTCCCATCTCAGCAGATGATTTCTGAAGCATTTTCAGGGTGACCATTGTGTTCTTAGTTACTTCCCTGACCAAGGCACTTTTTTTGCCTAATTATTGAGTCTGGCTGGACAGAGTCCTTGTGGCTCCAAACATTTTACATTTCAGTTATCGAGGCCACTGCACCCCACAGAACACTCAAAACTTTAGAATTGTTTTTATCCCCTTGCCCTGATCTATGCGTTGCCACAATTTGATTATGACGGTCTGTAGAGAGTGGTTTGGACTTAATGACTTGGTGTTGCAGTGTGGGTCAACACTATTCTCCCAGACTCCCTTTTGGGAGCCTCTTAAACCTGAACCACATGATAATGTAACCAAGGGATGGGCCACAGGAAGCAAGGACACACTGTCAGCAGTGGATGATGTGGACTATGGCCAGCTATTCATCCCGGCCAATACCCCCAGGCCACCAGGTGGAGCCCTCCCTGCAGCATGGAGGTGCCCCGAATGCCAGCAGGGAATTATGGACAATGGAGTTTTTATTCACAGCCCTGCTGGATACCATGGGGGCTGCTAGAAGGGGCTGCAGGGAGGAACAACGATGGTTTGCCCTACAACCTGGAAGTGCATCCTAGCCACATGGACAGAGGAAATGACGTGCTTCCGGGTTGAAGAAGAGGAGTTTTTATCTGACCCGGAAGTGTTACCAGTCACATGGACAGAGAGAGAAAACACTTCCGGGTCACGGACTATATAAAGGACTGTGGGAGATCCCAGGGTTGAGCTGAGTCGGGAGGAAGGGTGGCAACGCGTCTGGGTATGGAGGATTTATTATTGTATTGTGGATTTGTTATTGTTTATGAATATAGTGGAGTGGAGGGTGCTTTTTGCATATTATTATTATAAAATAAATAATATTTGGACTTTTATCTGGTGTCTGGTGTCTGGTCTGAGGGTTCAAGGGGACAACAGTGCCCCTATCTGTCACAATGGGTATAAAAAGTGCAGGTGCTTTTATTAATAAATTCCAAAACACAGGTTCAAAATTCAAATACACCAAGAAGCAAGTGCAGTGTAATCTTCAATTCAACAAATAATCCACTTGTGGATGTAAATAGTGAGATGCCTGAAAGTCAATAAAAAAAATTCCAATAAAAGGCAGTGTTCCTTCTGCATTAAAAAGCAGCAATCGAAAAGCACATTAAGATCTCAAATTGAAACTCCACAGTTATTGGGTTACCTCCACTTCTATCCACCCAGCACAAGTCCCTTGTTTCATCTCCTTCAGCTCATCCTAACAGGTCTTGCAGCCAGGCAGAGATACAGATTACTACAGTCTAACTCACTGGCTCCTTTGCCAATTGTCTCCTTTGGCACATCTCCTGGTACACCCTGAGCCAGACTCGCTCCTTTCTGCTGCCTCCATCTGTGTGTGCAAGCTCCCAGAATGCTCAGCCACTCCCAGCTCTACTCTTGAAGCGCTGTTCCTCACACTTTCCCACAGGCCCCCTGACCACTCTGCCATGCTACATCAGCCTTGGTGGTGTGATGTGTTTTGTTGTGGGTGTTGCTTGTGTCCGTTTGTTGTTTTTTTTTTTTTTTTTGGTTTGTTTATGCACTTTCATTCACTGCTCTCTTGTCCTTCACCTCTTATTCTCTTGTCTTGCTCTCCCTTATATTCCTCCATAGGCACAAACCACAGGAAGCCAATGAAGCAATCGGAACAGAACACACCTTCACATGGCAGATGCACCCCACCTCGATTGTTCCACCAACTCCAAACAGCTGCACGAGCATGCACACCCACAGAGATTGAGCTGGCTATTAATTAATTTAAAACTGATCTTCAACCACAAAGCCACAGACCCTCTATATCACACTTGGTGTTTGTCCAGACATACAGTGAGAATTGTAGAAACATATATGCACTGACTCTTTTACTCGCGTTTCTGCAGACCATTCATGGGAAATTCCGCCTAGCCCTGATGACGTCAATTCTGGTTCCGACTGCTTTGACATCACTTCCGGGTTCGAGCCTATGGATGAAGACCCTTCCAGTTCCGGCCCCTTTGAGGTCACTTCCTATACTGGCCTCTAAAACCCGCCACCTTTCCCCTGTCCCCTCAGTTCTGTTTAAGACTCCAATTTGTACACGTCAGTGCTATCATTTTATTCAATTTTGCAGCCAGAAAATAATATACGGGTGGCTGCCCCAAACCTTGCTATGGCTCGTTGTTGAGTTTGTGAAAATATATACAGGTGTGAGCAATTTATAAACGATGATCAATTAATTAAGGTTGGAACAGGTGGACAAGTTTTAGACACATCTCAATGATAGGTAAAGCGAACAGAATGTACCTGACCACAATTTGTAGCGACACAGCAATGGGCCCGAATACTTGTATAAAAGACAGATTTCAGTATTTGATTTTTTATAAATTTGCAAGCCTGTGTTAACATGTTTTTATTTTGTATAGATTGATAGTGAGTGTAGATTGACCAGGAAATTGGCAAATTTATCCAATTCAAATTAAATGTACAGAAAGTGAAGGGGTCTGAATACTTTCTGAATCTCCTGTACAGTAATAGAAAGAGGTCATTAAGATTCTGTGGTAAATAACAGAGGTACTGAAGTGTAACATCATGAAAAGCCCAGATATTAAGTTAGTGAAAAGCCCCTATAATCTGCAAAAGGCCACAGGTCCGCCACACCCTCGACCCTCTGCAGTTCGTATACCAGGAGAAGGTGGGAGCGGAGGATGCCATCATCTATATGCTACACCGATCCCTCTCCCACTTGGACAGAAGCCGTGGTGCAGGAAGAATTATGTTTCTGGACTTCTCTAGCTCCTTCAACACCATCCGGACAAGCTGACAGAGATGGTAGTAGATTTATACCTGATGGCATGGATCGTGGACTATCTTAAAGACAGACCTCAGTATGTGTGTCTCGGGAACTGCAGGTCTGACATTGTGGTCAGCAACACAGGAGCGCCGCAGGGGACTGTACTTTCTCCGGTCCTGTTCAGCCAACATACATCAGACTTCCAATACGACTTGGAGTCCTGCCACGTGCAAAAGTTCGCTGATGACACTGCTATTGTGGGCTGCATCAGGAGTGGGCAGGTGGAGGAGTATAGGAACCTAATCAAGGACTTTGTTAAATAGTGCGACTCAAACCACCTACACCTGAACACCAGCAAAACCAAGGAGCTGGTGGTGGATTTTAGGAGGCTCAGGCCCCTCATGGACCCTGTGATCATCAGAGGAGACTGTGTGCAGAGGGTGCAGACCTATAAATACCTGGGAGTGCAACTGGATGATAAATTGGACTGCCAATACTGATGCTCTGTGTAAGAAAGGACAGAGCCAACTATACTTCCTTAGAAGGCTGGCGTCCTTCAACATCTGCAATAAGATGCTGCAGATGTTCTACCAGACGGTTGTGGCGAGTTCCCTGTTCTATGCGGTGGTGTGCTGGGGAGGCAGCATAAAGAAGAGGGATGCCTCACGCCAGTGAAGAAGGCAGGCTCTATTGTAGGCATGGAGTTGGACAGTTTGACATCCGTGACACAGCGACGGGCACTCAACAGGCTCCTGTCAATAATGGAGAATCCACTGCATCCACTGAACAGGATCATCTCCAGACAGAGGAGCAGCTTCAGCAACAGACTGCTGTCACCATCCTGCTCCACTGACAGACTGAGGAGATCGTTCTTCCCCCACACTATGCGACTCTTCAATTCCACCTGGGGTGGTAAACGTTAACATTATACAAAGTTATTGTCTGTTATACCTGCATTTTTATTACTCTTTAATTTAATATTGCTCTTTATCAGTATGCTGCTGCTGGAGTATGTGAATTTCCCCTTGGGATTAATAAAGTATCTATCTATCTATCTATCTATCTATCTATCTATCTATCTATCTATCTATCTATCTATCTATCTATCTATCTATCTATCTATCTATCTATCTATCTATCTATCTATCTATCTATCTATCTATCATATAGGCCAGGGGTGGGCAATGTCGTTCGTGGAGAGCCACAGTGGCTGCAGGTTTTTGCTCCAACCCAGTTTCTTAATGAGAAGTCAATTATTGCTGATGAAGCACTTATTGCTTAAGTGACATTTTGATGTTTCGTTTTACTGGTCTCGTTTGTTAAGGTTCCCCACCCTTAATTGCTTATTTCAATCTTAAACTGCTGCATTCACTGCTTTAATGGCTCTTTATTAGCAATACGATGAAAATGACCAAGCATGTAGCAGTTCTTCATCTAGCTTTTTCATCATGCACTCTTTGATTTAATAAAACACTTAATAGAAAAATGTGACAGACTGAAAATTAGGGTTAGGTTTAGGGTTAGGGTTATCTTTTTTAGGCTTCAAATTATTTGGATGGTAACCTTGGAAAGGAAAAATTCTAAGATATAAGAACCTTGCAGTGTGCAGACTAACAAGCCATAAAATTAAATAAAGTCTGAGATTGACAAGGATTGGTTTCCAATTAAGCAGTTTGGTTGGAATGAAAACCTGTAGCAACTGCGGTTCTCCAGGACCGACATTGCCCACCCTTGATATAGACAAAAGTACTAGGATGCTCTGATGGGAAGAGCAGAAGTAAATTTTAAGCCTTGTGTAAAGAATATAAAGTTTACATGAACTGCACAAAATGGCAAGTTCACCCAATTTATAAAACTGTCTGCATCAGCATCCTACCTCGTTCCTGCATCTCCTCCTTGTCTTTTTCCTTCTGATACCTCTTCAGTATTCGCTCCTCTTTCTTTTTAATTTTCAGTGCTTCCTTGGAGCTGGTCATCCAGGCCTCATAGGCAAGCTGGAGAGGAAAGGCAATGAGTGCACCAGTCAGGCTCTGGGGGTGCTGAAGCTAATCCATCCCTAATCTTAAACTTCTCAGCCCTTGTCTTTCTATGTTCACACTCTACTTTACTGTGACCACACCTGAAAGGCTGATTTCTTTTTACTGACTTCGTCTTCCTTTTTCTGTGGCTCTTCCTCGGCTTCTTCCTCACTGTCTGAATCGAAGAGGCTATAAGAGCCATCTCGAATCACTGGAGAATAGAAGAACCAGTGAATTGTCCCATAAGTTAGAGCACACACCAGGAGATGCTTACTTAAAGTGGTTGGTTGGTAAGAAGGTCATCTCTTAGTGTTTGCAGCTTTGCCAAAGGAGTAGGTACTTACTGCTGGTGTGAGTGACCCAAGGCTGCCACCAATTCTTTTCCTCACTCCTACTCTCTTGATTGCTTCCCTCTGTAAGAAAAAGGACAAGATTATTGAGTAGCAGGCGATACACATGTATGAGGAGAGCTGTGCTGCTGGGCTCTTCACCTTTGATGACATTTCACTTTCTTTAAAAAATACACATACATGCAAGGTTTTTGATTAACTAACTTTACAGATTCAGGCAAGATCAAGATGTTTGCTACTTTTGAAAGTTCACTGGTGAGCTCAAAGAAAAGAAGCTACCCCGAGCATTTCCGTGCCCAATTTCTTCACTGTCCTTTTCTCTCTTCATCTGCATTGCAGTGGCTGCTGCTGGGATCATTTTCCCATCCTGGAGCTTTTTTTGTTTCAGTTTGATCTTTTCCATCCTTAAAAAACAAAATGACAAGTCGGCCAAGTCTAATCAGTGACAACAGCAAAATGTTGGGTGACGCAGGTACTGTGGGAAGTGGCATCCCAAGTGGTTATCAGGGTCCTAAGAGCCAGAATGTCTGCAAGCGACAGAATGACTTCATAAATGGCTCATTGTTCATTCCATCTAAATCATGGTGGATCTAACATCCACATAAAACAATGTCTAACATCTCATTTCCACCAGGATCCACTACAATTTCAGAAGAATCTTGCATGTAGATCCATCCATCCATTATCCAACCCGCTATATCCTAACTACAGGGTCACGGGGGTCTGCTGGAGCCAATCCCAGCCAACACAGGGAACAAGGCAGGAAACAAACCCTGGACAGGGCGCCAGCCCATCGCAGTTGCATGTAGATAAGATTGCAAATATCACATTTTAGTTTGTTAATGTAAAATTACAATGAAAAATTACCTAAAACCAGGTCAGAAGCCTGGTTGTGATTCTGGGTTTTCCTGGTGTCAGTAGAAAGTGGGATGAAAATTGCATTTGATCCAGCACTTAAATTAAAAATCTGATCAGAATTTTTAAGGTCAAACAGTTTGGAAGAGGTTTTTTTTAAGTTTCACTAAGACTGTCGTATCAGTGAAATCTCACTGTTAAGAGGCCACTGGACTTGTTTCTCCATTTTAAATTGACTGTTGCAATGCCAAAGTCAAATAGAAATTCTAGGATGTTTAAGGTAGCATGCTGGCTTAGTGGTTAGTGTTGTAGCATCACAGCTCCAGAGTTGTCAACCCAGACACTGTGGATGAAGAGTCTGAATGTTCTCTATATGTCCTGTCAGTTTTTTTTAAGTACTTCTCTTTTCCACCAAAATCCTAAAAATATGTGTGTTAGGTTATTTGGTCACTCTTAACTGCCCTCAAGCGAGTGTGTGATGTTAACTTGACAGACTGATGTCCATTCTGGGTTATTTTATGCCTAATGGGATACAATCTAGCAACCATGACCCCGGTCTGAGCAAGTGTATTTGATAATGAAAGGGCAGCTACATATGAAATATGAAGCAGATTACAGGCCTGAGGAGGCCTATTTAGGGTTTTGTAATTACTGACCAGTGAAAGATGGACCATGTGGGTCCAGTGCAGCATGGATTACCTGTAGCGTCTTACTCAGAATTATACATTTGCTTTGCAGGGCACACATACTGTCTTTTGAGGGCCTCCATGGATTTCTGCTCATTCTGCATTCTTGCAGCAATTGCTTTCTTTACTTTAGCTTCAAATAGCTCAGCTCCCCTGGAGAGAAAGAAAATAAGAATTCAGTGCCATTCCCAGGCCACTTCTGATCATAAGGAGTAGATAAATCATGGCACAGAAGTGCACTGGCTAACTAGCAAATGACTTTATTACTCAAAATGAAACTATACTATCACTGTCTACACCAGGAGTATTCACCATTTAAATTCAAATTAGACCCAGTGCCACACCACGCACATCTCAATCATACCCAGTGCCACCACAACTTAAATCAAAATTTAGCTGATGAATATTGTGCTGAACAGATTACCTGGATGCAAGGATTTTTGATGCCTTCAGGTCAGCCACTACATATAGAAAGTAGTAACTGAGGAAGACCCGCCTCTGTGCCAGTAGAAAGATGAAACAGATGGCATCCCAGATGACGCCAGCTTCTCCTTCAGGAAGCTCACATTCTTCATTGGTAGGTGCTGCAATGACGAAAACAGGCTTCACTGTGTCTACTGCTAAAACTACAATGCAACTGGCATTACCTCTTTGAACTCAAGTCATTGATAAACATGTACTGAGGATGGCTATGACAATGAGGACTCGTAATAGTAGGGATAGGCACTTCAAAAGTGCTTTGTGCTATTTTATTCAAACAATAAAAGCAGTGTTCAAGATATTCAGTAAATACCGTATTTACGCGTGTACCACGCGCACATTTTTTCCCGAAAATTAGCATTAGAAAATCAGGTGCGTGTCATACACGAGGAAATGTGCACATCTTACACGAGGAAACTTCTTCTGCTTGGGCTCACCCACTCGTGCTCTCTCTCTCGCTCGCGTGCTCGCGCTCTTGCTCGACAGTGCTCGCTCTCTCTGTAAACGCTTCCTATACAATCACAACGCGCGTCTTACACGGTGCAAAACTTTTTTCGCGATTTTCTTTGAAAAATTAGGGTGCGCGTCTTACACGAGGGAGCGTGGTACACGAGTAAATACGGTAGTAATTATTCTTCAATTAATAAGTCAAATATCCAGTAATAAGTGCTGGTGAGGTAGCTAAATCCAAACAAATATAGTTAGTAATATCCTGGGTTAAACCAAAGTCAGAATCCCCATTATGTTTCTTTCCAAGTGTTCTCTTACACATTTCTCGCCCTACTCACCCAACTTCCAGATATGCTAAGTGGGGTCAAGACCCTGGGGAAAGTTGTCTTCCTAGACTGCTGACCTGGTCACTTTCCATTGGTGCCTATAGGGTTGCACTGAGCCCGAGTCTGTCTTTCCTATGCCTCAGCTCCTGTGGGATCCCTAGAAGCCCCTACTTAACTAATGTCCCAGTCACCATCTCTTAGCATCCACCAGGATGCGCTGAGCTCAACTCCATCTTCCCTACACCCATCTCAGCATCTGTAGGATCCCTAGGATTCTCACGATCACTCCTAGTCTTTAATGCACAGCAGGTGTGATCCGGTCTACTCCTGGAGCACCTTTCATGCAGTTCCACTGCAGAGTTTCCCCTGACAGCTTCACCACCATCTATTAACACTAGCTCCTATACTGTTCTGATCTTTCACCTTTTCTCTTCCTTACTTCCTCAATCCTTCCTTGTTCTTTTGTTTTCCCCAGGTTCTTTATGCCTTGTGGGTTCAGACTCACACAGTGCAAATGAGGAAACTGTCTGAACTGACCACATTTGCATGTGAATGCACAGTCAGCCAATTTCCTGATTAAACACCCCAGCGGTGCTCGGCTTTGCTGCAGCACACACCCATACCCTCAAAACCTGAGCTACACTATGTTGTTTAAATGACAAAGACACCATGCCATGGACCCCTTACTCACTTCACCACAAGTGTCTATAGTTGGGGCACCAGCTTCAGAGACCTAAGCTCAATTGCTAGCCTGGTCAGAGTCTGTGCAGAGTTTGCGCATCCTTCCATATTAGTTTGGGTACTAATTTTCTTCCACACGTTAAACATTCGAAGGCTAGGTTGATTTCCCTGTTATTTATTTGATTGTGAGTGTGCATCTGAGTGTGGGCTATCCCATTTGGGGCTGGATCCTGCACTATGCCTAAAGCTGAAAAAATGTGGGATTAGACAATCCATGGCTTTTGTTAGTTCAGACAGGGAGACATCGCACAGTGGATTAATGGCTAGATAAGTCTGTGATCACAAATGAAGCAGAATGTGGATGGAAAGGTCAAAGGTCTGGATATAACTTACGCAGTTCATAGCCTGGTACAGTACAGAACATGCTTAGCATCTGGATGATCCAGCATCCTTTCTTCAGGAAGATGTCCATGTAGACACAGGCCCCCAACTACAAGAAAACAACACTGGAAGTCAATTTTCAATTATTACATTTAAGTGGGCAAGACACAATAAGTGCAGTGCAGAGACAAGTTCTCTGCAGTGTGGAGGAAAAGTGTTTCAGAATGTCAAGAACTTTATTGTGCTTTTCATATAAAAAATTATATGAGGGTGACAAAGATGTGGATTGGGGTCAACAGTACCCCATTCGAGCCCAGGCTGGCTCATCCCACTAGATAAAATGGACACTTGGCAGAACCTAAAGGTAACCAAGATTAACAGCCCCACCGATGTGTTAAGACAGAAGTATAGGGTGGTCTAGCTCAATTCATCTAGATGGAAAAACACTGGGTACAACTATGTGGCCACCTGGAATTACTTCACTGAGTAAACTGGGGAAACACTGGGTAGAAACCTATAGCCGACAAGCTCACAATTAATAATAAGACATTGGGCAGAAATGTGAAACAGCCAAGCCTCACCCACTTAGAAAAAAAAACACATGGCAAAAATGGATCTTAGCAAAGATTATCCACGGGATCATAAAAAAAAGATAATAATTTTCCTAAGCAACCTCACACAATTTAGGTTCAATTTATAGGTCATTAAGCACATCTAATTGACCTTCTGAATGCTCACCGAAAGGGCATTCTTCATTGTGATGACTAGAGTAGTGTAAGCAATAAGAAGGTCCCAGCGCTTCAGCACATGTTGAACCGGCTTCAGCAGCAAAGTGCCTCCAAACAGCATGAAGTAGAAGCAAGACATCAAGTAGCCCATGCAGAAAATGTTGATCCTTGTTGTTCCTGTGATAAAAAGGAGGCAGAGCACCAGCCAGAAGAAGTATCCAAAGATGGAGACTTTTGCCATGTCCAGGTAGGACCTATCAGGAAGGTAAAACAATACCAGTGGCAAACAGAAAAAGAGGCTGAGCAAATATCCAAACGATCCACTAAACAGCTCCTGAAAGAACATGAGTGAGGATAGGTCCTACAGTGTCCAAAGTGGTGTAACCTATGCTGAGACCATTACAGATGGTAGGGTGTAAGTTAAGCGGCTTCTGTACTATCGGTGGACAAGCACTAAATAATTGTGACTGTTTAATTTAAGGCCAATGCAATTTTATAATCATAAACAATCACTGAAGAAGTGTAACCGTCACTTTGATAGCCAATCAAGTGATCTGATTGATCAAGTGGTACTTCTAAGGTGAATAACCATAGAAGAGGTGTAATTATGAAGAGGTCAGCCACATCAGTGTTAAAGTCATGAGATGATCAACCACTGTGTAATAATACTTATGAGTTGCAAAGGTGACACAGAGGGGTGACTGTCAGGTTGATGGCCTCTGCAATGTAACAATCATCAAATGGACACCAGTGGAGCGGTATTTGTCAGATGGATTGCTAAAGCTTAGGCATGTCACTTGGACTGCCAGCATAACATTAAAATAATGACCTGGACAATCATCATAGGGAATCAAATTCATATGGTGCATAGCTAATGCTAAGGATGGCCAAGAACAGGGGGAGCACGAGACAGATATTCACTTATTCATGAACTGCATAGCTACTGCAAATGGGTGTGTGTCACTGGGATGGCTTCTGGAACTGATAAGTGGTCAATCACCAACGGGTGATACTCTTGAGGTCAAATGGCACTGAAGAAGCATGGCTGTCTCCTGGATGACCAATTAAATTCTGTAATCAAGAGGTGGGCAATCACCTTGGAATGATACTCAATAGGTGAATAACCACTGTAGAGGTGCAATTATAAAGTGGGCATGCACAGCAGTACTATAATCATGAAGTGGACAGCCAATGTTCAATAATACTTTTGAAATGTTTAACTGCCACATAGCCATGACTGTCTGGTTGATGTCAATTGAAGTGATAGAATCATGGAATGGACAACAGTGGAGTGAACTTTATGAGGTGGATAGCTAATGCAAAGGTTGGCCACTGCAGTGTTAGTATTTTGTGTTGGACAGTCCCTTTGAGTGATATTCATTTGGTGGATAGCCAGTACTAATGGGTGATCGTAACTTGAATGGCCAAGGTAATACTAAAAGCATTAGGTGGACAATTACCTATTCATTCATCTTGATGACTTCTATAACACAACAATCCAGATTAGACAATGAATATGGAGGGATGCTCATCATGTGACTAGAAAGTGCAGGAGTGTGACTATCACCTGGATGGTCTCAACAGTACTCTATATGGGGTAGTCAATCAATGCAAAATGATACTCTTGAATGTGACTGTCAACTGGATATCATCTACAGTGTATCAGTAACAAGAACGAAAGCATCTGCAGGACTGTTTAGCAAATTAGCTAAAATAATGGATAACATGGCCAAAAAGTGAATTGTTTCATTGATCTTGCTCTCCTGGTGTATCTCACCTACAGTGAAGGAAATTGTGGACCGGGCTGTATTGGCTGAGGTCTCTGGGGTCCAGGCTGCGGCTTATTTCAGTGTTATCACCTGCTAAGATACGAAACACTGCAGTGTTTTCATCTTCAAACACCTGCCACTGCAGAGAAACACAGAGGAGCAGCAAGAAGTCATCTGTGTGGATAAGAGTTGTCAGGTGAGGTCAGAATCATGTCAGTCCCGTTACCACAGCACACTTTATGTACAGTCTTTTATCACAGCCTGGATCTCCATAGCTGCTTTATAAAAACTCACAGATTAAAAAGCTGCTGTTCGGAGGCATGGCAAAGTCTGGCAAGAAGAACCACTTGATAAGGTTGGAACTGAAAGGCAAGCCAGGAGTCCTCCACGGGTAATCTGCATGAAAAACAACAACTGAGTTGACATCCTGCCACCTAACCGTGGTATAGGGAAACACAGCCTCCTAAAAGGCAGCCTAGGTACAGGGTGAGTCCAGTGGCCTTAATCAGCTTCTGTTAATCTTTTTAGTATAAAAACAGGCAAACTAATTTATCCTTGCAATGTTTCCATCTCCACACACACACACACACACAATATAATACTACCCATCAAATTTTGCAAAGCATGCAAAATTTAGTTAAAATTCCAGGAGCCTTTTCTTCCCACAAACTATGTAGCACTTTATGTGATTTTCCCCCAAACACACAAAATGGCATTTCCTGAGACTTACCCAAAATACACACATATTCACTGAAATACATGGTTAAATGCAAAAACACTCCCTAATTCTTTCCTACACACAAAGAAATGTTCCCTGTAACCCTCCCGTCATGCAAGTAAATCATTTTATAAGCACCTTCAATCACACAAAGCAACCCTAGCAATGATCCTCCACTCCACACACATCAAGTAACACATAATTGAAATTCCCCAAAATACAAAAAGTACTACTTTGATTTCGTCCCGTTATACATAGAGCTGCACTCCCTGTGACCTTCTCCTAAAATCCACTGAAATCCATGAGCAAACAGAGCAACATTCCCTAAAAATCCTTACTGAAACAAAGTTAGACTTCCCCTTGCACACAAAGTAATTCTCCCTGTGATCCTCCACTCCATAAATAAGAAATATTATTGAACAAAATCACACACCCTGTGATTCTCTCCATTTGATCCTCTCCTCCACACCCACAGAACAAAACCCAATGAAATACGCACAAACAGAAACGAAGACTTACACTAAGCCTCCCATTGCAACCACAGTAATTTTCTCTGGAATCCTCCACTCCACAAAGACTGAAATTTCTTCCATCTATTCTAATACTCATCCAACACACACAAAGTTGCACTCTCTGTAATTCTTTCCACACACAAAGACACTTTCCCTGTGATCCTCTACTTCACACTACAAAGTAACACCAAAATTTAGACAGGAGTACACAGACAATCTCGATGATTTTTGTGGCGCAGTGGTAGCGCTGCTGCTTTGCAGTAAGGAGACTGTGGAAGATTGTGGGTTCGCTTCCCGGTTCCTCCCTGTGTGGATAGCGCTTTGAGTACTGAGAAAAGCGCTATATAAATGTAATGAATTATTATTATTTTATTATTATTTTTCAAAGACATACAAAGCTGCCCTCCCTGTGACCCTCCACACAATCTACACACTGACTAGTATTTGGTGAAATCTGTCCAAACAAAGTAACACTTCCTGTGAGCTTCCTCCACCTTCAAGTAGTAAAATGACCTTCGAGCCTCCCTCTGCATGCATACTCATTCTCCCTTTGATTCTCCCTTGCACCACATGCAGGGGATTCAGAAAGTATTCAGACCCCTTCCCTTTCTGCACACTGTATTATATTGTAGACTTAACCTTAAATTGATAAATTTGCCATTTTTGCCTGTAAATCTACACTCAATTACCCATAATCACAAAGTGAAAACATGTTTTCAGAATGTTTACTGATTTGCCTAGAACTTGATTGGAGTCCACCTGTGACAAATCTGAATTGACTAGACATTCTTTAGTTCCACACTATCCACACTGCATGTCAGGACAAAAATCAAGTCATGAAGTCCAAGGAACTCTCTGTTGACCTCCATGATCAAATGTTGGTGAAGAATACAATAGATCAGGGCAAAGAATGTAAAACCATTTCTAAAGCTCTGAGTTTTCACAGGAGCATAAAGGCCTCAATAACTGTGAAACTTTGAAACTGTGAAACTCACACCTGGTGGCATGGACCGTGGACTATCTTACAGACAGACCTCAATATGTGCGTCTCGGGAACTGCAGGTCTAACATTGTGGTCAGCAACACAGGAGCGCCGCAGGGGACTGTACTTTATCCGGTCCTGTTCAGCCTATATACATCAGACTTCCAATATGACTCAGAGTCCTGCCACGTGCAAAAGTTCGCTGATGACACTGCTATTGTGGGCTGCATCAGGAGTGGGCAGGAGGAGGAGTACAGGAAGCTAATCAAAGAATTTGTTAAATGGTGCGATTCAAAGCACTTACACCTGAACACCAGCAAGACCAAGGAACTGGTGGTGGATTTTAGGAGGCCCAGGCCCCTCATGGACCCCGTGATCATCAGAGGAGACTGTGTGCAGAGGGTTCAGACCTATAAATATCTGGGAGTGCAGCTGGATGACAAATTGGACTGGACTGCCAATACTGATGCTCTGTGTAAGAAAGGACAGATCTGACTATACTTCCTTAGAAGGTTGGCGTCCTTCAACATCTGCAATAAGATGCTGCAGATGTTCTACCAGACGGTTGTGGC
>JANRMT010062856.1:24623137-24702446 GCA_026402145.1 Polypterus bichir lapradei | reverse complement strand
CACAATTAAAAGAATGCAAACATATCTTCCTCTTTTTTTTTTTTTTTTTTAACCGTGTCCTGTTCGGCTGTGAAGCAATCAGAATTGATGTCTGAATGCTGGCGACTAGCCTTACAGTTTTTCTCTCAGGTGGAGCGTTACAGCTTCTGCTGACGTCACGCCTGATACCAAAACTTTATTAGAAATATTTTCAGATGTTTTTAAGATTCTTCCTCTTCAAAGTAGCGCCGTCAGGAGCAGAGAATGTCAGATAGAGAGAGAAAAGTAAACAAGCAAAAATCAATAGGGCTGTTGGGCTTTTAAGTATGGGAAGCATCGCGATAAAGCAGCCGCAATGAAGGGATCAATGTGAAGGTAGTCTTTCAGCATTTTTTGCAGGCGCGTCCGTGTCCGTATCTTCTAAGCAAACAGCCCCTCTGCTCACACCCCCTCGTCAGGAGCAGAGAATGTCAGAGATAGAGTGAGAGAGGCAGAGAAAAGCAAACAATCAAAAATCAATACGGGCTGTTAGAGCTTTTAAGTTTTCGAAGCACCGCGCGGGAAGCATATCTTATATCATTGAGGAGTTTTATTTAATACGTAATACGTGCTCTGATTGGGTAGCTTCTCAGCCATCCGCCAATAGCGTCCCTTGTATGAAATCAACAGGGCAAACCAACTGAGGAAGCATGTACCATAAATTAAAAGACCCATTGTCCGCAGAAATCCGCGAACCAGCAAAAAATCCGAGATGTATATTTAGATATGCTTACATTTAAAATCCGCGATGGAGTGAAGCTGCGAAAGTCGAAGCGCGATATAGGGAGGGATCACTGTACTCCCAGGACTGAGTTTAATTTTTTCCTTGACGGGACAGAAGACTTTGTGAAATGTATTAAAAATTTACTGGCAAGAAATGATGCCCCACTTACGGGGGAAAACAGAATCTGCGAGGTGCATTAGAAGATCACAGGGCCCAGGATCAATGCGCATAGAGAGAAAGAATACGCTCTGAGTGACTCATTAAAAAAATCAGTAGATGCACAATCAAGTCACATTTGGAAGAGAAAATGGTATCGAGAGACACCAAAAAATCAATCAGTAGGCCCATAATTAAGAGGTCTGAAGGACTTGTTAGAAACATATGAACATGTCCTGCTTGCTTCAAAGGGGTCAATCACACACAAAGAAGACAAAATAAATATATAAGAATAAAACAAAAAGTAATAATAACATATCCTTACTTACCCTTCTTCAGACATGCCAATGATCTGACGAAGGAGCCCAGAGACAGTCCGGAATTGGTACAAATAGATGGTAATAAGGACTACCATAGAGTAAGTCACCACAACCATCCAGAAATACTTCAGCGTTCGCCTCCAAAGACTATAATTTACCTTAAAAAATGAATTCAAAGCTGAAGGCAGGAGCAGATATGAGATGTACAAAAACCATAGGCTAAGCACTTTTTTGCTTTAAAGGTCCCATAGACACTGAACACAACTGCCTGAAGTAGATTTGTTATGCAGGAGTTTTCATGTTAAAAGATAAGTTTGTCAAATGTTTTCAACAGAAAATCCATCCATTTTCCAAGCCGCTGAATCCGAAAACAGGGTCACGGGGGTCTGCTGGAGCCAATCCCAGCCAACACAGGGCACAAGGCAGGAACCAATCCCAGGCAGGGTGCCAACCCACCACAGGACACACACAAACACAACCACACACCAAGCCCAATTTAGAATCGCCAATCCACCTACCTGCATGTCTCTGGACTGTGGGAGGAAACCCACGCAGACATGGGGAGAACATGCAGACTCCACGCAGGGAGGACCCGGGTCTCCTAACTGCGAGGCATCAGCGCTACCACTGTGCCACCCCTCAACAGAAAATGTGAGTTTAAAAGCAGGTAACCTTTTGATTTAAGACATTTCTGAGGAACACTTGAGACAACAAAAGTAGTAAAACAGATGTAATAAAATGTAATTAACACTATTTTCTCGAGGTAAGGATGCCTTTCCTTATTGCTTGTCTACTCACATCAGCCATTGTGGGTAGAGTTTTCACATTTTCTCAAAGTATACCCACAATTCATCAAATTTCTGTAGCTTCAGGCTGCATATTATCCTACTTTTGTTTTTGCAGATCTGTTTCTTCAGTGGTTATATTCTGCCATGGCTTGTAGCAAATGCTCTGTACAAAAGTGTGTTGAGTGTCTGATATAATGGCAGACCTCTCAGTGTGCCTTGAAATCACCCGATCTGAGTATATATCTGCTGCAACTCACAATGTGCAGCACTAGACATATTTATACTCAAATCAAATTTTGTACTTCTGCCTTATGTAATCAGATCATATTTTTTTATTTGGCAGTGGTGGCACACATACCGAATCACAAAACAACAGATATACATTGAAGTTATATGAGGATTATTTTCCCTTAACACTGCCTACTTTTCACCTATCACATTCTATATTGTTATTTCCTACCAAGTCATACCAAGTGGTCAAGAGCACACCTAGGAGTTTCATTGTACCTTATACAAATGGCACTAAATCTGAACTGAAATGATTACATTTTTGAGAAAGCCAATGTCACTTTCTTGTCAATACGAAATTCACAATGCCAATATACACTCAGCATTATGCACTTTCTGTTGCAGATCATGAGTACACACTATTAAAAAAAATTCAGAGAAAATTAAAAAAGGCTGTTTATGCAATAGAGCAAAACCATGATGATGAAATAATATGATGATGCAGTTCTGAGATGTGATTTGTCGCAAGTTTAAATCAACTTTTCCTTATTTTTATCACCGTAGTGAAAGACCTTGAGTGATTGTAAGTGTGATAGTTTTTCAGTAATTACTGTCCAGCTGTCTGCAGAAGAGAGATGGTGTCAACTCACATCTGGGCATCAGTACTGAATGAAGTCAATGACAGTGCTTGGACACAACTTGTTACTGGGATGACAAGTTGGTAGATGATCAGCTACAGTGGCTTGCAAAAGTATTCGGCCCCCTTGAACTTTTCCACATTTTGTCACATTACAGCCACAAACATGAATCAATTTTATTGGAATTCCACGTGAAAGACCAATACAAAGTGGTGTACATGTGAGAAGTGGAACGAAAATCATACATGATTCCAAACATTTTTTACAAATAAATAACTGCAAAGTGGGGTGTGCGTAATTATTCAGCCCCCTTTGGTCTGAGTGCAGTCAGTTGCCCATAGACATTGCCTGATGAGTGCTAATGACTAAATAGAGTGCACCTGTGTGTAATCTAATGTCAGTACAAATACAGCTGCTCTGTGACGGCCTCAGAGGTTGTCTAAGAGAATATTGGGAGCAACAACACCATGAAGTCCAAAGAACACACCAGACAGGTCAGGGATAAAGTTATTGAGAAATTTAAAGCAGGCTTAGGCTACAAAAAGATTTCCAAAGCCTTGAACATCCCATGGAGCACTGTTCAAGCGATCATTCAGAAATGGAAGGAGTATGGCACAACTGTAAACCTACCAAGACAAGGCCGTCCACCTAAACTCACAGGCCGAACAAGGAGAGCGCTGATCAGAAATGCAGCCAAGAGGTGACTCTGGACGAGCTGCAGAGATCTACAGCTCAGGTGGGGGAATCTGTCCATAGGACAACTATTAGTTGTGCACTGCACAAAGTTGGCCTTTATGGAAGAGTGGCAAGAAGAAAGCCATTGTTAACAGAAAACCATAAGAAGTCCCGTTTGCAGTTTGCCACAAGCCATGTGGGGGACACAGCAAACATGTGGAAGAAGGTGCTCTGGTCAGATGAGACCAAAATGGAACTTTTTGGCCAAAATGCAAAACGCTATGTGTGGCGGAAAACTAACACTGCACATCACTCTGAACACACCATCCCCACTGTCAAATATGGTGGTGGCAGCATCATGCTCTGGGGGTGCTTCTCTTCAGCAGAGACAGGGAAGCTGGTCACAGTTGATGGGAAGATGGATGGAGCCAAATACAGGGCAATCTTGGAAGAAAACCTCTTGGAGTCTGCAAAAGACTTGAGACTGGGGCGGAGGTTCACCTTCCAGCAGGACAACGACCCTAAACATAAAGCCAGGGCAACAATGGAATGGTTTAAAACAAAACATATCCATGTGTTAGAATAGCCCAGTCAAAGTCCAGATCTAAATCCAATCGAGAATCTGTGGCAAGATCTGAAAACTGCTGTTCACAAATGCTGTCCATCTAATCTGACTGAGCTGGAGCTGTTTTGCAAAGAAGAATGGGCAAGGATTTCAGTCTCTAGATGTGCAAAGCTGGTAGAGACATACCCTAAAAGACTGGCAGCTGTAATTCTAGCAAAAGGTGGTTCTACAAAGTATTGACTCAGGGGGCTGAATAATTATGCACACCCCACTTTTCAGTTATTTATTTGTAAAAAATGTTTGGAATCATGTATGATTTTCGTTCCACTTCTCACGTGTACACCACTTTGTATTGGTCTTTTACGTGGAATTCCAATAAAATTGATTCATGTTTGTGGCTGTAATGTGACAAAATGTGAAAAAGTTCAAGGGGGCTGAATACTTTTGCAAGCCACTGTAGGTGAAACACACAGCTGGTCTCTTTTTAAAATGACTGAATTACATAAAAAGGTTTAAAATGAAATGGATAGATTGTTTTGAAATATGTGTGCAATCCCAAGATGTGAATCAATACTTGATAATACTGTTGGATGAAAAAATGTACATATTCAGTAAGTTTTTTTCATGTTTGGACCCTGGCCCCATCATCGCCAATTTAAAATGCAAGAAGAATGCAGGCTAGGTTTTTTTATATATATTTTTTACAATTTACAGTTTCATGTGCCAAATTAATACACACCATTATTGTTAAGAAATCACTTCAAATTCAAAAATACCAAACTTACCCTTTAAGAGTGATGAACTGACATACCTGATACAGGGTGGCACACATCAGGAAGAGCATGATATATAGTATCTTGTAAACAACGACTTTTCCAGTAAAGCTGATGAGAAAGAACATGGCACAGCAGAGATAGATCCAATATTTGACAAGAGTGCCCTTGATGAGTCCTCCAATCACTTCAATTGGGCTGAAATGGCTCTCCCTTAATGCTGAAGAGATAAATAGAAGACCTTAAGAGCAACCTTCTATGACTTTTTTGACTCATGAACTATAAGCAGTGATATGTTAACTTACTGAAATCTGATGTTTTCACCTCTATCAGTGCTGACTGGTCCTGTATCTCAATTTCTTGCTTTTCTGTCAGTTTTTGTCGTAGTAACATCCAAAAAGTGAAAGCATAAGCAGTCTGTCAGGATAAAGATCTTGATGAGGGTTCACAGACTACAAATGAATAAACTTGTCACCCTCACCCCATTACCTGGTTAATGATTTTATTTATATATCTGATAAAGAGGATTTCACTGTAAAGTTGACAAACAGTGGTGGTGCACTCCATGAACATGGACCAGAGGTGACTTCAAATCTGAGAAGTCCAGTTTTTTTCATCTCCAAATCTCATACTTGATCTAACCAAAACTGATAAACAGCTTATTATTTTTACTGTTCCCTTTTACTGTTTGATCTTGCTTACCTTGATCCCCAGATGCACACAGGCTTTTTGTGAGTGTGTCAAACCCAAGTCCTGGAGCAGTGCAATAGGAATCCCAGGAAAGAGCTCCTCTGGACTCAACATAATTCCACTAACATAGCTACTGATCACAAGCAAGGATGTATAGAAAACCAAAAAGGGAGCAGAGAGCATGGCATAGTGTCGGCGGTCCCGCAGCATCCAGATCACACAAGACCAGATAAGCAGTACAAAGGTCAGCCAGCTGTTGTAGGTGATGCTCCAAACCTGAGTGTAAAAATCAAGCTGCTAATGACTCACCCTTCAGACTAACTAGTTATTACACAGATGAACCTCCCTGGTGTTGCAAAGATCCTACCATCATGATGATGAGGGTGCTCACATAGCTTTGCTGCATCAGGAAGTGGTACAGAATGACCAGAGGGCCTTCTCTAGCTGTGTTCATATCCAAAAACTCCTGGTTGTCCTGCTTTTCCTCCGAGAATGCTAGAAATTCTGGACAATACAGACAAAAGCACCTTATTGAGCACAGACTGTAAAAAAAGGCAAAACAACATGACCAGAGGCTTTATCTTTGCATACAGTGTTCAAAAGTATCCAACTCACCTGGTTTGGCCACATTATCATCTCTGTCCAACAGAGACTCTGAACTCTGGCCGTGTTCCTCCTGCCATAGGCCGTTTCCAATAAAAGTCACTGGCTGTTGAAGCAACACAAAATGAGGGCAGCTCATTGTGGACTTAATAATGGTCATGCACCTTACCAGTGGTTATGAATCTGCACTGGAGCTTATTATTATCGTGACTTTATGAGCTCATTCATCTGCTGTGAGAAATAAGCCCCAACTACCTTGTTCTAGGAAATACCCTCTAACACAGTTGATACGAGGCTTTTGAAACACTCACCTTTTCATCTCTGCTAGAGGTCCAGAACATTTGGCCATTTAGTGGTGACAGTCTCACCTGTGGTATTTTAAAACAGAATTTCCTCTATTACTCAAGGAAGAGTCATTTCTGACACCTCTAGTGCATTATGTTTGCAGCTAACGTTCAATGTGTCAGTCCTTCAGCACAGCTATGACAAATATTATTCAAATAAACCAATTTATTATCCAGAATAAAGACACTTACTGACTTTAATTTGTGTCTTCAGTTCAATAAATCGCATCATGTAGAGCAAGGGTTCCCAAAGTGGTCGATATCGACCCCCTGGGGTCGATTTGAACTTTCTAGGGGTCGATAGTTTCAATAAAAAAATTGGGGGGTCAACGACAGCAAAAATAGACCCCCTTACTACTGCTATTTGTTTGTTACTTCAAAATATCTATGATTCCAATAGGTACCTAATTAAGAAGTAAAATAATAAAAAAAAAACCACTTTTTTGATAAAAACACATTACATACCAAACTTGCGAACAAAAAGGTAAAATGTGTCATTAAAAGAGTCACACGTAAGAATGCATGAAAATACATGTAACACAAACATACAGTATCTGTGCATTGTCTTATCGAACGTATCAAAGCAAGTGCGGACATGAAAAACTGTTGCATGTCCGCTCTTGCTTGCGGTGGGACGAGACGACGGATATTCTATATTAGCAGAATCTATCAGTCTTGTACGGTCATGCTTTCATAAAACACTATAAATTGGTTCGTTTGATGTGACATGTACTTATTTGTGATTTGAACTTTGAATATAATTATTTATTGAGGAGCAGTACTACGAAAAAGAAAATTGGAGGACACAGTTTATTTATTCCAGTAAAAACAAAAATCGTCTGTTTCAAGTAAGTACATACTTTATTGTTTTTTTTTTTTTTTAATCACAGGGGCTGTCGAAATTGTTTGTTAATAAAAGTTTGTATTTCTTCAGATAATAATATGACTGAACCAAAAAAGAAATGCAGACAGTACAGCTTGGACTATTTGTACTTATTTTGAATTTACATATTTATTTCATAAATGTCAAAAATGTAAAAAAAAAAAAAAAAAAAAAACTCTGCTCGTATTTTTTTGCTTAAATTTTCATTAGTGCAAGTTTCGATATTAAATGTTGCACAAGATAATGCCATATTCCGTAGCCATTTTATCTTTTTAAATCATAATTACAAGTGATTAAAATCTGATATCTAGTGAAATATTTAATATTGAGTACTGTACAAATGTATTAATTTGAGTAAGTAAAGTAAATGACTAGGGGGTCGACGGTTTTAAAAGTTTTGGGTAAAGGGGTCGGCGGCCGAAAAAAGTTTGGGAACTCTTGATGTAGAGTGTTAGAAACAGGCATTTCCCTGATATACTGTTGTCAGGGATGCCAGGGGCCATGACCCGGCCGGGACGTCATGAGGGACCGGATGTGGGTCTGTGCCCACCATGGATCACGTGGGGGTTGCCTTCCGAGTTGCTTTGGGGGCCACGGGTACAGGGCATGGAAGCTCCACCCTGTAGGGGCCCGTGGTCACCGCCAGGAGGCACCCCAATGCCTTGGGGACCTGTTACCCCAGCACTTCCGCCACACCAGGAAGTGCTGGGGGGAAGATTTATGACGGCGCCCAGAGAGCAGCCGGGAGGACAGCCGGCACTTCCGCCACGCTGGGGCGTGGCCAGAGGAGGAATGCCGGGAACACCTGGTGCTCATCCGGGAACCCTATAAAAGGGGCCGTCTCCATTCATTCGAGGCTGGAGTTGGGTGGAAGCAGGACGAGGCAGAAGAGAGTGTGGAGGCGGCCCAAGAAGAAGGCATTTGTGGCCAGGACTGTGTTTGGGGTTTGTGTGCACTATTTGGACTGGGTCTGAGTGACCAATTATTGTAAATAGTTTGTATAAATAAAACGTGTGGTGGTGAAAAACAACATGTCCGCCTGTCTGTGTCCGGGTCGGCTCCACACTGTATAATAATCACAAAATAAACTTGCAGAATTCACAGATGACACTAACACTGAAAGAAACATAGATGTATGCAGAGGAAGTGGAAAAACAATTCAGGAAGACCTGGACAAAATGTGGTTTAATGTAAAAACTGCAAAGTGCTACGTGTAAACAAAAGGAATGTTAATCATAAGTAAAAAATGGCAGACAGTGTCTTATAGGGAGCAACCTTTGAAAAGGATTTGGGGATTTACAGTGGCAATGCATTCTCATTTTCTAGGCAATGTGCAGAAGCGATGTAAAAGGCAAATAAAATGTTAATTTGCTGCTGTTTACAAATCAAAGAATGTTTTGCTGAGAATAGCAGCACTTGATGCTTTGCAGAGGGAAGCAGCCAAGTTCATCCCAGGACTAAGGTGCATGTCCTACTAGAACAAGCTTGGGAAGTTAAACCTCTTTAGTCGCAAGCAGAGAAGGCTATGTGAGAATGCAATCCAGATCTTTAAAATTCTCAAAGACATCAATAAAATCGATCCAATATATTTATTTTGACTAAACAGCAAATTACTAGAGAATACCACTGGAAATTCAGACTTATGCCAGGTCTTTTCACGCAAAGAGTTGTAGGACTCTGGAACAAATAGCAAGTCGTGTAGTTGAATCAGAAACAGTGACAAACTCTAAAAAGTAATTGGGTATGATATTGGGACAAATTAACTATTAGTTACCCCAATTAATTTGATGGACATGGTCTTCGCTTGTTTGTCCAACTTCCTATGTTCTTATGTTCTCATTCGGCAAGGCTGAACTCACTAGATTGGCAATAAGCCTACTTCATTTGCAATATAAGGAAGGAGGTGAAAGTGATCTTTTGTGAACACGATGCTTATTACGAAGGAAAACTGATTTACGGGAAACCCAAGATTACCTTATCAGAGACCACAATG
Source organism: Polypterus bichir lapradei (assembly GCA_026402145.1). NCBI lineage: Eukaryota > Metazoa > Chordata > Cladistia > Polypteriformes > Polypteridae > Polypterus > Polypterus bichir. The sequence goes on along the minus strand of JANRMT010062856.1, from coordinate 24,693,048 downwards.
TGACTGGTATAGGACAATGCTGAATGAGTGCCAGATCTTCCTGTCAGTGTGCATGTATAGAAAATGGATAATTCAGAAATTGTAGCACATAAATCTTCCTTTATGATATTTAATCATACACTTATTTAAGAATTTACATACTTGTAACAATGACAATTTTTCCAAAACTAACTTTTGGGATTCGTGGCCCTAACTCTGCTGAATCGTGTTTGATAATGGATGGACTTTTTAAATATCTGTTTCTTCCTTTGGTGAATTTTATAATTATTTTCTTTAAAGTGTTTGAATGAGATTATTTTGATATTTTTTACCATTATGTTTTGCACTTTTCGACACCACTTTAATGAGGTAATTTCCTTTACAGATGTTATCTTGGTTGTGGCATCATCAAGTCATTTTGCATGATATCATGGTTTTAGGAATGTAAAAGGCACACACAGCACTCCTCGTTTTTATTTATTTATATATTTTTTCTTTGGCCAAACTTTTTGACTGTTGCTTTTTCCCTAGCGTTTCAGCTTAGTTGCTTTGATAATTTGACCATGGTTAGCTTTTCAACTGTCCTTTGAAGGGTGTGATGGACGGCCGGGGATCGTTCCCTGTTGGGAAGCCTGGGAGAAGCAGGGGACCAAGAAAAGGGCAAGTTATTCCCCAGGACAGGCAAGGACAGCCACCCTGGGTTACATCAGGGCCACGAGCATGGGGCTGTAATGCTCAAGCCTCTTGGGTTACAAGGCCACCACCAGGGGCCACTGGGACAATTCCAGAGCCATGGTCTGCAGCACTTCCGCTTCAACCCGGGAATGCTGCCAGGACTTAATTAAGGAACACCTGGAGTACTTCTGGGTTTGGTATAAAAGGGGCCGCCTCACTCCACTCGGGGAGCCGGAGTCGGGTGGAAGTGGATGGAGCTTGCGGGAGAGGAGTGGAGGCGGGGAAGAAAAGAAAAGGAAAGATAAGGACTGTGAGTGATTGGTGCACTGTGTTGTGTGTATAAAAGAAAAAGAAAAATAAAGCGCATGTTTTGGGGACATTTTGAGTACCGTCTGTCTGTGTCCAGGGTTAAGCTCCACATGGGCAATCCTTTTCCCACCTGTCCCTTTAAGGACAGGTCTTTCTCCAGGCATTTGTAGACTATAATGATGCTGAGGGGCTGCTTCATATGGTCCGTGTATCTAATAGTGAGTAGGTTCCCTAGCTACCCTGACTGAAAACAGAATTTGCTGAAGCTTGGATTCAGGAATATAATAAACATATAGGGATGCTGCACCAGAGTATGCACACCTTCTTGTTTCTCGAAGGCTGGAATTAAACTCAGTTGATATCTGTGGCTGACAACCTCCATGAATGAGAAAGTATGAGGAGCGCACCACTCCTGTACTTAGCTAGTAAGTGACAATCTATACCTTGTCTGTTGCTCTGCACAAGTCATATTAGCCTCTCTCAGATCAACAGTCTTTTTCTCAACACAAGGCTACTGTTATGTGTGGAAATCCCAGTAAGGTTTCTGTTCCTAATACTGCTGACCTCTGCCACTTACATCTGTACATACGTATTTGCGACCCGAGTTTTCATAACAGTTTTAATCGCGCCCCCTAACGTTTTTTTGAAAAGAGCCCACTAATACCAATTTGTTCTTTTTTAATTAATGATATATCATACATGCATATTTTATTATACCTACTTAACTTTTATCGACATATATCTAACTCTATATTTATTTTTCTAGTATCAGAATGTAGTTTAATTTAATTTGTTTTGGTTTCAATAGATGTATTTTTCATATTTTCGATTCTTGTTTTCTTTTTTTCACATCTTCGCGCCCCCCTAGAGGGGCCTGCTCCACAGATTGAGAACCACTGGACTAGTCTTTCCTATATAGAAGATCTGCATATACCTACCTACCTATATTAAAGATCATGACACACCTGATTGAGAAGTTCACTAGTCTATGTCAGATCTGATAATGTGGCCACTCAGTGTTGTTTTGTTACAAAGATACAATTAACAAATAGAAACTGAAGGAAACAACAACATGCCCATGTTCTCAACAGCCACTAGAATGTCACTTTGAATCATAATGACTGTTTTATTTTCAAGCAACTAATCTGGTAATTACATTTTTTTAAGAATTAGGAGAGAAAAATCTCAACATATAGGCTCAGGAATGCTACCCAATTCCTATGCTCTTTATTAAATTTATTAGAGAGAGAGAGAGGGAGAGACTGGGATTAGAAACAAAATAAACTTTGTTTGCATGTTTGACACAATTCAACAATCCATTTATTGTGGGGAGTTGGAGGCAACTAAAAAGCCAACCTCAGTTTGTCACAGTGGCAAGTGCACTGCAGGTAAAACCCAAAATATTCTAGGCCAAATAAGAGTGTCAAATTCACTTAAGCTGCATGTCTTTGAATACTGGAAGGGCATGAGAAAAAAATTACAATTCCACAAAGACAATATTCTGATCACAGTTTACTGCCATTATCTTGGAGCTCTGGTGTACCAGTAATAGCACGTCATCACCATATCCCCTATTTTGAAACTAATTCAGAAAAAGCACATTAAGAAAAATAGGTCCAGTTATTCTATCTGATTAAGTACGGAAGCGTATTAGGGCCATGGTGAAAAAAAAAAAATACGGACATAGTGAAGAAAAAAAAATCTAAATGTCGAGATTAAAGTCGACATGTTGACTTTATTCTCGACATTTCCACTTTATTCTCGACATTTACGTCAAGATTAAAGTCGACATGTTGACTTTATTCTCGATATTTCCACTTTATTCTCGACATTTACGTCGAGATTAAAGTCGACATGTTGACTTTATTCTCGACATTTCCACTTTATTCTCGACATTTACGTCAAGATTAAAGTCGACATGTTGACTTTATTCTCGACATTTCCACTTTATTCTCGACATTTACGTCGAGATTAAAGTCGACATGTTGACTTTATTCTCGACATTTCCACTTTATTCTTGATATTTATGTCGAGATTAAAGTCGACATGTTGACTTTATTCTCGACATTTCCACTTTATTCTTACCATTTATGTCGAGATTAAATTCGACATTTCCACTTTATTCTAGTGTTTATTTTGTCAGTTAACTGTCGCAAACTAAACTACGGAAGCTGAATTTAGCTGTTGGTGTAGGAGTGTATGACAGTTCATTCTATAAAACCCAGCACCCAATGTCTTCTGAAATGTGTCTTCACATACAATTTATATTATTGTCTATTAAGTACTGCCCTTTTCTCAATCTGGAACAGTATAACAATAGCACAGGTCAATCCAGGACTTGAAGAGCATTTGAACATTAGCACTGCTTCAAGCGACAATACAAAAAAGGTCTCAGTCATTAGATTAAAAAGATGGACATTTAGTCTCTATTTTGCTCACACACAGTACTAACGCGTTAACTTACAAGACATTCACACTGGCAGTTGAGCCATACTGCCTGACATCTGACATGCACATGGAACATCCATTAATCCAATCCACCTACTCATCAACCTTTTGTGCCTAGTCAGGTTTATTCCAGAAGTACAGTACTTGTCATAAATCAGGTACCAGTCCTAGAGAGCACATTAGTCTATGAGAGAACTCACTCACCACATCAGACCAATTCAGAATTGTTAATCAACCTAAAATACTCATCTTTAGGATGTGGGTTGAAACTAGAAAACCCAGAGGAAACAGATGTCACTTAAGGGAAGATGTATGAGCACATGGAGGCAATAACTTGGCTGGAAAATAAAGTCAGGTCCTGAGAACTGCAAGAGAGCAGCGCTAACCTCAATGCCTCTAAACATATGTTAAACTCCTGTCACAGATGAGTGGGGATACTGCCCGGCCGGGACGGCTGGACAGTCCCCGAGTTGAACGATACTTCTCCTCGACCACGAGAGGGCAGCCGCCTGGGTCTATTTGGGGGCCACAGGGATGGAGCTGGGACGCTCGTTATGAGGGGACGTGGCCACCGCCAGGGGGCGCCCGGACAATTAGAGAATCCTGGATGGCAGCACTTCCGCCACACCAGGAAGTGCTGCCGGAAGCAATTCCAAGGACACCCGGAGTGCTTCCAGGTGCTTTCCTGACACTTCCGCCACACCAGGAAGTGACGTCAAGGGGAGCACCTGGGGCTCATTCGGGTCATGATAAAAGGGGCCGCCTCCCTCCAGTAGACGAGCTAGAATCGGGAGAGGGAGAAGGACGAAGCTCCCAGGAGGAGATTGGCAGCCAAGGACATTGAGAGAAGCCCAAGAACAGGAGTGATTAGTGTTGAGTACACTGTGTGTGATTTGGGACTGTGTTTATTTATGTTTAATAAATGTGTGACTTTTATAAAGATGTGGTTTCCAAATGGTGGTGTCCGGGCAAGTCTCACACTCCATACAGTGTGGAATAGCCCATGCCAGTACATCCAGGCCCTTCATTCAAGAATGCACAATGAGTGTCACTTCTTTAATTCCTCTATCATTTTCAGGACAGAATATGCAGATTAATTTTTTGTGAATCTCTTTGACTAATTTCTGCGTTATTTTAGCTTTAAACATTAAGGGAAGAAAACGGTCATGCTTTTGGAAGGAAAGTTTCCTTCAAGGGGGTAGCTGAATAAATATTGTGGGTGCTGACTTAAACAGCACTGGACAGCCTCACACTCACTATAAAAATAGAAAGGTTATAATTACCTCCTCTCTCACACAGTCCCATTTGTGAAGAAGTGCCACCAATGTATAATATAGGACCAAGAGGACCAGAGGGTTAAGAAGCAGCGGCCAGGTCAGATCTTTGTGAAGCTGCAGTGTTGAGTTGTTACTACCATTTACCTGAATGAAAGCAGTCATTCCAAATAGTCTGCAAGAGAGTTAATCACACACAGGTATTACAATCTGGCATTCTTTTAGCAGCCACATCTTTCATAGAGCATGAAAAGCTCAGAGGTTCATCATAATCTTAAAAGCATGTATATATTGGATATTACCTGGCATAAATGTCATCTGGGGGAATGAGTAACTGGAACGGATGAATCTGATATAGGTAGAGTCCAAGCAGATGGCCAGCACTGAAGATAGCCATCATGACACACAAGCTGCTAAAGACCACCATGCTAACTGTTCTGCAGCAAGACCACCAAAGCACCAGTGCCAGGAAAGCAGCAAAGTAAACACTAGATGTGAGTGATGGTAGCGTTATACCTGAGGAGCAGAGAACAAATTACATCTAGGTGTAGGGGGGCTCAAAAAAGCAACTTGATATCCAACATAGTATCAGAGTATATGCAATTGTGAAGGATTCATAACAGTTTATCATGAGATTGTTGATGGCTGCTGTATCACAGAATACATCAATGTCAGGCAAAGTAGTAGGCGGGTCAAGTGCTATGTGTGTAAGTAGAAATAAGTGGCTACAACAGAGATTCCAAGCTTTCATCTAGACATTAAGATGGGGCTCTTAAATTGGCTTTGACACACCTGATACGGACACAAGATGAGCTATTCTACACTAGTCCTAGCTTTGAGATAAGATAACCACTTTTTAACATTAAGGCAGAGTTCCTAATTTTGAAAACAGTGCTAAGTCTCCTATATATGGGCACTGGAATGGGAACTGTACTGCTTGGCTACAGGATACAATGTGTACTTTGGGGAACTGACACTCAACTGAGAGACTCTATTGTTCTCTGGGCATTCTGATGGAATAGCTGGTCTTGGGAATTAAGATCGGGCAGGTACTCTTGGTAATTGAAATGTGACAGCTACTCTACTTTTTGTCTTGGCCTTGAACATCAAGAAGTGACAGCTACAATTGGGTATCAAAAAGAAGCATTATTCTGGGCATTGGAATGACACACATAGCCTTACATATTGAGAGTGGACATCTGGTCTATGACACTGAGATGAGACATCTGTCCTTAAAATGAGGCACATTTTCTTGGGCATTCATAATGGGTGTGTACTCATTTGACACTGACATGGGACTCCAGTGCTTTTACCAAACCCCAAGGAAATAATACTCTACTTGAAAAATGGATCACTAAATGGTTGCATTTCTCATACCTGCAATGCCAAATAGGAGTGTTGCCACCAGCTTCCCTGCACCATCAAGCATGGTCTCCAGTAGCAATCGAATTCCCTGAAGTGATGCTGCCATCTTCTGGGTAAAACCATTCTTCTGTTCAGCAGATCGATTCTCTTCCTCGAGGTTCTCAGAGACAGACTCTGTCATCTCGTCTTCACTCTCCTCGCTCAGTGACTGCTCTACTGACTAAAATGTGTCAGGCATTCATTCAAATTTTTTACTATGGTTTTATCACTTGTTTACAACTTTACCATTATTACAGTGATGTTACCATCAGTGCCAAATGTAAAGATTATTTTTTTCTTGGCATCACTACTTTGTGTTTTTGCTTGTATGAAAGCTGTCAATTTGTTTTTCTGTTATTATGCTATGGGGTTACTTGAATGCATGTGCCATATGACCCTTGACAGTATGGAGGCCATGTTATATAACATGGCAGATGATTAAAATAGTGACTTTACCTTGCATCAAAATAAAGGAAAGACTTTGCTAAAAAAAGCTTTTATTAGAATCTTTTGGCTTTGAATCAGGTTTAGTTAACATTTTGAGTTTAGCAGTTTCCTGATAACATGGTGAAAGATCTACTGACCTTTCGTGCATCAACTTTAGCTGTGTCTGACTTACCTGCTATAATGTCTCTACTATCCATCCATCCATTATCCAACCCGCTATATCCTAACACAGGGTCATGGGGGTCTGCTGGAGCCAATTACAGCCAGCACAGGGCACAAGACTTCCAATATGACTCGGTGTCCTGCCACGTGCAAACGTTCGCTGATGACACTGCTATTGTGGGCTGCATCAGGAGTGGGCAGGAGGAGGAGTACAGGAAGCTAATCAAAGACTTTGTTAAATGGTGCGACTCAAACCACTTACATCTTAACACCAGCAAAACCAAGGAGCTGGTGGTGGATTTTAGGAGGCCCAGGCACCTCATGGACTCTATGATCATCAGAGGTGACTGTGTGCAGAGGGGCAGACCTATAAATACCTGGGAGTGCAGCTGGATGACAAATTGGACTGGACTGCCAATACTGATGCTCTGTGTAAGAAAGGTCGGAGCTGACTATACTTTCTTAGAAGGTTGGCATCCTTCAACATCTGCAGTAAGATGCTGCAGATGTTCTACCAGACGGTTGTGGCGAGTGCCCTCTTCTACGTGGTGGTGTGCTGGGGAGGCAGCATAAAGATGAAGGACGCCTCACACCTGGACAAACTTGATAAGAAGGCAGGCTCCATTGTAGTAATAAAGCTGGACAGTTTAACATCTGTGGCAGAGCGACGGGCATTAAGCAAACTCCTGTCAATCATGAAGAATCCACTGCATCCACTGAACAGTGTCATCTCCAGGCAGAGGAGTAGCTTTAGTGACAGACTTTTGTCACCGTCCTGCTCCACTGACAGACTGAGGAGATCGTTCCTCCGCCACACTATGCGACTCTTCAATTTCACACGGGGGAGTAAATGCTAACATTATTTTTTTTTTTTCATTTTTATTACTATTTAGTGTAATATTGTGTCTTTGTATCAGTATACTGCTGCTGGATTATGTGAATTTCCCCTTGGGATTAATAAAGTATCTATCTATCTATCTATCTATCTATCTATCTATCTATCTATCTATCTATCTATCTATCTAAGACAGGAAAAAACCCCAGGCAGGGCGCCAGCCCACCGCAGGGCACACACACACACACACACACCAAGCACACACTAGGGACAATTTAGGATCGCCAATGCACCTAACCTGCATGTCTTTGGACTGTGAGAGGAAACCGGAGCACACAGAGGAAACCCACGCAGACATGGGGAGAACCCAGGTTTCCTTACTGTGAGGCAGCAGCACTACCACTGTGCCACAGTGCCGCCATGTCTCTACTAAGGATGCCAATTTATACCAGAATCAGTATTTGGGTACTCATATTAAAAATAAGTATTATTTTAATATATTCAAAAAATAGGTGTAAACTTCTACAACATTTATAAATGTGTATTTAACATGCTTTATTATTAATATTTTTGCTTTTTTGCTAGCAGTGTGTCTGCAAAGTATGCAGTCCTCATGACTCATGCATTTCACAAAAATATGATTTTTTGTACATGGAAATTGACCTGATTAAAGAGAAAAGATGAACAAAGATACCTCACATGTCTGTAATGCATCTATGAACCCCATACAAAATCACTAAAAATTAACAAGTGCATTTAACATGTTTACTTTAGTCCCCCGCATCCTGCTGCCTCCTGCAGCTCTCTGCTCCACTATGTGCCTTTCTGGTCCTTGGGTGCAAAAGATGTGAAGTCAGTGCCCATCTACTGTATATTTATTTAAGTCGAGACACAGTGAATCTATTTGTTATTCACCAAAGGAGTTACTTAAATATTGCATTGTTATGATCTTTAAGTATTTCCTTCCCATAATATTTTATTTAGCTAATATTTTCATTAACAATAACTTAAAAATTCTACTACTATGTGGAAAAATGATACAGAGCAAAATTTAAAAACAAATCACAAGAAGATTAAGCTATCGAAAAAAAACACGCTATGTAGAAGATCATTCAAGTATGCAGAACAGGCCAGTTTAATAAGATTGCAAAGCAGGTTGCCAGTGGTCAAAGAATAACATCCATCCAGCTATATCCTAACTACAGAGTCACAGGAGCCAATCCCAGCCAACACAGGGTGCAAGACAGGAAACAAACCTCAGGCAGGGCGCACACACACTAGGGACAATTTAGGATCGCCAATCCTGCATGTCTTTGGACTGTGGGAGGAAACCCACACAGACTCCACGCAGGGAGGACCCGAGAAGCGAACCCTGGTCTCCTAACTGCGAGGCAGCAGCGCTACCCACTTCACCACCGAAGAATAACATGCAGGAGTAAATTAAACAGGATTCTTTAGCCCTATTTACAGATGCAGTAAAAATATAACACATGTAACTTTAATACTTATTTTTCATTTTGCTTCTGTTTTAGGAATTACAGTATGTGTCCAGCCAGCAGTCTCCAAAAGTCACACATTGGTTGAGTTAGCTTTTTTGTCACTTTTTAAAGTGTAGATTTTAAAGTTCTTATAATAAAATAAGGACAATCAGAAATCTGGCAGTTATTTCCCAAACAAAATCAGCTTTTGTTTGCTACAATAAATGATTAATGGTTTAAATATAAAACAACAGCAAATCAGGGACCTTAAGTGAAGAGTGAAACAGAACAAGATCAGGAGCAAACGATAGTTTTAGGGCACTGCAAAAGTGTTTAAAATCTACTGTTAGCACACAGAGTAACCAAAAAGCAGAGCAATACAGTAGAAAAATCTGTTTTATGGCACGGTAACACATCAAATGTATGATCGTATAAAAGTGACCTGTTAGACACCAGTTCTGATCACGTGCTTCCCACTTGAAAAGCTCATCTTCAAGTCATGGAAAACTTCATGGGTTTGATTTTTGTGACATCACAGTTGTATTCAATGTTGTTATTTTGGTGCTAGCTTGTCTCGTAACCGCACTGAATTTTTGAGTTTTTGTTTTATGGCAGTGTTGAATTCAGTTTCCAAGTACAGATTCAACCACTTAACAAGTGCTCTTTAAATGTCTCGTTTTCATATATTCCTTTTTAACTCTTTCTCCATGTTGGTGCCTTGGCTCTGATTATTTTGGTGAACAATTCTTCACAATTATTTCCTGACAACGATTATGATTAAGCGGAGTGGTGCTCCGAGGCTAGGGATTTGCTCTGGCAATCGGTAGGTTGCCGGTTCGAATCCCGTAAATGCCAAAAATAACTCCACTTTGTTGGGCCCTTGAGCAAGACCCTTAACTTGCTATTGCTCTGTCCTGGGTATGACATGAAGGTCCTCCAACCTGCAGGGAAAAACCTGGGGGTTGGTGGCAGAATTGGCACTCCATCCACCATAAAAAAAACTCACCCTGGTTCCATTCCATCTGAACTAGTGTGGTGCTGAGGTGTCACCCGTTGCACTCAGGTTCTAATATGGATCCTGAGTTGGTTTGTTGTGTGGTGGGTGCAGCGATGCGTTGTGTCAGCATGTGCTCCTAACCTCTCTCTCTTCTGGTTTAGAGCACCTTTTTTCAGAAAAGGTTTTTTCGGTGTCAGATTTTGTTCCTAATTTTGTAAGATAGAAATCTTTTGTTTTGTTTCTAAAAGAAACATGCATCTCCCGGTTTACTACTTTTAACATCTGAGCACTATTCCCTAACATGTAGTCCCAGTATCAGTCTGGGGAGGTCAGTTTGTGAAAGGAATATGAAGTAGATTTGGGCATTTTTTGCATTTTTGCTACTGCCACAACAACATCCACTTGTCATGCATGGCCTATTCTGATAGGGTGGACTGATTTGCTGGGTTTAAATGGAACAGGGACAACAGTTATCCACCTGGTGTGGATCCACAAGTGTTTAAAGGCAAAACCAAACTCAAAGTTGCTAAACAGATGCTTTTAGAAAATTTTCCAAGAGTGCAATTTTTTTTCTATTCCTTCATTTTCACAAAATGGCCTGAAGACTATACTTATGGTGGGAAGGGAGTTGCTAATTAACTGCATGCACCGTTTAAACTGTCATTAAAGTTAATGTGTCAGAATAGGCTGCTATTCACAAAGAATAACATTTCAAAAGAACAATAAAAATGTAAAAGTTTCTTAAATGAAATAGATTTCCAGTACTGAAGAGCTAATAATTTAGTGCTTCAGATTAAAGACAAGGCTTTAAATCTCTGATTCTTTTATTGGCTAACTAAAAAGATAAAACTAATCATAACTTTACATCTTGCCTGAAGAAGGGGCCTGAGTTGCCTCGAAAGCTTGTATATTGTAATCTTTTTAGTTAGCCAATCCATCCATTTTCCAACCCGCTGAATCCAAACACAGGGTCACAGGGGTCTGCTGGAGCCAATCCCAGCCAACACAGGCAGGGTGCCAACCCACCGCAGGACACACACAAACACAATATAGAATCGCCAATCCACCTAACCTGCATGTCTTTGGACTGTGGGAGGAAACCCACACAGACACAGGGAGAACATGCAAACTCCACACAGGGAGGACCCGGGAAGCAAACCCGGATCTCCTGACTGCAAGGCAGCAGCGCTACCACTGCGCCACCTGAGTTAGCCAATAAAAGGTGTTATTTTCCTTGACTTTTCACTGCATCCATAATGGCTAACACAGTACAACACCTAAGTACTACAATCTCTGATCCTGTAATCCTTCTCAGCAAAGACCTGAGCTATTAATGGTGCACTCTCCAATCTGAAAACCTATTTAATCAGTGTGCACTAAACAGGGTTCTACATACCTCATGATCTGAAGAGAAGGTATGATTGTATTGGGTCATTGTGGTGCTCTTCGGCCTTGCAACCTTCCTACACACCCAGTAGACGAGCAGCCCACAAGTAAAGACTCCCAAATCTGGCGCCAACAGACGGATTCTGTCAGCAGGGGTCACTGGGCCCAGCCTATAGGAGCAAAAAATGATCATATGATGATCCTTAAGTAGTATAACAGTGGATATCACTAAACTGAAACTTATGAGAGTGGTATAGATCTTACCGTACGATACCCACGTGGTGAAAAAGTTGTTCCCATTCGTTACCGTCTGCAAGAGAAAGCAGGCTTGTGCCTCAGACGGGTGAGGGCTTTGGTTAGGTTTGGAGCTTTGATGGGTGCTAAACACAGACAGAGGCACTCATGCACACTTATACTTTACACACACTTAAAGAAAGAATGGTCTTAGAGTGAACCAGTGTGCCTATGCAGTTTGATGTGTTGTATTAATCAGTCCTTTATCTGCAGTGGAGCTGATAACACTGGACAATAACGGGTCAAAAAAGTAATTTATATTATGCCTTTGCAGACTAATGTTACCTTATTATCCCACAAAGGGGATACAACATGACCTTTTTGGGAAGATGCATACAACTGAAGAAGTACCTACACCCAAATCCTGGCAAGATGAAATACTGTTTTTTGGGAGTGGAAGCCAAAGGTGCATTACTGACCAATACAGTACACCGATCAGTGAGGGAGCGTTAGGTTTTTTGTTCATCAGTCTGTCCTCCGATCTGTTTGCCACAGCTACATATTTTACTCCAAAAGACTGTTCTGCATTGCAGCATTTACCATTTTAGATTTCACACTGACCTATTTGACAATATGACTTTGAATAATTTAGAAAACCCAGAGGCTTACAAAGAGAAGATGCAAACTTCAAACAGTAGACAGACCGACAGACAGACAGATTGAAACTCAAGGCCCAGGTGCAGCGAGCAGCACCATTAAATGCAGTCTAACACTTGCGAGTCATTCTTGATGCTATTGAAATACATTTTAAAAGATGGCCAAGTGTCGCGCACAAAGTGTTGAAGCTTCAACAAGAAAAGCAGTCTGAGGACTGCTGAGTTACAGGATCACCGCCATTTTATAATAGAATTGGGAGATGGAGGAGTTAAGTGTCAGTTTAAGAGTAAAATACAGAAATATCTATGTAAAACAATTATAAAAACATTTATAACAAAATGCCCAAATAAGTATTCAGCTATTGAAAATGACCTTTAAAGTATATGCTTTTGAGAAAATGAAATGTAGTATTTATTGTATGTTGGTCAGACAACTGCTACATGCCATGTGTCTTCACTTCTTGTATTGTTAAGACTTTCTGGTGCCCTAATCTAATAGGTACCACATACCACATTGCCACCCTCATCAGGGTACCCATGTTGAATCTGAAAGAAATGAATCATAAAGTCTGTTAGACCGTAAATTAGTTAAAAGCTCCATATTAACAAGTTTCATGTTTCACTAATGCTATTACCTTTAACAACATTTATTATAATATAACTAAACTGACACAATTTGTAGCATACAGGGTGTCCTTTACAAGTTAAATCCATCATTGATGATTTTTCAAACAACAGTTTCTCATTTTCATGTAATATGTATTGGTGGGTCACTTTTTAGCCATTTCCAAGCGCAGAGTTATAGCACATTGAAGAAACGGTGTTTGGAGTTTAAGACTGAATGGCTGATCGGAAATTATTGTTAAATTGGACTTACCGCTTAGTGCCGGACAGCATGCGCTCCTGGGGTTTATTTTTTAAAAGCAGTATCTTTTAAAGAATGTTCCTCAAGGAAAGTATAGAGAGAATAGAGAAGCGAACCATCTCAAACGATATTTGAGCCAGAAATCTCATATCAATTCAGTCACAAAACTAAAAAATTAATTGAAAGGCTGTTGAAAAGAATATTAACACAATCTAAATAGGAACGCGAAAACAGGAAAGAACTTATGTAGCATAAACAAGCAACATCTGACGAAGTAAAGGTTTTTTAACGTTTTACTGGCTTTGAAAATCTTCTATGTTGGTGAACAAGGATATTGATGATTATACGTGATTACACCAGAGATTTAAGAATTACACCTTTGAGTTCATCGAGTGAGTAAATTCAACAATCAAAACCGAACTGTTAAATGAAATTAGAAAATTAGCCTCAAAACACTTTATAGTCAATTAATCAACTGATATAACAGTTTAAAAATGTCAATTGTATACAATTAACATAAGAATGAAAGCCTAACCATTCATAAAACTACATTTGCTGACAAAAAAAAAATAACAGCATGTTATTGTTTATCTATTCTTGGGGCTATTCAATATTTAACAGTAAATATACCATACAGTAAAAAATCATACATACGTGTTTTGTGCTATATATAGAAATGCATTGCTAATACTGGCAGTCAAAAATTGTTGGTTTTTAGAACTTGTTGCTCACACACTTGAAATAAAAAAAACTTGCAAGCACCCAGTGCAGGTGATAGGTTATTTTGCACCCTAGGTGCAATCAGAATATAAGTTTAATATGTCACTGTGCTTTGTGCAAATATTTTAAATCTGCCTTTCTTTTCTTCTCACATGTACAGCTAACACAAAGCCAGATTTAGTACAGGAGCCCAGCATTTAGAATTGCTAGGCAAGCATCTTAAGACAAGACAAGTTAAGGACAACTGCGAATTGGGCAACGTGCACTGCTTCTGTGTGTCAGAGTCAGCATGACATTGGATCTTTTTTTCCTTGTTTGGAATGGCAAGATTCAGCTAAGTGAGGACCTGCACATGAAGAAAGAGTATAAAGCCTAGGAACATTGCCCGGCACACCTTTAAATTCGACTGACGGATAGGAAATAATGTCATCCAATCCTGAAAATCCTTCCAGCGCAGCGACAAAAATGACAGACTTTACACATCGGGCCCACACTCCTGAACTGAGTTCTTGCCATTGGCTTCCTTTGTCTGTTATGCAGCATTAGCCATTATTAAAGAAAGCTAAGTTATTTCTTCTATGTGATTTCTTACCGCCGTATCACTAAAAGAGGGCCTTTCAATATCATATCTATATAGCTTCAAGTTATGTAACATGCCTCAATTAAACATGAACTTAAGGGAGCAAGCACCTCTTGCAGATAGACTAGGCCAAGCTTATTAGTGCGCTAACCGACTGTTCTTTAGCCAACCCATGTCCCTGGGTTTTTCCCTTTTATGATATGCACCCTAGGCGAATGCCTAATTCGACTTAATAGTGGCGCCAACCCTGCATGTACCAGAAAACTCCTTAGAGGGGACATTGGTCATATTGTAGCAGCAGGTAGCAGCATGTGAACCCTGTGGATACCTGCGTTTTCTCTGTGAGATGAAGATAGAAGAGCCAAGAATTTACATTGGGTGCAGGAGGAATGGCCAGCTAGAAAAAAGCTACAGCTTGGTGTCAAACACTTCATCAGACCTATCTTGGTGGATCCAGATAAAAAGAGCTGCTACCAACATTTCATATATGAAACTTGGTTTAGCAAAGCAGCTTGTCAGAGTCCCATCAAAATGGATGGTGCTTTTTTATGTATTTATGCCAAACGTTTACGGGTCTGTATTAGGCTAAATTAACCGTGGGAAGTTTTGACCTGATATTATAAAACTAATGTCTTATACAGAATCTAATGATGCAATGAACAACCTGGAATGAGAGACTTGGGTATCGTTTAAAGAAATCATTTCTAAGTTTTTCAGGTAACAACAAAGATCTAAATCATAAAGAAACTGTGAAAAATGTATTAGTATAGTTTAAGTAATTGGATTGCAGCAACACATTTTGCATCTCAGAATTCACATTTTGGATTCCTATTTGGAATTGTTGCCTTGATATCTTGGAGTGATGACTGTATAGCAGGATACAAATTCTGTTAGGATTATAAAGGAAATGGAGAAAAGGTCCCAGCGATGTTGGGATGTTACTGTGATGGCAGACTACTGCTGGATGATTCATAGGGACACACTAGCGAAAGAGTACAAACAAGAGGCCACCAAACAAAGCTTTGGAACATCTCTTTAAAAATGTTTGTTTAAAAATATTTTAAGTTAATTTAAAATAATATTGTATACATGAATGAATTAATTGTGTAATTTGTTAAATTTTAATTAAAGTTTTTTTCAATTTTGTACTTAAGTGTGATGTGATGGAAACTTTCTAATTACATTTTTTTATTGTACTCATGAATGTAAATAAAAATAACCATTTACAATTAAAACAATTTTTATAACTTTAATTTTGTACACCTGTGTTCTTAGTCTGTATTGTCTACAAATGATTCTGCTTATCACCGCATTGCACGTTCTGATATCACTACCAGACTTCCCCTAGCTCTTACCCTGCGGCTCCAAATACATGAAGGTGATCTGAAAGCCCAGCTGGAGAGCCAGAAAGCTGAGACTGCAGTAGCAGATGCCACTCAGGAATCCACCTGTGGGTCCTGCAGAGACATTAAAATGCAAGGGAGTAAGTGGGACTAGAGGCTGGAGCTCATAGACACTTGTTATACTATAGCTGAGTGACCATGAAGCCCCAGGTGCAAGAATGTTATAGGTATATGATGCTGCCATTGGGACACCCCTGGTATTTTAATGACCATATTCAGGAAAGTGCACTGGTTACCTAGGAGTGGCAGCAAACAACACAAATGAACAGTGGATGGGAACAACTTCAAATAACAGACTATAGAAGATAACCATCCAGTGGTCTACATAAGTATCAGTGAGGGTGCCCCAGAAGATTATCGAATTGTTTAGGGTCAAACTATAAAACTAAACATAAGGGCATCTATCTATCTATCTATCCTAACAACCTCTAATAAAATGTGGATTGTTATGACTCACCATTTGCCTCTGAACTAGTGGAGCATGTGAATTCTCCATTAGAAATGCTCTAATACTCACCATGAAGGCTGACACTTGTGGGCACAGGAAACAGCGGCACCAGCAGGACGAACACAAGGTAGACCACTGAGAAGCCATTGTAGCGAAACAAAATTGCTACGATTTAAAACAACAGCGAAACATTAACATTAATCCACAGAGAGCAATGTTTGCAGAGTACTTTGGCTAAGCTCCTGGACACATCCATAAAATTTGTGAAGAGGTGGGAAGCAGCAGACCATGGCCTGAGATGGTTTAAATAATCCCCACCAACCAGATTAATGAATACAGATAAAATCATAGCAACCAATATTAAAATATAAAGGAGGCAGAACAGCAAGATAAACTGGACAACCACCTACTCTTCCAAAAGACAGAAAAAGTCATTAATCTATTTTAAGTTTCATGCTGAGTCAAGACACATTCCAGCACACTATTGCTCATAGACAAGCAAGTCCACATGTGGCACCAAGTTGTGCAGCAACAGACATGATTATGCCTGCCCCTAAGGCACCTTAATAAAGTCACTTACAAATCAGCAGGATTAGAGGTAGCAGCAATCGGAAAATGAAGGTAGAAGAAAGGTGAGTACTCATGGTGGCCTGGTGACAAACGAACACAGAGCACCTCAAACCAGGAGATCAGAATCCCAATTCCAGGAAGAAAATTCCTCCATTAAGCTCCCTTTGTTTTCAGATACAGCAAACCTTCCAATGCAATGCCGTTAAAAAGGCTTGTCTCCTTTTGCAATCCCTCTGCAGACCCTTTATAGTAGTTCATCACTCCCTAGTAGGAGGAGTTTACTTGCTGCATTTAATATTCATAGAGGCTCACTAAAGTGCAAGTGCTTATACTGTAGAAGCAGGCTGAAGAAGAAATACTATCTTGCAGGAAGTGCTGGAAAGGAGGTTCATTGGAATGAGACTCCCACTGTGATACACTGACAATCCATGGGAATGGGTGTTACTACTTTATGAGGCCAGAACCTCAAGTAGAAAGTCCTGAAATGAAGAAGAACACAAACCTTACAAAAGACAGCACTACTGCTTCAGTTCACAACTTTATAAAGCAGATCAGGCTCCTGTCTAACACAGGGCATGTCATTGACTCAAGGCTTGGTCTGCAATGAATGAACATTTCTTGATGACCTTACAGAACTGGCTATAACCATGAAAAAAGCCTTTGATAAATGTGTGACTCCATAGAGCAGGTCTGCCTCAAAGTCCAACGGCAGCATGTACAAGCCACAGAGCAAAATAAACCTCTACATGCTTACTGACTGAGATATGTCAATGAACCAGGTTAGGGCCTCATAAAACATGCAGCACTCCAAGGCTAGCTTCAAGTTTTACAGGGTTGTGCCATTATTGGATTTCATTGGAATGTCACAGTGATCCACCTCACAGACCACAGTCAGACCTTCACATGGCCAAGGGTGTCTCCTGCTTAAATGTGACTTACAATTGCTCAGTCTGGTGCTGTTTGGCTCAGCATCTTATCAAAAGCACAGTGCTCAACTAAGACATCTTTACAAGAACCAGCAAAGATAACAGAGACTAGTATCCATGAACAGAGTAGTGTGCTTCTCTAATAAGGAGACTGGACTGCACTGCTAGGCGAGAGTGGCTACGTTGGCAGGAAGTGGAGTTACATTGATTAAGCTGATGATTGCTCAGCAGGCGTCTAATATTTCAGTAAGAATGCAGCTAAGGCATTTTTGCTGGACTGAAATGGACAGTAAAACCACTAAATGAGCTCATTTAGAGAAGGAACAGCCATTTCCAGGATGTGTTTATTATAACAGGTGAGGAGATGGGGGAGGAGTGCTCAAGGTAAAAGGAGCAGAAGAGGTGAATCCTAGATAAAAATCAGATGGTCTCTAATGTTTAAAGGAATAAAGGAAGAAGTGTCAGACCTGATAAGAAGAGATAAGCATCAGGATCAGGATCTAAGTTCAATAAAATTTCTGGAACTCTGAAAATTGAAAAGAAGAAGAATCGAGACTTCAGAGGAGAGGGGCAAAATGCCTTATGTCAAGTTGTTGACTCATCAATAGATTTATAATCCCTGGCAACAACAGTTATTCCTGTATCTTGCTATGAATCTTGTTTAGTTTTAGGCATCCTAGATCCTATCATGTTTATTTCTATGTACCTTTCTTATGGTTACTATTTTTTATTATTTGTTTTGTCAATTTATCAACACACTATTTTTTTTACTGTTTCCCCAATTGGGAGTTGGCTTTTTGAGCTTAGTTTTCAAGACAGTGGTTATGTTGTTTAAGACATTAATGTCCTTTGTTGGTTACATGATTGCGACGTTGCTATAGGAGACATCATTATGTGATCACTATTTAAGATGGTGGCTTTGTTTAATGAACAGCCAAGCTTTAGATACAAACCTTATTTTGTGCATGCCTAATTATACACAGAAAGGAAAATAAGTAGTCAGAAACTTTGCTGTCATCCGTTATCAGAATATTCGCATTGCGTAAAGAACATCAATATTTGAATAGGTCATTTTGAACTTTCTTTCACTTTGACTACTAGGTTTGAAATTTCCATTAGTTTGCTTCATTTCCCAGAGCTTTTGATGAGGTTTTCAACCCTTCCCAGTAAGAGGGGCAGCCTGCATCCTTAACTGGCTGAAACACTCTTGGGATGGAGGGACCAGAAGAGAGAGCATGAACAGGGCATTATTTCCCCTGGATCACTAGAAGGCAGCCCCCTAGGGTTGCAGCAGTGCCTCGATTTTCCCAAAGGGCATCATGGGACATAGAGTTCTTCGACTCAACCCTGTCGGGTTCCATGGGTGCTGCCAGGGAGCGCTGCAGGGACTGGGGAACCCTAATACTTCCGGGTGGTCGATAAAAGGAGCTACCTGCTACACATCAATGAGCCGGCATTGGGAGGAAGATGGATGAAGCTTACAAAGATGAGTGGAGGAGGCAGTGGGCAGTGACAGAGAAAGACAAGAGAGGACAAGGCATTACTGAGTGTCATATATTGCTGTACTTGTGCTTGTGACATGGAAATGCTTACAGAGAAGAATTTCCAAAGAATAAAAACTCTTGTTCTTTTACACTGACATGATTGAACTCTTCCAGCCATGTCTCAACATACTGATTCTATGGGAATAACGTTTAGAAGAGTTAGGCCTTCTAAAAAGAAATATGTCTAGTAAGAAGCACCAAGCCTTTTGTAAAGCAAATAACTTCAGAAGAAAAGTCAGGCCTGAACAGTCACAAAAGTCAAGTTTACAGAGGAGAGATATAATATGTCACAAAATATTTAACAAACAAGCACTGATTTGACTTGCATGAGAACCTGTTTGAAGGCAAGTAGTCTATATATATATATACTGTATATATATATATATATATATATATATATATATATATATATATATAAGTCAATGTATATGTGTGTGTATGTATGTATGTATATTCCAGCGTCACTTCTGAATGGCTGGAGCGATTTTCATGAAACTTGGTTCACATGTTTCTCATTGGTCGGCTAAAAATACTTTAGGGTGAAATCAACCCTAACCCATCCCCTTCTGCGTAGGGTGGGGAGTGATCTTGCAGTCTTGTATGCATGTTATCATCCAGTTGACACTCGGAACAACCACCAGAGGGTGAACTGGAGATGACTGCTAGCTTTCTTTGTTTGAGTACCACTGCGCCCCTGCTGCTTTTGAAATTAAATAGAGTTGGCCGGTTCCGAGCGTCAGCTGGATGATAACATACATACAAGACCGCAAGACAAACATATTAGTGAGTCTTCATTGTTTGTTAATTTATTTTGATTTTTAAAGTTGTGTTTTTTTATTATATTTATCTCAAACAATTAAAAAAAAAACATTTTATTTTCCTCCCGGGCAATGATGGATATTTCAGCTTGTATTACATAAAACCTTCATGGTTGGAAATACAAGTTGATATGCATTGTTTTATGGAGCCATACAGATACCAAATGTTGCTTTATGGCTAATGTAACTACACATTGTGAATCTGCTCCTGCAGGTAAAAGGATGATGGAGAGCAGTTCATACCTGGCACCTCAGAAAGTTCTACACATACTGTATTGGAGGCAGGTCTGAGGTTAGGATTCACCAGAAAAAGGTGCTGTCACGACATTCAGAAAAGATTAAGAAAAATTAAAAAATGTGCAAAACATAAAGTCTGGTTGAATAAAACAGAAACACAAGAGACTGTCACAAATGGCACAATGGTCATGTTCTGACTTTAAACACCTGTTCCTCCATCATGAGTGACTTCTACAGTACTTGAAAAGTGAGAAATTAGACATGGATAACAGAAGAATACATAAGGGATGGAGCCAAAGGCCAGCCTTGACACCCATTTCCTTGTTTATACAGTGTATATTTATTCTGGCTTATTTGCACAAAACCACCTATGTTATGATTTGTCTCATTTTTCTTGTTTTTAATTTTTCTAAGTGAAGATAAGCATGTACATGGCCAGTACTTGGATGGGAGACCATCTAGGAAAAGCCAGGGTTGTGAGTAAACATACAATGAAAAACACAACAGTAATTTCAGGAAAAGCAGCAATAACTTCTATTACACAAGACAATATAAAGTACATTAAAACGATAAACAAACATAACAAGGTCAGGAACGAAATTCCTTTTTTTAAAGGAAAACACACAGTCCACACTCTAAAAGTCTGTTAAAAACAAGAATTGGAGGATACAACCTTTAGTGGTGCAGAGTCCAGTTTGCGCACTGTGTTACCCCAACAATTAATTGTCCAACTGTCCACAGAGGCACTCTGTTTACCAGATGCTCATTTCCCAACAGAAGTCTTGTCACATCATTGAATCCTTTTCAGCGTCTCTTCATCATTCTTTTTTTCACTCTGGGCTTCTTGTGTTGCTGCGACCTGGGCACGCCTCACTTCTCGTCCGCCAGCTTTGCTCTGTCCTTTCATGCGACTTCCTTCTCTCACTGGACCCACAACCGGCATCTTCTTTTGGAGCTGTCTTTTCCTTCCTGGAGGTAAGTGTTGCCGTCCTTGTGCCTCACGTCGTACCAGCCACGTACCCTCGTCTGCCTGCGAGCCCCTGTGCTCTGTGTGAGTGTCTTGGCAGCGTTCTCAGTGGACAGTCCCTCACCCCTGCCTTCTCCTGCCCAGACGTTTAAATCTCCTTCAGTCCCTGCCTAGATCAACAGGATGATGGATTAAACAATGGCACATCCAAATTTCCTGGGTTTAACAAATAGTGTAAACATAATTTAACAAAATGTATTGTTACCAACTATCAATGAGCACAAATATGCTGATTAGAAACCAATATTCTCAGACATGTTAATTTCTAAGTCAGGTAAATACAAATATTTTCCAAGGAAGGAGCAGTTCTTTTATCACAATTTTGTATTGTTTGTATATTTAACCAGTTAAACTTCAAAGCGGTAATTCTTTTGCAAAACAGCAAATACCTACAGGTATATCCTGCCATCATAATAATCAGTAACAGGATTACCCTGGAAATTTGCCTTTTTACTTCTCACCCCAGTCCCAACGATGGGTGCCTATTGCCTCTTCATGTGCTGTGTTTTAAATATAATACTTACATGTTCCTTTGCCTAAGAGATAAATGGAACCACCCAGTATACAAAAAATGTCCCCCTCTGACACAAACATTCTGGCCATCTAATCATCCCCTGTCTCAAATTGTCTCTCTCTCACCACTTCACCACATAATAGCTCAAGTATGGTGAGCGTACTGGTGCAAAAATGGCTGCCGTTGAATCATCCAGGTGGATGCTACACATTAGTGGTGGTTGAAGTGGCTACCCATTCACTATAAAAAGCACTTTGACTAGTGAGAAAAGTGCTATATAAATGTAAAGAATTATTATTATTATTATTAAGTGATTCCTGGGGCCCTAAAGAAAAAGTATGCATTACTTTGAGGGGGTTTGGAGACTAAGGAAACCAACAGAGTCCTTTTTAGGAGCTCTTTTGGCATGTCTTTTAGTTATCTTTTGTTGCTAGGGTGAAATGACCAGGAATGTGCAGAGCATGATGTCATTTCCATCAGGTAATAAAGGTCAATATCATATGCTTCCTGGTTGTCAAGTTTATGGATACAACCTGAGAAAGCCCAGCATTATTTTCTATGACTCTAAAATAGAATTTCTGTTTTCAAACTCAATACAATCCCTTTGATTTACATTTAGGCCCAGTTGGTGTGCAAGTTCCTGGTTTTGTCTCTCACTCTTGTTTTGAATCTTGACTACAAATATTGTTTTACCTTCCGGGCTTTGTATACTCAATTCTTGCTCTTCCAGTTCTCACCTTGGCTAGTTTAGTTGACCATAACTGTCTCCTGATTCCATTTATCTTTCTAAATGTTAAAATATATTGTTATTATACAAATTATAACTTATTGCATTAGGTATCCATCCATTATCCAACCCGCTATATCCTAACTACAGGGTCACGGGGGTCTGCTGGAACCAATCCCAGCCAACACAGAGCACAAGGCAGGAAACAAACCCCAGGCAGGGTGCCAGCCCACCACAGGAGAATTTAGAATCGCCAAGGCACCTAACCTGCATGTCTGTGGACTGTTGGAGGAAACCCACACAGACACGGGGAGAACATGCAAACTCCACACAGGGAGGACCCAGGAAGCGAACCCGAGTCCCCTAACTGCGAGGCAGCAGCGCTACCCACTGCACCACCATGCCGCTCATTGCATTATGTAGCTGTATAAAATTATATACAAGAAAGCATTCATCCTCTGTACACAAATGCAAATATAAGTAGCAGTATGAATAGGCAAAACATAGTACTGCCGCTGCTTCTTCATAGCTCCTAGGACCTGAGCTCAATTGTTATTTTTCTTTTAGTCCCATTGTGGGTTTTCTCTTGTTTTATTCCATATTCTAAAGATGTGTGAAGGTAAGGGTGACCCTAAATTGGCCCAGTCAGAGACTGTGCATGCATATTTCCTAGAATGAGTTACAATCATGCCCAGGACTGGTTTTGGCCTTAGTCCCAGTGTTGCTCCCACTCCCCTCCAGCCTTTAGTGGAATAAATGGTTAAGGGAATGGAATAGAAAAAATATTTACCATGACCAAAAGCTTAATAAGAAAGTAAAATATATGGTTTAGTAGATTTTCATCTCTTCCCTCAGTGTTCTTGTTACATTGAAGCAACTTGCTTCGCTCGCCAACCCACGGGCCTGTGCTACGAGCCAGCGGTTTCAAATCTCTGCCACTCACGTATGTGGATTTTACTTTCACCAAACAACAAATCTTTTAATTCTCGCCGGATACGCCTCTTCATTGGGAAGAAACACTACTTTTCCCTGATGACAACACGAATTAGACGATCTACAAGTCTCTGGTTTAAAGTTTAAATTCGAACAATATATTAAATCTCTTTTCACTCTTCCGTTATTTCACCAAGTAATAATTTCCATTTGTGCTAATGCAATCTTTACTATCATTTTTTGAGCCTTTTGAATTTTAGTACTTTCATTATCTCTAACCTGCTCTGCAAGTGTATCGCGCCAACATTTTTGAATTCTTTACGACATTCTACTTTGTCATCTACTCTTTGTCTTTTATTTCCGGCCCCGGGTGTGCTTAAATCTCATGGCACAAAGATTCGTCTCGTGGGACGTGAAAGTATCTCTCTGAAAAAGTCATGTCTCGTCCCAGGATTTTTTTATTATAAAACAGAGACTACATTCTGAATTTTGGAATTTATTTGTGCTGCCTCATAGGTTTGTAGGCTGTACCAGGGTAGATGGGAGCATCTATGAATCACAAACCTTAGAACTTCAGCTGGGCCCAGTCAAAAAATCACTATTGTCTTCCAAATGTGTTCCAGTCATGCTTTGGCTGATGATATTTCTGCCTTTGGCTTCTCCAATTATTTCTAAAAAGAAAAATTAGGATATTCACTCAGCTTTTAAATTACAGAGACATTTGCTCACTTGTTCATGTGAAAAATGAAGTAAAATCCCATACACAGTAAAAAAAGAAGGTGGCTGAAGTGGCACTGCTGATGGACTCTGAAGTTTTGAATAAGGTCTTTAAAAACACTGTGGTGGGCTGGCACCCTGCCCAGGGTTTGTTTCCTGCCTTGCGCCCTGTGTTGGCTGGGATTGGCTCCAGCAGACCCCCGTGACCCTGTAATTAGGATATAGCAGGTTGGATAATGGATGGATGGATGGTCTTTAAAAACAAAAACCTAAACGATGAGACCTGTACTGACTGATGCAGCAATTCACCTTTAAAAACACATCCATTTTAAAGTCAAAATGGCATACAGGGACCACTCTCCCAACTATATAATGGCATGGTGGGAGACCGCATCTCTTAAAGGAAACAGTTGTTTTTAGACTAGCCCTGGGTATAAATTTATTACAACTTACAATTGTAACATAACACAAATGTTGGAAAATCTATTTTATAAAAAAAAAAAACTTTACACTGTGCTATCATTTTAGACCATTTCCCCTGGTCCATATCCATGTCTCTTTTTTTTTAACCACTATTTCAGCTGCTGCATTGCCTTTTATTCAATTCATTTTTAGACAACCACAGGGTGACACTTTCAAACTCTAAACTTCATTACCACTTATTCTTCAATTGCATTAGACAAGATGCTAGGTGCTTTACACAATCAATCAAAGCACACAAGACAAGCTACAAGTCTGATAGCCTCTAATGTTTGAGCTAAACTGTGAAGGCTCTACTTAGCAATCCAACTCTGCTTTCCTAGCAGGTAATTTCCCGGACAGAGTAGCAGCACCTGCCAAGCCACCCATTTACTTCCAGCAAGAAAGCTGCTGCAAATGTTACTCTTGTAGTTTTTTTTTTTTTTTTTTTTTGCTTTTGCATTGAGCACTTATTTAACCTTTTGTTCTGAAATGATTGCTGTTCTGTTCATTTGCAACATCTTTCTTTTAGTTAAGACTGTCTACATGAATGATTGATTGTGAGAGTGATGTAAGTAAAAGGAGGTTAAAAGAGGACTTTGAAAGACGGCAACATGAAGTGGTTTGAAATGATTAATATTAACTGACGAAATGAAACTTCAACATCTAGTTAAATGTTATCCAAGACATTAACTGTGAAGTGGTTGATCAACTTGAAGGTCTATTCATGTCACACAGAGGCTTTCAGAGAGACTTTCTGAACCACATTCTGTAATTCAGCACACATACAGAAGATCACAGAGCCCAGAGCTTACCACAAACATCAGCTCCCCCCTGTATGTGCATTGTGCAGTGAAAGCTTTAATCACAAAGGGTCTCAAGTGGAAATGCTGATTTAGCCCTCTGTACATTTCCAAGAGTGCACTTGAGTCTGGGAAGTTCCTCCCATTGTAAGTGCAGCCTGGGTAGTTATTTTGGCAGAGATTCAAATTCTAGACAAATATGATAGGTATTATACATTTTATCCTGGTGGACCATTGGGAATGACTGGTTTTGGCTTTGAACTTGGAATGATTCCTGTCTTTCACTGAGCTGCATCTGCTGTTGTTGTTTTGGAGAATTCCTCACACACTCTGCAGGTCACTCTAATCAAAGTGCAAAGCACCTTCCGCTTATGGTTGCCTCTAGTGTTGTGCCCCTGGAAACAAAAGTGGAGATTTTCTTTACTAGATGCCATCAGACTTTACAAAATAACAAGGAAGTTATTTTCTGTGTTTTCAATATGTTCATTTTTAATAAGACTAGGGGGCTTTGCCCCCTGCACGCTTCGCTCGCCAACTCCTTTCCCCACTGCCAGCGGCCGCCTCTCCAAAACCTCTCTTAAACAATGATACATTAGGAAACAGATACATTTTTTTAAATCCTCTTTGCTCGAGCAGCTGCTGGCGTGCTGCTGCTGCCTCATGCGTTATCTGCAATTCGCTCGCCTATCCTGCCAGCAGTAAGCACCATTGTGAAGAGGGGGGCTGAATGCACCCCAAGGAGATGTGGGCGCTCCTCCAAAACCCCTCTTAAATGGTGATACATTGGGAAACAAGTAACGTGTTTTTTTCACCTCCTCTTTGTTCGAGAAGCTGTTGGCTTGCTGCTGCTGCATGCCACGTGATCTGCATTTGGTGTGGAGTTTTGAATGTTTAAAAGCCTGTACAGCGCTTAAATATTCAATCTCTTTTCGCTGTTTCGTTATTTCCCTTTTCAGATTGTTTGCACTAATGCAACATTTACTCTCATTTTTGGAGACTTTCAAATTATCCTACTTCCATTATCTCTAACCTGCTCTGCATGTTTATCACGGGACTTGCGTCTGAAGGTTGTAAGTATGACGTGACTTGTTCGTTTCGCGGGAAGTGAAAGTGTCTCTCTGTCTCCCTGTCTCTCTTCAAAAGATTACCTCTCGTCCCCAGAAAAAAGTCTTGTCTCGTCGCAAGTTTTTTTTTTTTTTTAATAGAGAAATGAGACACAAATTTTTTTTTTGTCACTTTTTAGACATCAGTCAGGTTTTTGTGTATACTGTATATTACTGTTGTTAATATGTGGGCTACTAACCTTGAAATTAATGAGAAGTCAAACAAAATTACACCTTTTATTGGCTAACTAAAAAGATTACAATATGCAAGCTTTCGAGGCAACTCTGGCCCCTTCTTCAGGCAACATAAGGTGTTGTTTTGTTTGATTTCTCATTACATCCATAATGGCTAATATGGTACAACACCCTAGTACTCCTTGAAATGAATAAAATATCTTTTTGTGGGTTATCTTGAAGCATTTTTCAACTTTTATGTCATGCCTCAGCATCAATCGTTGTTCTTTTGCATTCAATATTTAACTTTGTTATTATTATTATCACATTTTATTTCTTATGTTATTATTATTGATATACAGGGTGACACAGAAAAACGGGAACATTTGAAAAACCCAATAAAAATAGAAGAAATCCAACAAAAAAATGTTATTGACAGAAATCGAACCACTACAACTTACCTTTTAAGAGACAGTAATCCATATTATCAATGTCTGAAAATTACGTCCTGTAGATGGCGTCCTCCTGTACGTATGCATTCTTCCAATCTGCTGTTGAGGTTCCCCATTGATCGCTGCAACATCTCAACTGGGATACCACGAATTTCATCTTGAATTCTTTGTTTCAATTCATTCAGTGTCCTTGGCCGAGTCGTGTAGACCGGACTCTTAAGGTAGCCCCACAAGAAAAAATCACAAACGGAGAAATCCGGTGATCCTGAGGGCCAAGGAATGTCACCAAATCTTGAGATGACACGGTTACCGAACAATTCTCGCACAGCTGCCATTGATTGCCTTGCAATTGATTACTAAATGGCGAGATTGTTTACAGCTCAAGGTCACTGTTCCACAGTGCTGCCAACTGTACATGGCTGCCACCACTCATTTCAAAAGTTCCAATTTTTCTGTGTCACCCTGTACATCAGGATGAAGGCTTTAAAAAAGGGAACCTGTGGGAACAGGATACAGTACATTTTAGAACTTATTTTTGACAGCTGGAGGAAAGGCTTGTTAAATGACTTGTTCAGCATCAGTAGTTGGAGGTGAGCACTGATCAGGCAAATCTGCATTTTAAAGCTTAGACTTTTAGCCTCTACACCACACCTCCACCTGCCTGTTATTATTTGCATTCACATGGCTCACTGACCTTTACATTCTTGCTTGAACCATGCAACAACTCTGTCTAGTTGAACATCTGTATTAATTCATTCCTTTACACAAAAGCTTTAAAAACATTCATTCTTAAGCTTCTGTATAAATTCAAAGATAAACCTTCTAAGAAGAACTGGGTTTCCAATCATGAAGTTAAAACAAGGTATGTGCTAGCAATAACTGGACAAACACTCTTTAAATATAAAACCAACCTTGTTAGGCTTTATAGGATTTAAACAGTAAATGAAAAACAAGGAAATAACAGTGTGCTTAATTAAGATAAAAGCCCACTCAAAGGCAGAAATGGTTTATCATAGAAGAGCCAAAAAAAAAAAAAGATCCCCAAGGACAGAGCTGGGAATTCCCCAATCTAAGGGATCATGTTTCTATATTATTTCAGAGCACATAGCATGGTACAGGGTATTCTAAGGGCATGACTACAGGGAATTGAAGGATTTCCATTTACATGAACGATTTTCATTTACTGTTTTAAAACCTGCTGTGTTGAAATATCTATTAAGAGGTCATACAACTTAATGTAAAATCACATGCTCAAACCTGCTTAATTTAAATATAGATTCAGTGGTGGCGGGTGCTTATCCTAACAGCATTGAGCACAAGGAAGTAACCAGGGTGCTAGTCCTGTTAGTAATACATAACACCATGTTCAGTCACACAGGGTCAGCTTATAGTTGCCAATTAACATGCACTCCAATGAATGAGTACCCAGAGGAAAACCCAGGCAGACAGGGAAAAAAGTGCCAGCTCAATACAGACGTTGACCAGGCATGAGATTTAAACCCAAGACAGTGGCTCTGTGAAGCAGCAGCACTAACTGATGCCATAATGATGCACTTGTATAACTTTTAATATTAATTAGTCTGAGTAAGGGTGCAACAGTAGCTCAGTGATTAGATGTATTAATCGTGTTAGACAGTCCAGCACTGGCTTATACTGTAGAAGGCCCTGTGGGAGGGCTGAACAGCCAATTGGCTGAGGTTTCCAGGACTGACTCTGTCTGACTTTGACTTTGGATTATAACTGACTGTGGACCACCCAGTGGTTTATTTTTCCAGGGATGTTGTTGACTAGAGCTTTTATTTTCCTCTCCTCCACTGTGAGCTAGTCACAGCACAACAATAATGTTAAATGACACATGCTGTAAAGATCTATTTTTTTTAATATGTATGCAAATTCTTTGTTTACTGTGTGTTTAATCTTCCATGTGTATACATTATTTAGTCAGTAATTTATAATATTTGTAATTGTATTTTACCTGTGAACTTATTGGAGAAGCAGCATGGTGGCGTAGTGGTAGCACTGCTGCCTCGCAGGAAGGAGACCTGGGTTTGCTTCCTGGGTCCTCCCTGCATGGAGTTTGCAACTTCTTCCTGTGTCTGCGTGAGTTTCCTCCCACAGTCCAAAGACATGCAGGTTAGGTGCATTGGTGATTCTAAATTGTCCTTGGTGTGTGTGTGTGTGTGTGTGTGTGTGTGTGTCCTGCGGTGGGCTGGCACCCTGCCTGGGGTTTGTGCCTCCCTTGTGCCTGGTGTTGGCTGGGATTGGCTCCAGCAGACCCCCGTGACCCTGTGTTAGTATATAGTGGATTGGACAATGACTGACTGACTGACTGACTTATTGGAGAACTCTCCATCTAAACTCTCCTTCTAAACTTACAACTCCAGAACAACAGGTTCAGTTCTGCCCTGGTTTCTGTCTGTCTGTCTAGAATTTGATTGTTCTTCCTATGGGTGTGTGGTTTTTGTTCCTTTTTATTTATTTATTTTTTTGGTGCTCTGGTTTTCTTCTCAATTTTTCAAAGATGTACATGTTAGGCTGACTGGTATGTAATGCTACTGCTGCACAACAACCCAAACACTGGCTGTTTATATTTATACTAGTAACAGTGGACTGCATGACAACATGCAATGAATACACTTGACTTGAGTCTTGATCCTCTTTCTTTCTCTGTATGTTTACCATTCGTTTGCTCAGAGGTTGATGTGCTTGCTGCTTCGTGAGCAGCTCTTCTTTTCTCCACCCTGGTGACCCAGGGTGCAAGGCAGGAAACAAACCCCGGGCAGGTCGCCAGCCCACCGCAGACTGATGAAACAATTTCAGAAAATATTTGGTTTTCTGGAAGGGTTGAAAATAGGGAATAGCTTCCAAATAAGGTTTAGTTAACCTAGTAATAAAACTATACCTTCAATTTTAAATGAAGGATAATATTAAAGACTAGAAAATAGCAGAAAATGTGTATAAATTTTATATCTTAAAAATCCTGTTACCTCACAAAGAGAACAGTTCTGTACTTAGTTTTGCTGCTACATTTTTAAATGCAGGCGTTAGAAATCCATTAATATATTCGAAAAAGGCATACAGTAATTTACTAGCACAAAGTACACTGCCAACTTATTGATTGCCTAAAATAGATACTTGCAACTGCTGCAAGCCTCCTGGATTGAGACTGCTAAAAAAAAATCATACTGACAATGTGTATTGTTGTAATTATTAATATGACTTTATTGATAAGCTTTGGCTGCAGTTCTTCAATTATAACTACTGTTATAACTTTAATAAAGAAACTGATGTGATGAAGATGTATAGACTGACTGAAAATTGATCTTCTATCTTTAAAACTGTCAAAAGCTACTTAAATACTAGTTTTACCTATGCAATCACTATCATTAAAAATGGTATGACTTTTATACTGTCACAACAGAGAAACAGCATATATTCTTACTGATGTATTAATATCATGAAGGAGGGCCAAGCTGAGAAAAAGGCTGCCAGGAAAAATGGGTTACACCAGACATGTGCAAGGCTGAGAACAGTCCCACAAGAGACCTGCAGGCAGGAGAGGAAACCACTCAGCAGCAGTACTACCTCATTTAAAAGCTAGGGGGCAGCAGACTGCATGGTCTTTAACCTAGGGGACAGGTCACATCTTGTAAAGAACAGGCCACTGAAAGGCTATTATGGAGACAGGTCATTTAAGGGCACATGGAGGTTCAGGATGCAATGACACCAGCTGCCACTGGAGGGTGTTCTACCCTGCTGTCTTCATACACATTGTATAGTAGTGCAGACCCCATTTCTAGAAACTGTTCCATGGCTTGGCAGAAAGTCAGGGGTTTAAAGCCACTTCATGGCTTTTGAATGTTGATTTGTGAGCAGAATTGGGATGAAGGCTAAGATGGCAATAGGAGGAGGAAGTAACAGATGAAAATGAAAAAGGCAATGCTTGGTGATGCTTTTGAAGTCGGCAAAGTGGTATGAGACCCCACCAGGTAGAAAGTATTTAACCTGAAGTATGTCTAAAGAGTCTGCCGAAATGCACCTTTTTCTTTAGTCTTCTTTTCTGCGATCTTTATATTTATTATATAAATATATTTATATATTTACATTTATTTATATATTATATTTATTTTGGTATACATTTGGCTTTGTTAGGATCATTTATGTTACAGTTAGTACCTATAAGAACACCCCTACTCTTTCACTATTCTCTGATACAGTAAATATATGCTGCAGTTATTATACATTTAGATCTTGGAATTGATTTTGTTGTGACTGGAAGGAAGCTTGCTCATAATAAAGTGTGCTTCACCAAACTAGTATACTCACCTTAACAGTTTTAAGGAAAATTTTTGCCTGGCTTCATCACACTGATGACATCTCCCTGGAAGGAAGCAGGTCAAACGAAACAGAAAGATGAAAGGCAGAGCTGATACAGCTGACAGCTGGCAACAAAAGAGGTAATAAACCTTTCCAAGGTGAATAAAAAGTTCAAAGATGAAACACAGAGCAAAGAATTAAAGATGCCAATGAATAAAAAAGAAAAGATTTCAAAAGAATGATTCCATCGAAAAATGCACATTTCTTAAGAGAGCTTTGTTAATCAAGTATTGAAGCCAAAAAAGACATTACCGTTCAAAATTGGAACAAGAACTAGAAACAAGTAAGGTTAAATACCATAGCATGACTTCTGCTTATTTAGTTATTTTTAATATGAGAAGTAATCGGATTACATTATTCCTTTATTTTAGTCTTATTTTAACAGTGGTGCTTTCCAGTAGTTCTGGAGCTGATGTTATTTTTGCAGCATACTTTAGAAGATTATACAAAGACACACCAGCAAGGTCACTTTTTGTATGGATTTGAAAGTGATGTCTTTGTTGCTTTACTGGCCTCAGGATTCAAAAGGTTTTCATTTTCAAGGTCTTCCTTTTCAGGTTGGCCCTTGTGTGAGGAAGAGCAGTTTAGACTTAACTGTGCACATTTAATAGAGGGCCAAACAGTCTGGGATTGCTGTCACATTGGATTTGGTGTGCTCCCCCACAACCTTGTTCTCTTAGACAGCTGAGAAACTGGATTAATGGATGGCGGTAACCCACAGCCTTGCTTAACTATAAAGCCAAATGATCCTCATATCCACATCCTTATTTAATTACTTTATTGATATGGAAGTAATGCACAGGTTATAACTATATATCCACTTTCTAAAACCATTTATTTAATACCCTGAAGTAGCAAAAACTGCCTGAAACAAATAAACACTTTTATCAGTAATGGAAAATTCCACACATAACAATGTAACACAGTCAATTATAAACTCAAAGGTTCTTATCTTTATTATCACTAAATGTACTCTGAATTTAGGCGTTATCTTGGACTCAGACCTATATTTTTAATTCTCACATGAAAACACTGTCAAATATTTGTTTTCTCTGGCTTAGAATCACAACCAAAACAAAGGTGTAAACCTAAAGTGCAAACTTTTTAGTATAGGATTCCTAAGTTCATTTTCTAAACAATGTGTCTTGTTCAGGGTCATGGGGGACGTGTCTTTTTCGATAAAAAGTGAGAATCAATCCTGGTTACATTCCAGGATAGGTAAAAATTTAACATTTTGAAAAACACTTAAACTAATGGGTTATGGGGAACAATGCCTCACATGGCAACACAGGGTACAAGACAGGAACCAACACTGGAAAGGATGCCAGTCTCACTTAGGATGCACAACCTAAAAACTAATTCACTAATTCAAATTGATTAAAAGTGACTATTGTAATGAATTATTCTTTTTCCAGTCTATAGGGAATTTAACATATAGCAAAGTCAATGAGAAAACTTAGTTTCTCCTTACTATGATGAACTCATAAATACTATTAATTACTGCACTGACATGACACTGACAATAGTATAATTATTAAGATAAATACAATACTGAAGGGTGGTAGCATCTTTGACTTCACAGTTATGACTCCCAGCTTGTTGCTTCGGTTATAATTTATTGCCCAATTCCTTTTTTAAATCCAGTGCAGTCAGCACACTTTGGGACTAAACGATTTATTTTTGTAGAGCTCTTTGAAATGCACACTCTGACGTCCCTCTGAACACCAAGAAGGCATTACTAAGGACCATAATGAGTGAATGAGTGTACTTGACCACAAGCAAAGTTCTTCACATGAATCTGCAGCAATGCACACAACACAGATGTCCTTAAAATGTTGGTATCCTAAAACTGCTTAATCTGTTTTAAGATAAATTAGAACTCTAAATGCATAATTAACTGCAACACAGTGTCAGGTAAAATTCTAGCTTTTACAAGATTTTTAACTAAGTTGGACAAAAAAGAACCTTGAGTTGCAGCCTACGGTTTTAAACCTCTTTCACCCACAGGTGTGCATTTGAGCAAAGAGCAAGTTAATTGTGACATCATGCTAAAATTCTAAAAGAACATTTTTGAAAGAGTTAATAAAAATCATGAAACCCCAGAAAACCGATAAATGAGCTAAGAGCAGCTGCTTCTTTGTTACACATCATTTTGTCTTATCAGTTCTGTGGGTATCATATTTCTATAATTCTAGTGTAGATGAGAATAATTGTTATTGTGATAAGTCTAACAGCTGTGAACCCCCGTCTAAAGAGAAATAAAAGGGAAATAAAGTGGTAGGGTTACTGAAATGTCTCATTAATTGACATTGCCTAAAGCAAAGCCATGAATTAATGGAACTGACTGATTAACAATCTGTTGATCCATTCCTTTTCTCCAGATTATTTTTGGCACCCATGGGTGGTGTCACATACATGCGCTTGGGAGACAACATCGGGGCTAGAAAAGATGTAATTCCACACCAGGATGACGGTTTTACCATCGGACCAGAAGATCGTTGTTGTGAAGAAGTTGGATTTCACTTCTGGTCCAGAAACCCTGAACCCACCTCTTCCAGCTGGAATAACTTAAAATCACCCTCAGTTGCATATTATAGCAGTCAAGAGGACTCACGTCTGAGAAGATGCTGACTGCTTTGTCATTCTTATTAAAGATATTTTGTTTTTCTCAATCAATTAGATGGGGTTTGACTTTGGGTGCCCCAACACATGTTCTATTTACAGTGGGTATGAGTTAAAACACTCACAATGCCCTACTGGCCTCAGGATTTAAAAGAGCATTTTTTTCTCTTCTTAAAACCGCTGGCATAATTGTTTACTGTTTATCTGTTGTGCTTATTTTTAGATCATCATTTCCAATGGCCACCACAAACGCATTATTACTACCTTCTCTTCTTAGTGTCCTAAATGCACAATGAGACTTGAAACAAGTGAAAACCTCAACTTGTGAGCCACAATTGAAGGCAAAGCAGACACCATAACATAACAGACTGATCCTAACATGAAGATGACTGTTCAAATCACAACAAATAACAACACCACAAGTGGGCACAGCTCTCACTGTACATTGTAGATAACACAACGTGGGGCCTGTGGCTTGCTGGCCTAGATTAAAATGATATTGACTTAAAATCCAAATATATTCACATTACCCCCCAAGGTTTTTTTTTATTTTTTAAGATATGCTCACCATTGTGGAGTATGCTTTCCTTTCAGCCACTACCAGATGCCATACACTTTATCAATATTTGTATATCAGTTTTATATTCTTTTTTTCTGTGATTTAGGTGGTTTAGTTTTGACAACATTGTTCTGATTCAACCATCTGTTACTTTTATGATATAAGAAACTGATGCAAATTCAGATGGGGTGCCTCAGTACAAAACTAGAGACGAGGTTATGGGAAAGCCAGAAGACAAATTCTACCGCAAGGTACAATAAAAATAAATAATAAATAATATTGTAAAACTTTTGCCACTACTAAAAATTAAATTAAGGGAATGGGGCAGCAAAAAACAGAATGCAGAAAAAGTTACCGTAGCTAATTGGATTAGAAGAGCAAGAAATTAGTTGTACTATATTTACCATTAATCCAGGGTAAACAGAATTACTAAGGAGGAATATTGGAAGCACTATGACGGCGGGCCAGGCAAAAAGGAAGCAACAGAAGAATCAAAAGATTGACCCGAATGGGGTGTCCATAAGTATGAAGACGGAAAGTACAATACATGACCTTCAAAGGGTTCAGAACTCAGCATAAAGGGCTACAGTGTATTATCACACTATTCAACATGCAGAGATGGCATTACACCCTGCAAATAATTATGACCTTCATTGCCCAAGCAGCTGGAGATCCATCCTGGGTAGAGTACCACACAATGGACACCAGCAGGTAATCTGATATTGATTACAATGGTGTCTTAGGTGGGGTTAACCTTTGCAAATGTTAACAAATTATATACATGTAATAACAATGTTAATAAGAGAACATGTAACACTGAGAGTTTCATTGACATCACCGCCAACACTGTAACTTTCCCAGATTAGAGTAACTTTCCTTTAACATGCCATTTTCTGTTAGACTGATGTACTGGTTCATGACCAGCAAGAATCTAACTTATCTTGGATGCTCCTGTATATTCACTATGTATGTTTTGCTTGGAATTATAAAAAAAAACAAATGCACTTTCCTGAGTTCTGTGTATTCTTTCCAGGCTCACAAAAAATGCTGGACTTAGTTCAGGAAATATTAAGAATCGTAAAGACAACTGGTTGTACCAGATCCATTTTAAATACATGTCATAACAAAGACAGGGCATAATGATTTTTTTAAAGAGTACAGTAGTACTGCTGTATCCAGGACTCACGTTGTTATTGTCCACATTGAACTGAATGTTTCCCTTTTGTCAGCATGGGTTCCCCCCCGCCCACCCGCTCAACACCCCTACAGAAATGCTTGTTATGTTAAAATAGATTTGTATGTGAATTAGTCCTGCAATGGATTTCTGCCCTGTCTGGGGATGTTTCTTTATTTGCATTCAGTGATGTCAGGAAAAGCTCCAGGTCATTGCAATCCTGAATTAAATTAACAGAATATAAGAATTTTATATTGATTTTTTCACTTGAAATTTGTAAGAAAAGTTGTGAATAATCTGCAGTATCCAGATGGGCATACAGTATTTTACAGATTAGGCACTCATCCATTATCAAACACCCTTAATCCAGTTCAGGAGGATATGTCCTGTCACTCATTTTAGCAGTACTGAACACAAGACAGGAATCTACTCTGGACAGGATGCGAGTAAAGAATTATATTAAAAGATTAACAGTTGCAATTGCCACCAAAAGTCCATTCATTAAGTCATCAGATGCTACAAGTTTTTTTCTCCAATATTGTATCACAAAGAACTTGACCCTTTCCATGTACCCTTGGCCATAAGACTGAAATCAACATTCTGGTCTTTCAACCAAATAGCAATGATGCCTCTTCAACATATTGACTAATTTTGGTTGAGGTAAAGGCTATGAAATTGATCATTTCTATATTAAATGTATATTCATTTTGGAAGTTTCTATGTCTGTTTTCCACTTTTATATTATTTACTTTCTTGCATTGTTAAGTGGCAAATAATAACATTAACAAGCATATCATAACACAGTCAGAGCCTATCCCAGCTATCATTGTGTGCAACATAGGAACAACACCTGGACAGGTCGCCAGTCCATTGCAGGGCACGCGCGGGCACACACACACACAGGGTCAATTTTGCAACACCAAGGATAGACTGCAGCAGCCTTGTGATCCTGTCTTAGATAACTGAGTTGGGAAAATTAATGGATGAATGGATTGTAGCACAGTAAAATACAAAATGGTCCCAGGAATGGAATACTTTATTTGTACAGTATACAGTGGATTCAGAAAGTATTCAGAACCCTTCACTTTCTGTACACCTTCTGTCGTAGATTTAATTTCAATAAATAAATTTGCCATTTTTGCTCATCAGTCTGCACTCAATAATTCCTAATGACAAAGTAAAAACACATTTTCAAAATGGTTTCCAAATTTATTAAAAATCAAATACTGAACTTTCTCATTTATATAAAAGTGTTCATTTATATAGTTAATTCAGTACTTTGTAGAAGCCCTTTTAGTAGCATTAAAGCTTTGCGTTTTCTTGTGTCTCTTCAAGCTTTGCACACCTGGATTTGGGCAGTGTGTTCTTTCCTTCCTGGTAGATCCTCCCAAGCTATATTACATTGGTCAGGATGTGTTTATAAAACTGCCACCTTCAGGTCTCTCCACACATGTTCCATGGGGTTTAAGACTAGGATTTGGCTAGGATGTTCAAGGAAAGTCAGAGTCTTGTCTTGACTGTACACTGTCATGCTGAAAGGTGACCCATCACCTCAGCCTGAGGTTACTAGCACTCTGAAGCAGGTTTTCTGCAAGGACCTCTCTGTATTTGGCTGCATTCATCCTTCCCTTAATTCTAATCAGTCTTCCAGTCTCTGCCGCTAAGCAGCTCCCATATAGCATGATGCTGCCACCATCATGCTCCATCATAGACATTTTATTAGGCAAGTGATGAGAAGTGCCTGGTCTTTGCTAGAGATATTGCTTGGAGTTCTGCCCAAAGGCATTTAGCTTTTGACTCATCAGACCAGATGCTCTCAAAGTTCATTAAATGCCATTTGGCAAACACCAAGTGGGAGTTTGCTACTCTTACTATAAATACCTGATTAATACAGTGCTGCTGATGGTTGTTCTTTTGACAGGTTCTCCCAATCCGCAGAGGACCACTGAAGTTCTGTTTGCATGACTACTGGGTTCTTTGTCACCACTCTGACGAATGCCCTTCCTGGTTGGTTACTCAATTTGGCGGGACAGCCAACTCTAAGAAGAAACCACATTGTCCCAAAGTTCCATTTCACAATTATCAAGGCCACTGTGGATTTGGAAAACTCCAACTTTGGAAGTTATTTTATACCCTGGCCCTGATCTTTACTTCACCATAATATGATCATGGAGGTTTCCATAAAGTTCCTTGGACCTCATGTCTTGGGGTCTGTCCTAATGTACACTGTGAATGGTGGGAACTTATATAAACAGGTGTGTGTCTTTCTAAAGAATGTCCAATCAATTCAATTTACCAAAGGCAGACTCCAATCAACTTCTAGTCACACCTCAAGAAGAATTAAAGCGAACAGAATGGGATGCACCTTACCACAGTTTGGAGTGTAATGGGTCAGACTGCCTATATAGATGGAGAGATTTTAGTTTTGGCAAGCCTTTCTATAAACATGTTTTCACTGTTCAAATGGGTTATCGACTGTGGACTGGTGTGCACAAAATGGCAAAGATATCAAAACTAAACCTACAAGAGAAACTGTGCTGAAAGTAACGAGTTTTGAATACTTTCTGTATCCACTGCATATTCATCTAATTCCCCGTTATTTGTGACGTCTACACGGTATATAAGTATTTTGTAAAATAAGCCTACGGTTGCAGTGCATATTCCCAACCTCCTCCACCTCCTACAGCTGCCTCAGTGCTTCACCCTCCCGAACCGGGACTGGATATCCCAAATATAAAATGTATACCAGTCTACGTGCAGCTACTAAAAACACAGTTGGCTTTGTACTATACTGCAGCAGATAATTATGAGTAAAAAGTTGGACACGCCTACATTTTAAGATATTCTGTTTCCACGCTATCCAAAGGACGTTCAATGTGCTGCGTCCCCCTAAGCCACCATCGACAAAATACGTACTTGTCCGTAAAATTTAAAATAAGTATACATACATATACATATTTATAAAGATGAATATTAATGACAGTGGTGACGCTAAGTACATTTATCTGTATATCCGACTGTACACTTCTTTCGAAAAATACCGAGTTTTGGCATATTTGCTTTACTTCAAAACGTTGATTCCCTGCATTTGCCTCTCTGCCCTGTTTACTTCCTAGTAGCTGTAGATTCTACCATGTGTATACTCTTACTCCCTCTTACTGGACGAAGAAGCTCCGCAACTTCAAACTCCGCGAAAAGCGCAACTTTCCTTCTCTTCGGTCACAGTTAGGGCGCCACTCTTCGACAGCTTACGACAGTGTCGCTAGGTCACGTGCTCCCAGAGTGCCTGTTTGTTTTCCTGTAGCCCGGCAGATCGCTGAGCTGTCCGGAGTGTCCGGTGAGTCCGGAGCTTATGGGGATATGTCAGAGCCTCCGCTCCCGACTCATCGGGCCGCAGTCCGCTGTCAGTCGCAGCGGAGAGGGAGACGCTTCCTCGGCGGTGGAGCGGCTGCGAGCGGAAGAGAAGACCCGTTTAAAGGCTGAGAGTAAACGGAGTCGCAGCATCGACAAGAAGCTAAAGGCAGAGAAACGGCAGTACAAACAGACTCACCGGCTCCTGCTGCTGGGTGAGTCAGTTCGAATGATTCGGAGTTCCGGTTTTTCACCAAGTCCTTGCTGAAGTGCTGGACAGTTGTGAAGGCAATCCTGTGCTTGGCATATCTGTGGTACCACTGATTTCAAAGAGTGGCATCGGGTTAGGTTAGCGGGACTGGGATACCAGAAGCTAGGGGAACACACAGAGACAAGGGAAAATGGAGTAATAGATGCGAAACTGATGAGTAACAGTAAGAAGTGGGACAGTATGAGGAGAACTGGTGTGTCTCACGGGACAGGGACTTGCCTCGGAGAAGTCCAAAGAATTTTACAATTTACAATTTTACAATTTTAGAATTGTAGGAGTGGCGGAGCCTACTGGACGAACACCATGCACTGTCAACTGGATCTATGCTTTAGTGGCTATGACGAGATTAATTCATCTGTCAAGTACTTAGCAGAATTGGCAGGCAGTTTTTGGAAAAACATAACTAGAATAAGGGAAGCTAATGTGTAATGTCGAACTACTCAATACCGTTCCAGGATCTAAGACACGTTGTATACTGTACAGATGCATAGGCCAGGAGAAAGGAACTCACTAATTCAAATAAGATGTTAAATTATAGGGCTGAAGTGCATTCATGTATTATGTAAAAGCAAGACTGGATTACCATGGTCTTGTTCAAGTGGAGCATTTAGCAGTGGGTAGTCTGCCACAACTAGGTTACACTATGCAAGAGTAATCTATGACAAACTAAAATTGAATCCACTGAATATGATGAGAGAAATTAGCTTTTTATAATATTGCCTCCAGTAAAAGGTGCTATACAAAAGAAAATGTTCATTGAATGAGGTAAATTTAGACTGGTGCACCCATTAGTTGTTCTGGATGTGAGGTGTGAGTTCAGGGAAGTTGTTATTTGGATGAGGTAGAGGGAAGGAGCAAATGGAAGTGAAAAAGCAATACATGCACTTAATGGAAGCTATTATTTTAAAATCCTGAGAGTGGGAAGAATGAGAAGAAATAGAAACATAATTGGAAGATGGCTTAAGAGAAATGCTTACAGTACATGTTGCATATATCAATTACAAAAAGAGTACCTTCAGTGTACCTTCAAGAATCTACTCCATATTGTTAACAAAATTACAAAAGATCCATAAGCTAAACAATCTGTTCCTCTACAGAAAAACGGTGATATTCATATTGAGTACAGGTGTACCATGTGTATCTGGAAAGTCATTTTTACACTCTCAAACTGAGTCATACATTTGCTGTTTGTAGCTGTTGAGTGAATGTGTAGTTATTGTGCAAATAGATGCTTGTGTAACTTTTGGCGTTCCCTTGCTACTGAGTGCTGAGCAGAATGCTGGCATTGATTGCCTGGGCAGGGCTTGCCCAGTGTTCACCTATCGCTCTGTGCCAGGTAGTGCTAGCAAGGCAGTTGTGTTACTGAGGTTGGGCAGTCCTTATTGTGATGATTACCAATTGCTGGAAATAGAGCACGGTGTTTTTGAGTATATTGGGAAATCTGTCAGCGAGACGAGCACTCTTCAGTGGTTACAAGGACACATTCCTAAATTTGTGTGTAGGCAGTAGTGTCTTTTACAGTTACAGTTACAGCTGTCAGATATTACAGCTTGTCTGCCACACGTAAATCTGAGTATTTTGCATGGTATAAAAAATCAAGTTGTATAGAAGATCTGCCACATGAACAAGTTTTAGCATTTTGCTTTGGCCCACTTTATACAGGTATTAATTAAAAATCTGTTCAATATGTATTTTTATTAAGCTTTTTTGTTAGACTTGTAGCAGTTTCATTTTAATCGGAAACTAAAGAGGCCAGAAGTCATGGCGAACCTTACCTAATTAAAGGAATAAGTGTTGTGCTCATAATAAAATAATCATTTAGCTTGTTGCAGTGTCTGAAGTTCAGATGCTCTTTCCTTCCAGTGATTCTAATCCAGTCTCCCACCAAGTTCAGTGACAGTCAGCTTGCCCTTGATCAAAAGATCTGAACCCATTGTAATGATGAGGACACAGCAATATTCTGTGATATAGTATCAGAAAGTGCTAAGCATGGACATGCATATGTAAAGAGATGACTGGTGGGAAAATTTGGTTTGAAATTATTGATGCTGGGTGCGTTACTTAGTGGATGTTAGATTAGAATTATTGACAAATCAGATCCATTGCTTTATATAAAGTTTAGAGATATACATTTCTTACTTATTGGTGGGTAATCAACAGAGCTTCAGTGGGGCAGCATAGCAGGTCACATACATAGATTCAACTTGAGCCTCATGCTTTTAGCCAAACCCCAAGTGTTACCTCATTTGTTTATGCAGTAGACTAAACACATTTGCGCACTGTTCAAAAACCAAAGGAATGTGTTTTAAGTTTTCTCCTGCAGAATTAATGACCCTAAAAGACTACTATATTAGGAAAATCAGAAACCCTGAAACTTTTGTATACTTAATTCAAGAATTTTGTGAATTTTCCCTCAGGAATCAATGAAGTTCTCTCTATTTACCTATTGGACTGTCTATCCACCCAACCTGTTTTTCATTAATTAATTGTTTACATTGGTTAAAGTGCAAGATATATGTTGCAATCACTTTTTATTGCTTATAGTGCCTGTTAAAAAAGGTCAAACAGTAAGGCAATTTATAAGTTAAATAAGATAACCATATAATTCAAGCTAAAAAACTCAATAACATGAAAACATTTAAAAGTCATACAAATGGAATCAAGCACTCGGAAGTGACAGATTCAATGAGGAGTCTGAAAAGATTAGGAACAGAGAATCTTACATTGTGAAGATTGAGGAAACAATTGACATAAGAGTAGGTGGAGTACAATAAATCATGCTAGAGTCCACTTTAGAGGATGAATACTGGAAGTGATAAGGTGATTCTGAAGAGGTGTGTCTTTTGCCTTGAATTAGTTGTTAAAGTTAATGGCATCTTGCCAGTACACCTCTATAGGAACCAAAAAACTTTGTGTAAAAAATAGGAAGACAAGAGACAAAAGATCTTAATGTTGTCAAAAGTTCAAATGGTGTAAGCAGTGGAAACAAGTATGCTAAGGTGTTGGTCTTAACAGGGCTATACAATGGGGGAAAAATTATTTGATCCCCTGCTGAATTTGTAAGTTTCTTCACTTACAAAGAAATGAACAGTCTCTAATTTTATGGTAGTTTCATTTTAATGGAGAGAGACAGAATATCAACCAAATATTGAGAAGAAAACACTGCATAAAAGTTATAAATTGATTTGCATGTCATTGAGTGAAATAAGTATTTGGTCCCCTACATCAGGGGTTCTCAAACTCGGTCCTGGGGGACCCCTGTGGCTGCAGGTTTTTGTTCCAACCAGATTCCTAATCAGTGACAACACCTGATAGCACTGATCTCATTTAATTAGCTCGTATTATTTATCTTTTATTCTACATTCAGAAAAGCACAGCAGCATGATTTTTACATTTATAAGAAACTTAGAAATAGTTCTGGTTTTGCTATGTATTTAAATGCTTAACTCTCTTTTTATTATATTTCACCCTTTCTCTGTGCAGTTTGCTCCCTTCATTGAATCTTAATAATGACAATTAAAAACAAGCAGAGCAGAAACCCAAACAAACAACACTCAATTGTGAAAGGCTGCAACTACTTTAGCGTCAGTAAATAACAGATTAATTAAACAATTAGAACACCTAGAAAAGCAGAATGACAATCAAGATGTTAAAAAGAAAAAAATACATATAAATGCTTAGTACATTTTAATACTTTTTTTTTTTACCAAACTTAGTTTTCTAATCTGTATATTGTTTCCAATACAGGGAATCTGGGAAAACAACAGTTCATTTAATTAGCCCAGGAGTCCAATAAAAAACAGAGGCTGGTTGGAACAAAAACCTACAGCCACAGGGGTCCCCCAGGACCGAGTTTGAGAACCCATGCCCTACATCACAGCCAGATTTCTGGCTCCCACAGATTGGGTGTGTGCCCATGTGGCACACAGATTACAATCAATCATTCAATTATAGATACTCCTGATCTCAACTCGTTATGTGTATAAAGCAAACCTGTCCACAGAATCAATTTCTTCCATTCCAACCTCTCCACCACCATGGGCAAGACCAAAGAGCTGTCAGAGGACATCAGGGACAAGATTGTAGACCTGCACAAAGCTGGAATGGGCTACAAGACCATCAGCAAGAAGCTTAGTGAGAAGGTGACAACTGTCAGTGTGAATATTTGGAAATGGAAGAAATATAAAATGACAATCAATTGCCCCCAGTCTGGAGCTTCATGCCAAATCTTGCCTCATGGGATGAGGATGATCATGAGAAAGGTGAAGGATCAACCCAAAACTACGCTGGAGGAGCTTGTTAATGATCTGAAGGCAGTTGGGACCACAGTTGCCAAGAACACC
The DNA here is from genome assembly GCA_026402145.1 of Polypterus bichir lapradei. Classification (NCBI taxonomy): domain Eukaryota; kingdom Metazoa; phylum Chordata; class Cladistia; order Polypteriformes; family Polypteridae; genus Polypterus; species Polypterus bichir. The sequence goes on along the minus strand of JANRMT010062856.1, from coordinate 24,649,047 downwards.
ATTGGTAACACACTACGCCATAATAGATTGAAATCTTGCAGCGCCCGCAAGGTCCCCCTGCTCAAGAAGGCAATGTACAGGCCCGCCTTAAGTTTGCCAGTGAACATCTAAATGATTCAGAGAAGGCTTGGGGGGAAAGAGCTCTTTGGCATCAACTCAACCTACCATGTTTGGAAGAAGAGAAATGCTGAGTATGACCCAAAGAACACCATCTCTGCAGTCAAACAAGGAGGTGGAAACATTATGCTTTGGGGCTGTTTTTCTGCTGAGGGTACAGGATGACTTCACTGAATTGAGAGGCCAATGGATGGGGCCATGTAGCATAAAATCTTGGATGAGAACCTCCTTCCCTCAGCCAGAACACTGAAGATGGATTGTGGATGGGTCTTCCAGCATGACAACGACACAAAACATACTGCCAAGGCAACAAAGTGAGTGGCTAAAGAAGAAGCACATTAAGGTCATTGAGTGATCTAGCCAGTCTTTAGACATCAGTCCTATAGAACATCTGTGGAGGGAGCTGAAGCTTTGAGTTGCCAAGCGGCAGCCAAGAAACCTAAAGGATTTAGAGAGTTTCTATAAAGAGAAGTGGTCCAAAATCCTTCCTGAGATGAGTGCAAACCTGGAGACCAACTACAAGAAACGTCTTACTGCTGTGCTCGCTATCAAGGGTTTCTCCACCTATTACTAAGTCATGTTTTTGTTGGGTATCACATACTTATTTCTCTCAATGTTTGAACACAATGAAAGTGTTTTTTTTCTGGATTTTTGGTTGATATTCTGTCTCTCTCCATTAAAATGAAACTTCCATAAAAATTAGAGAATATTAATTTCTTTGTAAGTGAGCAAACTTACAAATTCAGCAGGGGATCCAATAATTATCTCCCCCACTGTAAGATAATAATAGATTTTTATAGAAGATTTTGTATTTCTTACAGAAAGGCACTGTAGTTTACCCAGCTGAAGTGAAATATGGTTGGTTTGAGCCAAATCAGGTTTTTGACAGCTGCATTTTTATTTTTTATTTTTTTTATTTTATTAAAATCAAATAGCATTCCATACAAAAAACTCATGTTTTACTAAAAAAAAGATTTGAAACTGCATTTTTATTGTGTTTTAGTGGAAGAGAAAAAGTAGTTAGTGCTGATATCTCATGGATCACCAGCCTAGGTTTCCAATCTAGCATCCAGTGGTTACTGTCTGTTTGGGGTTTGCATGTTCTCCATGTTTTGTGTTTTTTTTTCTTCTGGGTACTCTTATTTTCCTCCCATATTCAAAGGGTCAATTGGTAATTGAAAATGAACCATGTTAGTATTTACTGTAAGTTGGTCCTGTGATAGACTGGCACCTCCCAGTGTTAGTTCCTGCTGGGATAGGCTTTGCTTCCCTTGTAACCCTAAGTACAGTAAGCAGGCCTGATAATATTATTTCCTGTTATGTTACAATAATGAATGAGCAACAGGGAAAGACTGTAAAAAAGTATTGAAAAAGAACCTATTGGTTACCATGGAAAAGAAATCATCATAATCAAAATGCATTTATCCATCTATTTTTTTAATTTTCTTTTTCGCACGACAGGCTTTAAAGAAGCCAGCACCAATCTTGGCAGCACTGGACAAAATGCAAGAATCAATCCTGAATTAGGCACCTCTGCATTGTAGCACCTGCTTACACTCTGCCTGCTTAGAATGGCCATTTTACTTAACATGCATGTCCTTGGAATATGGGAGAAAGTCAAAGTACCTGGATAAAACCAAGACATGAATAGAGTGTAAATTGATCCCAGGTCTAATAGCTGTGAGCCAGTTTCACTTGGCACTGTGCAACTCTGATAATAAATCTAATAATGTGTTATGAATAAAAATGATAGATAATAATCAATGAAGATATTTTTACATCTCTAGTTTTCTGTATCCATAACTGCAGAGATTAAAAAATTCAGATTTGATCTTTTGGCTACAGGCATTTAAAAATGTCAAGTCATGAAATGATGTGCAGTCAAGGGATGGATAGTTTGGATAAAATTGATAGAAGCATTAGAAGTCCATCTTCTTAAAACAGCATTCCTGTCTGTTCCTGTCTTCTTGGAAGATGGATGCTTTTCTGATCACCAAGCTCTGGTCCATCAAACACAGCATGTTCTTGATTCCATGTCCATTGTTGCAAAATTATTTATTTATTTATGTATTTATTTTAGATTTTTTGTTTAATTTGTTAAAAATATATAACATTCCATACAATCATGTCAAAACTTAACAAAGCTAAATTCAAATCAACCCGCACCCATGAGAAAGAGAGGAAGGCCAACAGCCAGAGTAAAACAATTGAGAGTAGTAACGAGAGAAAGGAGTCTTTTCCCCCAATATAAATGCTTAATGTAAAATATAACTGATTAGGTCCAGCAAGGTTTTAAAAAAAGTTTTGAACAGATCCTCTAAGTAAGAATTTGATTTTTTCCAGTTTCAAATAGTATATAAAATCAGTTACCCACTAACTTAAAAGAGGTGGGTTAGGATTCTTCCAGTTGAGTAAGATATGTCTATGTGCTATTAGTGAAGTAAAGGCAATTACAATTTATTTGTCCTTCTCCACTTTAAGCCCATGTTGGAGTCCACCAAACACAGCTGCTAATGGATTAGGAGTGATTGTAACACCTAGGCTGTATGAAAGGCATTTATAAATTTTTGTCCAGAAAGATGTTAGTTTGGTACACACCCAAAACATATGGCCCAGTGAAACTGGAGCTCGATTGCAACGTTTGCAGGTTGGACCTTGCCCTTGAAACATTTTGGACAACTTTAAGCAAGGTAGATGTGTTCAATAAAAGATTTTGAGTTGAATAATTGAATGCTTTGCACATATGGAGCTAATCTTCCTACAAAGTGCACTGCATTAATACTGTAATAACTAACCTCAATGATGTAAAAAAACTAGAAAGTGCGGCATAAATACGAATAACTTAATTACAATTACACCTCTTAATTACAATATATTAAAACTATAAAAACAGATTATTGATTAAATAAAAAATATGCACAGAGCGGCGCTAATAAAAATAACTTAATTTCTATCTCAAATACCCATAACGCACATAAAGTTCAGTTCTGCTCTTCCGACACATTAAATATGGCTTTATTAAATGTTAGAGCATTAACCACCAAGACATTTTCCATAAACGATCTTAGTAGTGATAGGAAAATTGATTTTATTGCACTAAGTGAAACGTGGCTTAGCTTTGATGGTGTGGCTGTTTTAATCAAATCTGCGCCTCCGAATTACAGCTTTGCTCTTGCGGATCACCAAGTTAAGAAAGGCGGTGGTTTAGCAAACATTTACTTGAGCTGGTTAAAGTGCAAAGATGTTGACATTGGCAAATTCAAATCCTTTGAGTATCTTGCCGTTGTTATTCATGGAGTTTCTTAGTTTCTAGTATTATCCGTGTATAGACCTCCTAAATACAATGTGTCTTTCTTTGTGGAATTCTCAGACTTGGTGTCAATCGTAATTACGAACTATGACACGTTCCTAATCGTCGGTGACTTTAACTTTCATATTGATAATCAGTGTGACCCGAAAGTAAAAGAATTCATGAACCTCCTGGACTCTTTTGATTTGAGCCAGCACATTAGTCAGCCTACACACAAAGCTGGCCATACATTATACTTAGTAATTACAAAAGGACTAAAAGTTGATGTGAAGAAGATCATTGATATTGGCCTATCAGACCATTTTCTCTTACTATTTATTATAGAAATAATGATATAAAATATTAACGAGAAGCATATTGCTTCAAAATGTACAAACATTCTAAGCAACCAGTCCATTTTTAGTGCTTACTATAGTAGTGAGAATAATGTAAATAGTAAGGTGAAATATTTTAACACTAAGGTGAGAGCTGCTGCTGACATAGTCGCACCTGAAAAGATAGTTAAAAAAATCTTTTAGCACTGTTATACCATTGAAGACCCAAAGAGTGTCTGATCTAAAGAGAACATGCCGGAGAGTTGAGCGTAAATGAAGAAAAACTAAACTGAACTAAAATAACAGAATACAACAACATAGTCCATCTTGAGAGGCAGTGTTATTTCTCTAGAATTATAAATAACTATGCTAGTAATCCCAGAGTCTTATTCTTTACAATTGATCGTCTGCTAAACCCAGGTCACTGAATGGAATGCCTCCAAAATACTTCCAGTGAAACTTGTGAGGCTTTTGCTGTATTTTTTAATAAAAAAGTTATGACATTAGAAATAATATAGTACATCTCTCCAATACTGATCCTCTTAAACCCCAGTACTCTATTATAAACAAATTAAATTCTTTCACCAGGATAGATTTACCTGATTTATATAAAATAATTTCTCAACTGAGACCCTCCACCTGTGTCCTTGACCCAATACCAACAAATTTTTGCAAAGAAGTATCTGGCGTGCTAATTGATAGTATTCTTGACATAGTAAACTTGTCATTAGATATGGGGGTCTTCCCAGACTGTCTTAAGACTGCTGTAGTTAAACCCCTGCTGAATAAAAATAATCTTGACTACTCTGCATTTAAAAATTTTAGACCTATTTCTAACCTGCCTTTCTTAAGTAAAATTCTAGAGAAGGTAGTCATTATGCAGCTTAACGATCACCTCAATAAACATGCCATTGTTGATAAGTTTCAGTCGGGTTACAGAACAAGTCACAGTACAGAAACTACACTTGTTAAAGTAGTAAATGACTTGCGGGTAAATGCAGACAGAGGCCGTTTATCTGTCCTCATCCTCTTAGATCTGAGTGCCGCATTTGATACCATTGATCACAATATTCTTAGAAATCACCTTAGTCAATGGGTGGGCCTCTCTGGAAGTGTCTTAAATTGGTTTGAATCCTACCTGGCAGGTAGAAAATTATGTTAGTTGTGGTAATTATACTTCAAAGACACATGATATTCTATATGGTGTTCCACAACGCTCTATTCTGGGTCCGCTGCTCTTTTCGATTTACATGCTTCCGTTAGGTCAGATTATCTTGGGGCATAATGTGAGGTACCACAGAAACAGAAATTTTAGTGATTGGCAATGATGGATATAATGAGGTTATTAGAAATAAACTTGATGAATTAGGATTAAAAGTCAAGATGGAGGTAAAGAATTTAGGGGTAACTATTGACCCTGACCTGAATTTTAAATCACATATTAATCAGATTACTAGGACAGCATTTTTTCACTTAAGAAATATAGCAAAAGTTAGACCTCTTATAACATTGCATGATGCTGAAAAATTAGTTCACGCTTTTGTTTTCAGTTGGCTAGATTACTATAATGCAGTCCTCTCAGGACTACCCAAAAAAGACATCAATTGACTAGTGCAGAATGCAGCTGCTAGAATCTTAACTCGGAAACGAAAATCCGAGCACATCATCCTAGTTTTGATGTCACTACACTGGTTACCTGTGTCATTTAGAATTGACTTTAAAATACTGCTTATGGTTTACAAAGCCTTAAATAATCTCGCTCTATCTTATATTTCAGAATGTCTTACACCTTACACTCCAAATTGTAACCTTAAATCATCAAATGAGTGTCTACTTAGAATTCCAACAGCTAAACTTAAAGAAGTGGTGTGGTGGCCTTCTGCACCTAATATCTGGAATAGCTTGCCAATAGGAATTCACCAGGCTAATACGGTGGAGCACTTTAAAACACTGCTGAAAACACATTACTTTAACATGGCTTTCTCATAGCTTCATCTTAGTTAAATCCTGATGCTCTGTATTTTCAATTAATTATCATTATTATTCATGGTGGCTCCAAAATCCGTACTAACCCTATACTTTCTCTTCTGTTCTTTTTCCGGTTTTCTGTGGTGGCGATCAGCGCCACCACCGCTTAATCAAAGCACTATGATGTCCTTACATTGATGAATTAAAGGCCAGAAGTCCACATGACCGTCATCATCAAATTCTTCCATGAGAACCCTGAATACAATGAGGACTGATTGAGGTCATTTATGTTAGGTAGAATGCCTAGAGGGGGCTGGGTGGTCTCATGGTCTGGAACCCCTGCAAATTGTATTTTTTTCTTCAGGCGTCTGGAGTTTTTTTTTGTTTTTTCTGTCCTTCCTGGCCATCGGACCTTACTTTTATTCTATGTTAATTAGTGTTCCCTTTTTTAATTCTTATTTATTTTGTCGTTTTTCTCTTTCTTCATCATGTAAACACTTTGAGCTACATTGTTTGTATGAAAATGTGCTATATAAATAAATGTTGTTGTTGTTGAGAGAATTCTGTGCATGGCTGCCTTCCACTCCATTTCAGAAATGTCCAGTAAGAGATCCCTTTTCCATTGTACTCTGGGTTCTTTAAAAAGAAGGGACTTTAAAATGTTTTTATATATTATAGAAATGCTGTCTTGAGTCCCCAAGACTGATCAGTATCTCTTGTGGAATAGAAATTGGTGGGAGGTGAGGAAAATTTGGTCAGATTTCATTTAGCAACGTTTCTAATTTGGATATAGTGGAAAAATTGTGTTGATGGGAGACTAAATTTGGAGTGTAATGTTCATGGGATACGAAGAAATTATTTATACAGTATACAAATCTCTAAATGATTTAATCCCATTTGTTTTCCAAACATTAAAAGCTGTGTAAGTTTGAGGGGGTGGAATAAGGTTTTTGTCATGTAGACGTGCCACAGATAAAATATTCTATAACTTAAAGTGCGTCCTACATTGGTTCCATATTCTGAGTGAATGCAGGACAATTGGGTTGTTAGTATATTGACAATACCTTGTATTTAATGGTGTACAAAGCAAGGAATATAAAGAAGTACTGCAGGATTTCATTTCTATTGCAGACCAAGCTAGTGTGTGTTCATCTGTTTGTGTTAATGTCCAGGTTTTTATAGTTTGTATGTTTGCTGCCCAGTAATAAAATTGAAAATTAGGTAGAGCCATGCCGCCTTCTGATTTAGGTCATTGTTGGATTGCCTTTTCCCAAATTAATGAGGTTATGATTAAATCTAATTTCTTAAAAAAAGACTTGTTAATGTATATTGGGATGTTTTGGAATAGGAACAGAAGCTTAGGGAGGATATTCATCTTAACAATGTTAATTCTCCCTGCTAAAATAAAATAGAGGGTAGAACATCTGTGCACGTCTTGTTTAACCTTGTCCACACAAATTGTAAAAATTAGTTAAGGCAACAAAACCAGTTATTCCATTCCATTCCATTCCATCTGCAGCTTTAGTCTTAAATTTCAGGTTTTGTGGTAGTTTTCTTCTTCTGCTTTTTCTGGACTGATTTTTTAACTAAGCTTGTCCTTGGCCCAGTAGCCATCACTCACTTCCCACAAGGTTCAGGCAAGGCCCCTGCATGTTACCTACAGGGTATAAACTAGAACTCTTGAAGCTGTTTGAATGAATTCCATCAAGATACTGGTTAAAGTTTTTCAGCCACATTCCATTTCTGACACTAACCATCTCTATTTATCTTGCCACTTGGTGGCAATATTATCTGATGCACATGATTCTGATTTTATATATTTGAGGTAGTGATAAATCTAGGGTTATACTTGCATTTTTCACATGCAGAATTTCCATTTATGTTTGTTTAAATTATTGTGATGGATGGCCGGAGAAGCAGGGGACCGGGAGAGGGGAAATTCCTTCCTCAGGACGCAAGAGGACAGCCATCCTAGATTGTGTGGGTGCCACGGAGCTGGAAGGATCAACCCTGTGGTAATCCGAGGCCACCATCAGGGGGCGCCCGAAGGACTAAGGAGACTTGGACTGTAGCACTTCCGCCACACCAGGAAGTGCTGCCGAACCAGGAAGCATAAGTGGCAAAAGTGTGGTTGATGCAGTGCAGAACTCTGAAATATACAGGTGCTGGTCATAAAATTAGAATATCATGACAAAGTTGATTTATTTCAGTAATTCCATTCAAAAAGTGAAACTTGTACATTAAATGCATTCATTACACACAGACTGATGTATTTCAAATGTTTATTTCTTTTAATTTTGATGATTATAACTGACAACTAATGAAAGTCCCAAATTCAGTATCTCGGAAAATTAGATTATTGCGAAAAGGTTCAATATTGAAGACACCTGGTGCCACACTCTAATCAGCTAATTAACTCAAAACACCTGCAAAAGCCTTTAAATAGTCTCTCAGTCTAGTTCTGTAGGCTACACAATCATGGGGAAGACTGCTGACTTGACAGTTGTCCAAAAGACGACCATTGACACCTTGCACAAGGAGGGCAAGGCACAAAAGGTCATTGCTAAAGAGGCTGGCTGTTCACAGAGCTCTGTGTCCAAGCACATTAATAGAGAGGCGAAGGAAGGACAAGATGTGGTAGAAAAAAGTGTACAAGCAATAGGGATAACCGCACCCTGGAGAGGATTGTGAAACAAAACCCATTCAAAACTGTGGGGGAGATTCACAAAGAGTGGACTGTAGCTGGAGTCAGTGCTTCAAGAACCACCACGCACAGATGTATGCAAGACATGGGTTTCAGCTGTCACATTCCTTGTGTCAAGCCACTCTTGAACAAGAGACAGCATCAGAAGTGTCTTGCCTGGGCTAAAGACAAAAAGGACTGGACTGCTGCTGAGTGGTCCAAAGTTATGTTCTCTGATGAAAGTAAATTTTGCATTTCCTTTGGAAATCAAGGTCCTAGAGTCTGGAGGAAGAGAGGAGAGGCACAGAATCCACGTTGCTTGAGGTCCAGTGTAAAGTTTCCACAGTCAGTGATGGTTTGGGGTGCCATGTCATCTGCTAGTGTTGGTCCATTGTGTTTTCTGAGGTCCAAGGTCAACGCAGCCGTCTACCAGGAAGTTTTAGAGCACTTCATGCTTCCTGCTGCTGACGAACTTTATGGAGATGCAGATTTCATTTTCCAACAGGACCTGGCACCTGCATACAGTGCCAAAGCTACCAGTACCTGGTTTAAGGACCATGGTATCCCTGTTCTTGATTGGCCAGCAAACTCGCCTGACCTTAACCCCATAGAAAATCTATGGGGTATTGTGAAGAGGAAGATGCAATACACCAGACCCAACAATTCAGAAGAGCTGAAGGCCACTATCAGAGCAACATGGGCTCTCATAACACCTTAGCAGTGCCACAGACTGATCGACTCCATGCCACGCCGCATTGCTGCAGGTTCCAGGCCAAAGGAGCCCCAACTAAATATTGAGTGCTGTACATGCTCATACTTTTCATGTTCATACCTTTCATTTTGCCAACATTTCTAAAAATCCTTTTTTGCATTGGTCTTAATTGATATTCTAATTTTCCGAGATACTGAATTTGGGACTTTCATTAGTTGTCAGTTATAATCATCAAAATTAAAAGAAATAAACATTTGAAATACATCAGTCTGTGTGTAATGAATGAATCTAATATACAAGTTTCACTTTTTGAATGGAATTACTGAAATAAATCAACTTTGTCATGATATTCTAATTTTATGACCAGCACCTGTACAGCTCTGATTGCGTTTGTTTGCAGTCTGTAATTAAGAGTACTGAAAATTAATATGTATGGCATTTTAATTGTTAATTTAAAACTGTAACAGGCAAATGTGGGTAATTTTTACATTAACTAATGACATCCTGATTATTCAGAACTGGTAAACGCACTTAGTAAAACAGAACATCCAACACTGAACATCTTCAGCCACCTGGCATTATGGTAAAGTGCTTCAGCATGTATTTGACTGCTTTCAGAAAGCTGAATTAACTGTATCTGACAGGTACCTCATTTTTCAATCACTTTAAATCAGGGGTGTCTATCTCCAGTCCTGGTGGGCTGCAGTGGCTGCAGATTTTCATTCTAACCCTTTTACTAATCAGCGAGCAGCTTTCACTGCTATTTAACCTCTTTTCCCTTCATTTTAATAGCCCTGTTTTTAAGGATTCAGTCTTCTCATTTGATTAATTTCTTCATTAATTGACAGCCAAACAGAAATGAGATGTGAAACGAGCCAACAGATGACCAGCTAAATTGGAATGTAAAATTGCAGCCAATTTCACTCCAACCAATTTCACAATGAGAAGCCAATTCTTGCTGTTAATTAAAGCCGTTATTACATATCATGACTTGCTGCTGCTCTCATTCTGCCATGGCAGACTGTTGATTTTCTGTTTTTTCTAAGACCACCATCAAGATGTTTTGGTGACCTGAGCAGACCAACATGACTGAGAACTTCTCCTTTTTTATTTTCAGGTTAGCTGATCATGTAGCGGCTTGTTTTGTGTCTCATTATTGTTTGGCTGCTCATTAAGGAAAAAGAAACAACTAAGGGGTCGGTGTCAATGTCATTTAACACTAAGTCAAAACAAGTTAATCAGCAGCAAAAATGGCTCACTAATTAAGAAGATGGTTAGAATGAAATCCTACAGCAACTGTGGCCCACCAGGACCGGAGATGGACACCCCTGCTGTAAATCTTACTATATATAATGTAATATATAGTATTTATTTACCTTCTTATTCATTTCAGGATTATGGGGAGGCCATGTCTGTTTTGGCGTCCTAGAACCAGCCACTTGCAAAGGCACTGTCATGGGCATACCCACACTTGCTCTGAATAGTGACATCAGTCAACCTTCAATACCTGTCTTAGGAATATGGAAGGAAAACTGGAATACCATGAGAAAAATCAATGCAGTCACAGGGAGAGCATGCAAGCTCTACAGAGGCAGTGCCATTCCCAGGTGTCAAACCCAGAAGTGTGGAAGCAGCATTCACCATTGCACCACTGTGGTGCCCAAGTATTTAATATCCATTTGTTTTCTAAAATTTTTTGTGTTGTATTTTTAAACTTTTAATTGACGTGGCTGACTAAAATGAAACAAGAAAAAATCTATCTGCCCATTCATGAAACCCATCGATACATTTGCTGAACCACTTTAATCCAACCAGATCCTATCTCAGCAGCGATGGGCACAGGCAGGAACCATGATGCTAAGCCATCACAGACACATTCTTTATATAAGCATGCATTTGTTCTAAGCTAGTTTTCAAATCGCCAAATAGTCTAACAAACACAATTTTCGAGTTGAAGAAAACTGGAAGGAAATTCCTGCAATCCCAGGGAAAATTTGAACGCTCCCTATAGACAATTTCTAGGCTAAAATTTAAATACAGCCTCCAGAACCTGTGTGGCGACTGCACTAATAACTGCAACCTATACCAGCAAAACATATAAAAAATCACATAACATTCTGAAACCCAGTTAAACCATTTTAGGGTCTTAGGGACTGGGGCCTATTCCAGCATTATTGTGCACAAAGCAGAGAACAGCACTGAACAGGGTGCAGCCTATGGAAGGACCAATTCACGTACCCATACAGGCAGATGTAAAAAATTACTCTTAACATATGCTTGCTAATGGGTGTGGTAGGAAAACTGGAGAATCTGGGGGGGAAAAAAGCCATATGGACATACTACGAATGTTCAGACTCCACATTAGCAGTGACTTGGTTCAGGATTTGAATCCTGGAGTCTGGATCCACTGTACTGCCATCTAAACAGAAAATAATTACTGCAAAGAATATTTCACTGTAAGAAAGCAAGCTGTACCATACAGTATGTCTGTTTCTTTGATAATTTTGTTTTAAGTGTCTTATAAATCAAAATGGCACCATTACTATGACATATTTGTAATATACAACAAATTTTAAATTACAACAAACTGACAAAACCTTTCCCATGAAAAATAAACATTTTTCATTCAAAAGTATATAATAAAATGTATACTTTATAAAATATTAAAGTGCAAGTAATGGCAATAATTCACTTTGGTGTACTGCCTGAACAGCTGCCATTTAGCGTAGGGAATTAAAACATTCTGGATTTTGACTTGTGTTGGTTGAATTTTATGGACAGGACTTTTGATGTTTTTCAGTTTGCTATTACCTTTCAGTAAACCTGCTTTTCAGTTAGATCTAAAGGCAGCTGTATTTAACCTTCATACATGTGCCTTTTATGTCTTCTCATAAATGGAGTTGGCAGGTTTTGGGGACCCCCAAAGGGCCCCATTTGTTCAGAGGTGTTTTACTAAAGAAATTTTCTTTTTTTGGAAAACAGCAATTCTAGGGCATGTCAAACTTTATAACATGGCAGCCCTGCAGCAAAGTTGGCAGTTGCAACACGTGCCCAGCTAAACAAAGAAAATAATCAGAAGAGCACCATTAAGTTACTGAGTGCTTTATCTAACTAATAATCAATAACAATTAATTACATATAGCTCTTTTCTAACCTGCTTAAAGTGCTTTACCTAGACAGTAAGGAAACACTTCAGCCACCACAAAACTACTGAGGTGACACAGAATTACTTGTAGTAAACGTCAAACCCATCTATACATTTGCTGAACCTCTTTAATCCAACCAGACCCTGTTCAACATGGAAAAAAGCAGAACAATGGAAATCAGATCAAGACTTTTAAGGTTTAGGTAGCTTGCAGAATATAGTCTGCAGGCTTTGATGTACTTGTTCTATTGGTATCATAGCTTAACATTTTACTTAATTTTAGAGTTACCATATAACTTCAATACAGTATATTATGAAGGATATTGGAGTGCCTTGATAAAACCCTACACAGATACCCTGACCATAATTTGAAACTAAGCCCATAAAACTGTCTGCCAGGAAAAGGATAAACCATAATATTTCAACTTCAGTGTGTCAGATATGTAATGTTACAAAAATCTTAATCAAGTGTCATCAGATCCTCTAGGTACTTCTGTCTTCCTTCCACATTCAAAAAACATGTTGTGACAGATAGGGGGCGCTATCGCTCCCTTGAACCCCTGTCCACGACTCCAAACACCAGGTAAACGTCCAATACTTGACTTTATTAAATCTCCACAGTGCACAAAACACCCTCTCCTCCATTATACTCATACAAATCACAAATAATCCACAATAAATCAATCCTCCACTCCCAGACGCGTTGCCACCCTTCCACCCAGCTCAGCTCGCCGTCTGGGAGCTCCCACAGTCCTTTTATATATCCTGACCCAGAAGTGTTCCCAATCCCCAGTCCATGTGATCCTGTATCACTTCCGGGTCAGGTAAAATGTTCTTTTCTTCACCCCGGAAGCACGTCATTCCTCTTGTCCACATGTGCTTCCGGGGCGTTGGGAAAATACCCGTTATTCCACCGTGCAGCGTCCCCTAGTGGCCCCCATGGCATTCAGCAAGGCTGCGTATAAAAACTACAATGTCCATGATGCCCTGCTGGTCTTCTGGGGACCTCCATACTGCAAGGAGGGCTCCACCTGGCGGCTTGGGGGTATTGGCCGGGATAAAGGGCCGGCCATTCACCACAATGTATATTAGGGTAATTTTGTGACTGTACCTTAGCTAGGTATGTGAGAGTATTTCCCATAATGAGCTGGTGCACTATCAAGGGATTGTTCCTACCTTTTGCTCTACGCTTCCAGGCTCCCTCCATCCCTGAACTACAGTACAGTAGATGAGTGAATTTATAAATGGATGGATGAGTAGGTAAATGAAGACATTTTACAAAACACTGTACATTTACAGTAAACCCCAAATAATATAGATTTCTCAGTTAATTGACTGCCATATACAGTAGGTGTGTATATATCGTTTTGTTGCTATAAAATATTGAATTGAATCTAGAGTTAAATTGGATTTTAATATGCAACCAGTGAAGAAGCTTAAGAACACATATAATATTATTTCTTGTCCTTGTCAAGATCTTTGCATTTGCATTTTAAATTTAATTCTAGTGTGAAGAAAGAATGATTTGTACTGTCCAAGAGTAGATTATTATGGGGATAAATTGTACTTGACTCAAATGAATAAGTTGGTTATTCTATGATCTGCGTAGAATAAGAGACTGTATTAATTAATCCTTGTGAACTATAAAAGAAAACCCTTTGTCAACAATTAAATTCTGAAATTTGATTGTCCTGAACTTTCTGTATCTCACAAAGTAAGAATTTCTTTTGGTATTAATTTAAAGTTGTAGTTTTCATCCATCCACTTAATAGTCTTCCTGATGATCACTTCACTAGAGCTGCTTCATAGCTCCAAGTGACTTGGTTCAAATCCTGGTGTGGTGTTGAGTTTGTATAAGGATCTACTTGGGTTTTGTCTTGGGACTCTAGCATCCTACATGTTAACGATTTGGGGGTATACAATTTCATGCAAATGTTTGGACACCCCTGGCCGAATTACATGTCTTGTTGACATTTAAAGTAAAAAAAAACAGTAAATAAAACTTTGGCAGCAAACAAACTAAACCAATGGCATTTTTATAAAATTATTAATGTACAGTTATGATTTAATTGACAAACTGAATAAAAATAATGTAAAATGTGGCTTTTGCAGAAGTTTGGACACCTTTCTAAGTCACTACTTAATAACACAATCTTAGGCACAAATCACTGCTAGCAAACCTTTTTGTAGCCAGCTATGAGAATGTTTTAGAATTTTTGCCCTGTTTTTCCTTGCAGATAGCAGCTTCTAGCTGTAAGATATTCTTCTGCTATATTGTGTTCCAAACATGTTTAATATGCCAGTAGATTTTCAATGATGTTCAAGTCTGGGGACTCTGAAGGCCAATCTAAAACCTTTGCCTTGTGTTTCTTAAGGTACTTCATAGTACATTTCAAAGTGTGTTTTAGATTGTTATCTTTTTGTAGAAGACATTCTTTTTTTTAGCTTCAGGATTGTGCCTGATTACCTGACATTCTACATAATTTGTTGATATTTAATGGAATCCATTCTTCCATGTGCAGTACTTGTGCAATGTTTCCTATACCACTGGCTGACACACATACCCAAAGCTTAATAGAGCCACTCCCATATTAAGAGCCACTCCCATACTTAACACTGGTCAAGGTGTTCTTTTCTTCAAATGCTGCTCATTTTTTTCTTCAAACAAACCTTTTGTGGTTGTGGCCAAAGAGTTTCATCTATCTGTGTAGGTAACAACAGAGCAGTGCTCCACTACTCTTTATCTCAGTTAAACCTGCCTGCAGGTCCTTTGCAGTCTTATGGGGGTTTTGCATTGACATCCTCCACAGTATACAGAAGTTGTTCTGTCTGACCGTTTTCTCGTTCTTTTATACCTTCTCTTGATTTCCAAGGTTCTCCTTAACTTCGATTTCTTAATGACATTTTGGACTGTGGAAATTTCTAGCTGGCAGCGCTTTGACATAATTTAATAGGCTTTCCCCTGTTTTGTAGGCATCAATTATTTTAATTTTCAGGTCCTCAGTCATTTACGTAGACGAACCCTTGAGTGTTACACAATGTTTGAAGAATCTAAGAATTTTTTGGCTCTGGAATAGTAATCACCGGACAATTCTTAATGACAATTCCTGACCAGACTAACGTCTAACAAGCTAAAACAGACCAGACTAATAACAAGTGCTGAGACTTAGTAAATAAAAGGATGCACACAATTTTTCAAATATCACATTTATTCTTTTATTTTTTTGTATTTTTCAGTGAATGAAATAAATCATAAATATAATGTTAAAGTTGATTAAATAAATCATAAATGTACATTAACATTTTCATATAAGTACCTTTGCTTTAGTTTGTTTTCTGTCAAAGTTGTATTTACTATTTTTTACTTCAGATGTTAACAAAAAAACCTGAAGTGCACAGTTTGTGAATTCTGACCACAGACTTCTTGTTGTTTTTCTGAAGATCCAGCTTAGATCCAGTAGGCCACCACCTACTGGGAAAATGAGACTGGACCTGGCCAGACTCCAAGATCAGTCTGTTTGTAATAAGTTTGCACACAGTTTGTGTGAGGAACTTACAGACTTGGGTGTGATTGCTGATCCTAATGTGATGTAGGAGACCATCCATTACAAGACCCTGATGGTTGCTGAGGGCTGTATTGGTATTACCAGTGTTCTTAGAAGGAGGTGTTTTATCTCACAGGACACCCTGGATATCATCGGGAAGAGTCGCAGTGCATGGCTTGATGGCAACTTCGGTCTGTACTGCAAACTGAGAAGGATGGCTGTAAGAGCTCTGAGGGCAGATAAGGAGACATTCGTGAGAGGAATCGATGAACAAGTGACATACCATCTATGGTCTAGTGACCCACGTCTTGCTTTCAGAGGAGTCAAAGCATTACCTTGTAGAGTCACAGTCAGGGCAGCTGCTGGAACGGTCTTTACAGATGACACTACAGTTGTGACCCGCTGGGAAGGCTGCTTTGAGTAGCAGTTTAAAGCTGATCTTCTGTCTAGGACGTTGGACATCTCTGGGTCCACGGTTCTTGGAGGCTGATCCTCCAGTTATCTGTGAACCACTCAATGTCACTGAGATTGAACAGGTGGTGAACCAGCTGAGGGTAGTAAAGGCTGCAGGGATCTGTGGTATCTGGGATGAACTTCTCCAGGCTGGTGGTAAGGCTGTCCTCCTGGCATTGCAAGCAATCTTTGTTTCCATTTGGGAGACAGGTGTTGTCTCAAGCATGGTTATTACAGTGTTACCTTCTTATATTAGTTTTTATTTTTATATTTTTTCTGACCTTACTTGGAAATTCAGTTTAGTTTTCCTTCATCGTGTATTTTTAGTTTTAGTTTAATCTTTATTTCACAAAGACATTTCTATTTTATTTTTATATCCATTAGTTTCAGTTTTAGTAATTATGGTATGGTTAGAGTTACTATGGAGTTTAGTTTTGTGTCACAATCACACAGAGCTGAAGACTTAATGGATCTGGATATGTTAGTAGAAGCTTACTACACTACTGTACATGGTTTACTATCTGGTTTTGTTTTTGTCTGCTAATCAAAACCAGATACTGAATATGAACAATTTTATAATTTTTTAAAATATTTTCTATGTCATTTGTGCTGAACAAATGCGTGCTGATTGTTGGCACTTTTTAATCTTTTCCTTTTATTGCCCAGAATGGGCCAATTTGTAAGGAAATTTAGGTGAATTTTTAAGGTTTGAGGGTTTTTTTTTTTTACTCTAAATGTCGATACAACACAACATATCTCACTCCAAGACAATGTGCTTATAAGCAATGCCTTCAATATTGCATTCAAAAAATTCCCATACTGGCCTTTTAATTTTCTGCCACCCATACTGATCTCTGATTCCGTCTCCAGCACATACAATTCATAGACACAATTTTGCCACCTGCAGGATTGAAAAGATATCAAAAATCAGAAAACAGATTCTACTGTGTTCTGACAGGTGTGATCATGAAAATCATGGGGGCTTAAGAAGAACAAGGGTCTTAGGCTTGAATTAATGTGCAGACCCCACCTAGCTGTATTGAGGGAAACAAAGAAAAACAAGCATGTAGTGCGAAGGTTAGAGGTGGTGAGACTTGAATAAGAGCAGATACTTTAATAGGAGTATGGATGGGCAACAAATGACAGAGACGGCATCTGAGATTAAGAATAATTTATACATTATCTGAACCTGTTTATCCAGAGCAGGATGGCAGGAAACCTGGAGCCTACTTCAGCAGGTTTGGATGCAAGACAGAAAAATCCCTGGTATACAATATGTACTGTATGATATGGCTGATTCTAAGAACAAAAATAATATGATCTTTCAACTATCTGTTTTGAGAGATAGAGAGAGAGAGAAATTTTGAAAAAAGGGGGACAAATATTTTAAAACATAATTCTGCGACTGAATTATTTTCACAATATCAGGTATTTTGAGCTGTGAATATAAAGTAAACAAAGATACATTAATAAATACAGAATAAATACGAAAACACTTTAGCATGTTCAGTTTTTAACAAGTTGGCAGACTCTCTTCGCCTTCCTACCTGTAATTCAGTAGAGACATTGCCAACTCAGAAATTTTACAAGGTTTATATCGCTTTGTTGATAAACAACTTTTTTTAAAGCAAAAGTGATTGGTCAGTAAGAATATGCTGGTTTTGTATAATGACCTAGTCAGTCTCTTGCTCAGTGCTGTTTTATTTTCAGAAAGGATTTCTCATATGCAAAGTGGCTGGTGAATTATTGTCAACAAAACGCAGGCACCTGAGAAATAAACTGAAACGTTACTCACTCGTGATTTTTCTGTCCATATGGTAAAGGTTTTGTTGACAAGTACATTATGATTTCAGGCGTTTGAATTATCTTGATATACAACAAGCACAAAGAAAGGCGGCTTTCTATTTCTCACACTTTACGCACCCATATTGAGTTTGCTCTGGGTCGGGGAACACTTAATACAAAGCATTTTATGTGCTACATTAGTTATGATGGGGTTTGAGAAAATCTAGTAAATTAAACATTGCTTTAAGATGTGGAAAAGTCGAGAATAAAGTCGGCATGTTGACTTTATTCTCGACATGCACTTTTTTTTCTTCACTGTGCCCATTTTATTTTTTCTACTCCGTAGCCGTAACACGCTTCTATGCAAAAATATTCATTCAAAAACAAAAACTAAAAATATTTTGAGTATATTAGTATTTTATTTAATTAGTCTTTCCAGCTACTTTAATAGTTTTGTTTAATTTTTGTTTATCATTTCAGCTTTGTTAATTACTTTATTTCAGTTTACAAAAATGTTTTTTTAATATTAGTTTCAGTTTTGATTTTAGTTTTCATTAACTATAATACCCTTGGTCCCAACTAACTGGAAAATGGGACTTGTCATCCCTATCTGGAAAGGGAAGGGTGATCACCTGGATTGTAGCAACTACAGGGGGATATCACTGCTCTTGATGCCGGGAAGGGTCCTTGCTAGGGGCATTCTCAATAGGATCCATGATCACTTGCTTACCTACCAGCAACCGGAGCAGTCTGGTTTTACACCTAAGAAGTCTACCATCGACCACATCCTGGCACTGAGGGTTCTCATGGAGCACAAACGTGAATATCGGTAGGGTTTCTTTGCATTCTTTGTTGATTTTTGTAAAGCGTTCGACTCAGTTGATAGAACTACTCTGTGGGACATTCTGAGACTTTGCAGGATCTTCTCATGGTTGCTGGATATCATGGCTGGCCAGTAGACTGGTACTGTGAGTGCTGTGCAGAGTGGAGGCAGAACTTCTGCGTTTTTCCAAGTTGATTCCAGGGTTTATCAGGGATGCATTCTTCCTCCTACCCTGTTCAGTGCTTACATAGACAGCGTGTTGTGTAGGGTCATGTGGTCCTGTGGCTGTTGGGCATCCATTGGCGAAGGGAGATTCACTGATCTTGACTTTGCCGTTGATGCTGTGATCTTCGCAGAGTTAATGGAGGCTTTGATCAGGGCTCTAGAGAGACTGAGCGAGGAGTCTTGAGTGTCTGGGCTTGTGAGTGTCCTGGATAAAAACTAAGATCCAGATCTTTAATGACCTCTTGGGCACAGCCATCAGCAGTGTGTCTGTCTGCAGTGAGTGTGTCGACCTTGTCAATAGGTATACTTACTGCGGCAGCAACATTCATGTCTGTGGTGACTCTACCTATGAAGTCAGTAGACAGATTGGGAGAGCATGGTGGGGGATCATGAGATCACTGGAAAGGGATATTTGGTGCTTCCAATATCTTTGAAAAAGGACGAAGGTCCAAGTCTTGAGAGTCCCGGTGCTTCTTGTTTTGCTATATGGCTGTGAGGCATGAATGCTGTCCAGTGACCCGAGAAAAAGACTGGATTCCTTTGGTACTGTTTCTCTTCGGAGATTCATTGGGTGCTGCTGGTTTGACTTTGTATCAAATAAGCGGTTGGTCATGGAGTCCTGAATGAGGCACATTACCTGCATTGTGAGGGACATCAGTTATAGCACTGCGACCGTATGGAGAGATTCCCAGAGGGTGATCCGGCTCATAGGATCCTCATTGTTGAGGAACTGAGTGGCTGGACCAGCACAAGAGGATGCCCACATCACACCTGGCTGCGGTAGATAGATGATCATTTCTGGAGAGTGGGACTGGACCGTGTGTCTGCCTGGTTGGTTGCCAACCTGGATCCAGAGCTGTTTCATCGTGTGATTGATGTGGCACGTACAGTAACCTGTTAAGAAAATATGTAATTTGGTTCGGCTTGTCCAAACTTTTTCATGGGATGCAACTGTTAAATCTAAACTGTCCAGGTTTGAGTGAGTGTTTCATTTAATAGACTAGTGTTCTTTCCAGGGTGGATTCCTACCTTGAACCTGATGCTGCTAGGGTGAGATGTATGTCCCTGTGTTAAATTGAATAAATGGGGTAGAAAATGTATGTATGGATGGTTTAGATGAAGGTTGTACTCAGCAGGACAAATACCTTTTGATTGTACAGAAATCAGTAATTATGAATATATTTCAGCTAAATTTATTATTACATTGGGTCTGTAGGCAAACATAATTCAAAATTGATGTTATGGTATATTAAGAATTGACTTTAGCTATAAAAAGTATTTACCTCTTTAATTTTTGCCATTTGTTGAAGAGAAAAAAACATTCTTAAAATGAATAAAGCGATTCTTTAGATCCTTGTACATTAATTACAGATAACAGAAAAACGAAATGGTAAATGACCCACACCTTATAACAGAGGTACACACACACATAGTTCTCCCTAGCTTTTTTAGGGATGACATATGTGTATATTTCTAACAGGCAAGACATGGGTGTGTGTGAGCGTCAGACTCTAGTCTAATAAATGCATCCACAGTCACAGGAGGGGGGCATCTAGACAAAATCTTGAGAAAGAAATGGGTACACGAATGTCAGAGAGAGTTATGCCTGTCAGCAGCAGTGAAGCCCACTTTTAAGGACAGCCATAACAGAGAAAACACTATCCATAAAATAATATATTTTATAAACTTTGTCTACACAAAGATATAATCAAAAGTAATAAATGATACAGTTCTGATCAGTGTTATTGGAATTGTTGCATTTTAGGCATATCATGTACAATAGCCCTTGGGAAATCAAGAGACAATGAACCAGCTTTGTCTACTGTATATACGCTTGTTTGTCTGATACAGAGCATCACAGGATTAAACAGTACCAATAAAAAGAAAATGTGGAGAAATTGTATAAAAACTTAAAAGGATGCCATGGCACAATTGTTCACACATTCTTAAACGATTAAAATGAATTTGATTCAGAAGAACTAGATCCATATTGCAATTAAATTAGACTTACTGCAACAAATTGGCAGAACTCACATGACATGAATTAAGGAATGAGTGATGGCTTTAATGTCTAAAAAACGTCACTTTCATTCCATGTTCCTTACTGACAAAGACAAAGACAAGAGTGCTGTCTGAGACCATTGGGAAAATTATTATCACCAAATATAAAAATGAAAAATTGTGCAAGATCATCTCCAGAGACCGTGGCACTTCAGCTTCCACAGTTCATCGTATGATTAAGAAGTCTATTGTTTTTCGAACTGTCAAAAATATCTCAGGTTGTTGTGGGAAAGGAAAATTGATCAAAGAACTCAATGAAGGCTTGTGCCAAATGTTGAAAAAACACAACATTAAAGATCCAAAGAGTTTAAAGCTGACCTGGAGCAATGTGGAGCAATGGTTTCATGCAACTTGTACCAATACAATACTCACTAAATCAAAAAAGGGCTCTTTGTAGAAAGCAGTTAAGTTGAGTGGTTTTTATTGTCATGCTGTCCATGCTATTGCTGCATACAGTGGCACAAATAACTTTCCTCAGGACCACAGTGCAACATATAAACACAGGACATGTGCAAGACAGGTAGAAAACTATATACTTAACAAAGGCAGGGGGCAACTGTAGCATATCCTAGCAAGCAACGGGCACAGGCAGGAACAACCCCTGGACAGGATATCAGCCTATTGCAGCGTGTACACACTCACAACCATACACACATACATCAGGGATTAATTTAGCACAGCCACTTTGTCTAATCTTTTTGTTTTAGGACTGTAGGAGGAAACCGGAGCAAACCCATGCAGACCCACATGCAAACTCCACACAAGGAGAGCTGTGATCCCCAGACTTCTTACTAAGAGGCAGCAGCGCTACCACCGTGTCGCTGTGTTGCCTAATTTCTTGAATAATATATTTGCATTAACTGTGGACTTAAAAATTGTGGAAAAAAATAGCCTTTATTTAAAATTTAGTTTATTAACACACTGCTTCAGTTGGGTGGTCCAAGCCCCCCTGCCACTCTTTAAAATTCACTAAACATCAGTAATATCTCAAGTTCACATAACTGAAGTTTCTTATCCCATGTCTTGCCATGGTTTGAAAAGTAAAGATGACATGCAGGAACATGGCCAAATTTATATGGTTACTAGGTCATGAACATTCATACATGGTTACTGGCAGGAGGTGATGGGGAGTAACTAAAAGTGCATGCTCAAATACATACAGTAGCTTTATGTTGATTTGAGATTTATAATGGAACATGGAATGGGACCTTGTGTACATAGGATTTTATACAACTGATTTTTTTGTGTATACTGTACACTGGTTTTGCCTTTATCGCGTATGCAAAATTTTTGTGTAGAATCTAAGCAAGTTTTTATACATGAGGTCCCAGTTCTTATTTTCTTTTTCTTTTGTAGAAACAATTGCATGCAAGTTGATCCAAGATTTTGATTATGTAATTTTGAACATCCTAGTAAACTATTCTGATGATCAAAAC
The DNA here is from genome assembly GCA_026402145.1 of Polypterus bichir lapradei. Lineage (NCBI taxonomy): Eukaryota > Metazoa > Chordata > Cladistia > Polypteriformes > Polypteridae > Polypterus > Polypterus bichir. The sequence continues at coordinate 24,626,470 of JANRMT010062856.1, read as the reverse complement.
TTGACAGTTATTTCTGAAGATAATGTTTGTGGCATTCCTAAAATACAAGGATTTCAATAATAATGACCACACAATGTCAGTAATTTTTAGAAACATAATGGAAAAATACCAAAACTGACATCATCATCCTCTGTCTATCCTGTAAAATTTGAATTTGTGATAAGGAAAAAGAGAGTAATGAAAAGCAAACACAGAAACGTATACCTATGCTTTGAATGGAAGCAAAAAAACATGCACATACAACATAATGAACCACTTAATGGTAGAGCACAAACTATTAATTTATGGTTAAATGTAAAATGCAAAGCAAAATAGCAAACTCTACATTGTTCATTACTTATCTATTTATACATCTAGTTTCTAAATTGCTAATCCAGTTTAGGGTAGCATGGATATCATGATGCCTATCCCGACAGCATTGAAAGCAAGGTGAGAACACTGGCCCAATTTACAGTCACCAATTTATATAATAATAACATGCTGCAATTTTCACAAGTTCCCTGCCCTGTGAGTCATGGAACACATGCTTCACAGAGGTCCTCTAAGTATTACAAACCTGATATGTGAATAATGAAAACTTCTATCCATCTAAATGAAAGTGTTTAAGTAAGAGTGAGGTATTCTCCTAGCACTAACTATAATGATATTTTCTTGGGCAAACTATTTCCTCAGTTTGACTTCTTGGTGTTGTGGGGCTTGTTAGTTTAGTTTGATCCACCACTAGTGGGCACCTGACTTAGCTAACAAGACTTTTCATTATGACCACTTATGTTTGAAAGAAGGGATCACACATGCACAGCTTCCCTATACTAGTACTTTACTAGAAGTGGAGTAAACAACATTATAGTATGAAGAAGACAGGAGTAGAATGGCCACATGATTTCCAGGTGTAAATGTCCTCAGGCAATACAGCATTGTGTATATGCAACCATTATAGAGTGACCTACAGATTGTTAGTCTGCTTTGAAATGCATTTTGGATCCTCAGATGTACATTAATGTGTTATTTTTTCTCACTTGAGTGCCCAACCACCAACAACCCAATATGGAGAACTAAACCTTTACTATACTACTACTTCCAAACTTTTCAGAAGGCTACCATGCTAGCATTCAGGACAGTGCACTGGATGGCACAGATTGACTTTGGGTTTTGTTTCTTAAAAGAAGCATTAGGGAGTGGAATTCCTTACATTGGTTTAATGGTCAGCCTGGCTTTACTTGTTTCAGCAGCAATGCGATATAGGGTACCGAGTCCCATAAAAGATGATGAGCTCAGGTGTGAGCTATGATGGGAACTCCCACCGCTGCTGGCTGAGGCACGTCCTGGGTTATAAACGGCTTGTCTACTGCTATTTTTAGTCTGGGATTGTAAATAGAACATGGCAGAGAGAGCCCAGCATAGCAACAGAGGCGTTTGTTTGCTGTGCGGCACAGGGGGGCTCAATGACTGCTGGGTCTGTGGCTGCCAGTTGGACTTTGTTCCCAGGAACTTTTTGGACAAGACCTGCTGCCTTTGCATATTGTTGTTCAAATTCTGAATGGATACCTCAGCGTTAATTGTCTTTAGTTAGCCAGTTTGAGAATATTTATGTATGCATCTACATCAGGATGGTTAACAAAGTGTCTATATTACTATGTACGTTTGACATTAGGTGAGACTTCAGTCATACATACTTCACTGAGTTCCCGCCACCTTTTTCCAGAATCAACAAAAGCCTCAGAACAACCACCACCTCCCTTTGCGGTTCTCAGTCTTCTCCTCTTCAGCAGATCTTAACTTACAAATATATGTAAAAGAAGATGGCAAGTGACAAAGAAGATGATGTTCACTTTTGTGATGCATCTCCAACCTACATATTCAGGAGGTCATACTGGATCCATAAACTGAACAACTTCATTAATAATATTGTACTGGCATAAAGCTTTGCCCAAGTCACACAACATCAGGATATTTCATGTCACATTTTTGAGCTCATATGCAGAGAGAATAGGGGACACTTTTTTGCAAGAGCCAATACTGACACAGTTCGGTACCCAGCAGGTCCATAAATTCCTCCACAGCCACTTACTACCTTGGCTATAGACATACAGGTGTTAGGTGTCACTAAAATACCCTCTCAAGACCAGCCATTCTGGCATTTAGTTGACTATTTTGGGTTTGACAAAAGTAATTGTGATTTATTTGTCTATGATTTCACAAAGTTCATGTCAAATATGTCATATTGGTAAGGACGCCTTAAAGAGGAGTACAAAAGTTAATATACTATAGAGCTTTGTCATACGTAGTTTATGTAATCAATGCTTTCCTCCAGAACTCCTTTTCACCCTCACAAGTTCAGAGAAAGCTGTATGTCTGTCATGACAGGAATAAAAGCACAAGGCAAAAACCAACACCAGATCAGATGCCAGTCAATCACATTGCAATACATAGTTTTCTCATTTGCATGTTTAGTGTTGCCAGTCAAACTTGGCCGATAAGTACTTTTAAATTTTGTTAAGTGGCTGTAAAAACTAATCATGACAACATACTACAAAACCAAATGTGTATTTCCTGCTTCACACCTGAGCAAAGTGTACTAAAGCTAAGGCAATGCAGGCTTGGTGGTTAATGTAAAATCTCTCTTCCCTTCTACAATTGGACATACAGCGCAGGAATACCCAAGAATGAACTACCCTGAGATTATGAGCTATTTAGATAGCTGCTGTCCAGCATGGAGCCGTTTGTGAGGTACCAGTTAGAGACAAAAGAGTTCAGATTGACCTGTAAAATTGCAGAGAAGCTGTATATCCATGTGATTTAGTTATTCTTGGTTTAACCAGTCCTGATACCTTTTCATACAGGCATTTTGGTCTAGTGGCAAACGCATTAGAATTTAAACCTTTTAAACCCCCTAGTATATACACTTGGAGGGTGTTCCTCTATAGACCAATGCTATTGTGCTATAAAGCACAAGCGGTTTGTTTTTTCTTTATGCACAGCTTTGTTTTTCGAATGTTGGCACACAGGTACTTTTCACCATAAATCAGGTTTTTGAGATATAATCCTTGTAAATATTGGGGGTGGGTTTGCATCAGGGTTGGAGCCAGTGGTCATAATTTCACAGTTGTCACATATCTCATAACAATTTAGGATCAGTGATCATGTTTAGTCTGAACACAGTAATTTATTTTACCACTTTATTTACAGCTATGTTTGAAATAATACAGGCCCTAAAGAAGCTGTCTTCCGTCATCCTTCCATTTCTTGGGCTATCGGCAGACCTTTACAGTATCTATCTATCTATCTATCTATCTATCTATCTATCTATCTATCTATCTATCTATCTATCTATCT
>JANRMT010062856.1:24609584-24623127 GCA_026402145.1 Polypterus bichir lapradei | reverse complement strand
TCTATCTATCTATCTATCTATCTATCTATCTATCTATCTATCTATCTTCTGTAAAAGCCCAAATTTCCCCCTTAGGGACACAAGCTATATACACAGTGCAACCATTTTAATGGGTAAAAAATGTTCAATAACATAGAATTTTTAAGTACTTTTTAACCTTCAATGCTTTCCCCCTTGGCAACTTGGCTTTTATAAAATAAAGGTTAATTAGTTAGTTATTCATTACCTCACATGTGAAGTACTGGCATGCTCTGCTTTGTACATTATCACAGCTCTATCCTGCACACTTCAGTTTTCATTGATTTCTGAATTTCATTGTGTTCTGAATTCACAGTTTATGGAATTCTTCTGTTATAACCTGAACACTATCCTTCTTCGGTCATACCTAAATGTTTGGTTTTATTTATAAGTATCATTTATATTCCAAACCTTGTGGCACGGCGGTGCAGTGGGTAGTGCTGCTGTCTTGCAGTTAGGAGACCCAGGTTCGCTTTCCAGGTCCTCCCTGCGCAGAGTTTGCATGTTCTCCCCATGTCTGCATGAGTTTCCTCCGGTTACTCCAGTTTCCTCCCACAGTCCAAAGACATGCAGGTTAGGTGCATTGGCGATTCTAAGTTGTCCCTAGTGTGTGCTTGGTGTGTGTGTGTGTGTGCACGTCTGCGGTGGGCTGGCACCCTGCCTGGGGTTTGTTTCCTGCCTTGCGCCCTGTGTTGGGTGGGATTGGCTCCAGCGGACCCCTGTGACCCTGTAGTTAGGATATAGCGGGTTGGATAATGGATGGATGGGTTTATATTTCAAACCCAAAATTTAGGTCTGAGGTGAAAAGGGTAAAAAATACACTGCATATACAGTAGCTTTTTAGTCCTTGTACATGTAAGAAGCTCCAGTCTACTCAGGATTTATCATGCAAAGCTTTTCATGTATTTGACTTACAGTAAAATCACCTCAATTGGAGGAAAGTACCTCAAGACAAGTCAACCAACATTTCTTTGATCTTTTATTTAATGTTTAGAGACTGCTTTGCTCTTGTTACAATGCATCACCTTTACCTTTAATCCAGCACTCATGCAGGTGTCAACAGAAAAACTGACCTTAGCGACATTGGGCCACTGGCATTTCCTGTGTGACTGATATCTTTCTTTGCAACACTGTTTATAGGAAATTGTCAAACACTTTGTGTTTGTCTGATGACAGATGTGTGGAGAGTACTACACTCTGATGTGGCTCCAGTCAATTGATGCATCCACTGTGTCTCACTAACATGGAAGTTGCTTCACTGGTGTCTTAAGGCACTTTATGTTGTTGTAATGGCACACAGTCATCATTTTGTGCTCATGTTTTTTCTCCAATTTGTTTTAGCTGACTGCTAGCTGTTGACAGTGGTAGGACAATCCCTTTTATCTTTACCCTACTTGGCCTACCTGCGAACAGAAGAGCAGGCGGGGCTATAAACCTCCTTTAACTCTGATGCTTCTATATTGACAGTTACTGCGTGGTGTCACTGGTCTCCATGGAAACTGCCCTTTTTATAATTCATTCCACTTGCATTTCTATGCCAAAATGGTCCTGCAGTCTTATACAGGCAAAATGCTTAACTTGTTACCCCCTTTACCTGCTCTGAAATTCAACAGTTTATTACCTGTGCTCAGTGAGGGCCAGAGTGTTCTCTGGATAGAATTACTATTGTCACTGTTGATATCACATACTAGCAGTTTAGAAACCAAAATAATCTGCATGTGGTACAAAGCAGCATAGAGGATTATTAAGAAGGCTTAAAAAGGAGTATGAAACATTGAGTCTATCTTTATACAGTACACAGCTGCCAGACACCAGAAAACAACATCACATGAAAATATTCTGAATAGTGCAATGTTGTAAACACACAGCATTCAGACAACATGGAGTGAAAATCTCTTTATGCAGTGGAATACTGACAGACATTAGAAAAACAATTGTGACAATAACTTTTAAACATACCAAATAAACTGTAGTTAGATTTACATTGCTCCTACATGTCCACAAGTGTTAGCCTGCTACTTACTCCACATGTCAACTGCCTCAAGATGTTCCATACATACAGTTCTACAGTAGATTCACATTTAACTCACAGTCAATTCCACTTTCTGAATAGATAGGTGGCCACTTGTGAACTGCTTATTTGCTATTTTTAAAATAAAAGTAAGCTGTCTGTTTTCCACACTTGGCCACTTTGTCAGTTTGAGCCTTTCTGTACAGTTTTAGGAGCTTTGTGATTTAAATCTCATTCAACGAGTGAATAAAGTGTAAGTAAAGGAAAAAACAGCCCAAAGCAGGCATAAAGATGTGACAAAGACATGCAAGGAATGGAGGCTTATGATCAACATTTACTAACATTGTGCACTATATGTGCACAAAAGTAATTAAATAAAGAGAACTGTGTTTATTTTACCAGTTATTTTCCTTTGGAGACATAGTTCTTATTCTTGCATTTTACTTGAAATAGACTGTCCTAACCAATAAATAAAAACACAGAGTACCTGTGAAGGGAAAGACATTGATATATTTTTCCAGTTCTACTATATTCTTTTAAGTTAGGTTGTCAAATCCTAAATATCCTCTCATATATGGAAAATGTTTTAAATGTCAGTATTCTTAATTTCAGGTACAATGTATGGACACTGAAGGCTGATGTATATTTTGCACAAAATGTGGGAAACTTTGAATTATTGAGTGTGGCAAAGGCTCTATATAGGTGTCTACCTGACACAGACTGACAACGGAGGCACGTAAAATGAACAAAAAGATTTATTTTTTTCACCTGTGGGGCACATCTTCCCCATGTCACACAGGCACAACACAGTCCCCAAAACCACCAAAGAATAGAAAACCACACCACAAAACACTGTTGTTTCTCCTCCACGGCAGCTTTGTCCTCCTTCTCTCGACTCTGGCGCCCAGAGTGGTGACTGTTGGCCCCTTTTATAGCCCACCCGGAAGTGCAGAGGTGCTCGTTGACCTACTTCCGGCTGCACCTCTGGGTGTGGCTGCATTCCTGCCCTGACGGGCTGATTAGGCCATGCAGCTCCCCCGGCGGTGGCCACAGAGCCCAACAGGAATGAGCTCCGGTGTTCTAAAATATTAGCCCCAGTGCAACCCAGGGGGGCTGCCAACAAGTTTTCTGGGTGGCGTAGTGTGCATCCCATGACTGCTCCCCCAGATCCAGTGTCAAAGGGGCGTCCCGACAAGGCATGGATCTCAGCCATCTGCCACATGAGCTATTTATTTATTTACTGAGTTATTGATTTTATTCACTTGTGCCTACTATTCAAAAAAGGTCAAAAATGTATAAGGATAGGGCCCTACAAAGCTCTGATGTTAGGGGAAATGTAAGCAGAAATTATGTTTGTAACCATGCCAATAATAACACCAGGGTAAGGACCTAATGTTAGCAGAAAAATGGGCATAAGGTGTTCCCCAGTCTAATACCTGATAGAATGTGGTCTGTTAAGTTATACATAGCCTCCTGCTGTGTATTATGGTAGGCCTGCTATATGTTATGGTACTTTCTGTTCAGTCAGTGTCTGTTTATAGTAAAAAGAAACCTTTTAATGTACTGCTTTGGCCTTCTTTCTGTTATTCTTAGTTCTTAGTTCTTGAAACTCTCACGTTCACCCCCTATCTTTTACCGTATAAATCATTAAAATACCTTCATGTTACATCTTTGAAATGTACTGCCTTTCTGCCAGAGTGTGTGTGTGGCTTTAGGAACGTGCCAGCTATGAACCTGCCATGTCTCTCTTCACCACAAAATGTTGTACAAGGAAATCCCCATCCATAAAAATACATACATTTTTTACAAAAATATCAATTTAACAATTTATTGTCTGTGGAATGCATAAAAACATTTACTAAACCCTTGGTAGAGCTACAAGGGCAAAATACCATAATCATGGACAAAACAAAGACGTAAGCAGGGTTTATTTGCTTTTTTGTAAACAGTGTGGTTAGGTGAATTTGCCATGGACTAATCAAATGTAGCAATTCTGCACCATGGATCACAAATGGTGGGAGATGCATCTTTGTTAATTGGTTCATTGTTTTGGCTTATTTAACAAACAGATATCTTTCCATTCAACTAACCACTTTGTTTACTAGCATATGTCCTGAAATAGAAGATATAAATCTGTTTATCTGTGCTCCTCATTTGCTTTACCAGCATATTTAACTCTTCTTCTTGTTTTCTGAATTACTCACAGGAGTGTGAAGGTTTTCAGTTTTGTAAAAATGTATATTGTTATGTATGTGTATACATTTTGTGTATGTTTTGCATAGTCTCACTATTATAATTAATATATGTGTATCTAGTTTTTGTACCTACTTCTGACAACGATAACTGCTAAATTATGAAGGGCCCCACATACTTAACCTCCACTTCCCTTGAGCAGCATTGCATTTCTTTGTGCCAGCACTGCTAGTCATGGATCATTGCAATACTCTTGGCTGAAAAAAGCGCAGAACATTCATCATGTGCTCCCAGGTCACAGAACCCATTTCAGTATTACACAAGCATGGTGATTTCTAATCATCCTATTTCCATACTTGACTGTATGGAACACAGTTTAGTCACCATCCACTTACACTTTTATATTGACAACATAGACTGTGAATGCACATTTATGATATGTTTACTCTTACATAAGCCAACACCAGTGTCACCTGTCAGAGAAGGCATCAGAAGGCACCGTGCTCGTTATATGAAGGTGAATTACACTTAACTGGGTGGAGTAGAACACATATCTAAAGAAGTGGTGTTTTGTGTGGGTGACAACAGTCTCCCACCATGTGGTACAGGAAGCACAGAGTGTTCACTTTGTGTTCCAAAGACAATCCATTCTGATTCTACTTTCTGTGTATGCTCTCTCTTCACATCTACTGAACTATTAAAACACATTCTAACTACACACTTGTTTTCTTACATACAAATTAGAAACTTTGTTAAAAGCAACCTGCCTGGTTTCCAACAGCTCTACTCATATACAATACAATTTTGTATAGCCCAAAATCACAGAAGGAGTGCCACAATGGGCTTTAAAAAGCCCTGCCCCTTGACAGCTATTGTGAAAAACCTCCCTAAAAAAACCCTTGTAGGGAAAACATGGAAGAAACCTTGGGAAAGGCAGTTCAAAGAGAGACCCCTTTCCAGGTTGGTTGGACATGCAGTGGGTGTCAAGAAAAAGGGGGGTAAATAAAATACAATACACAGAACAGAACACAAGTAATCCTCAATACAATATAATAGTGCAATAGAAATATTACAAGTACAGAGCAGAATTCAACAGTAGATGATATTACATACAATGTGGATTTGTACAGAATATATGTCCATGTCCGTATCTATCTCTGAAGTGGTAATGGCTAATCTGGGTCAAGATTCAAACAGCATCTCTAGGGTATATAAAAGTATTTCTGGGAATATACGCTTTAATGATCCCAGGAACCTCTCAAATAACATTTCTGAAAAGGAATGGAATTTAACCATTCATAAAATACATTCTAGTTGAACATGTGCCAAGCATGCCATGATTTAACTACAAACTTTTCATCAATCACATATATCATATTTAAAATTGTCTACCGCAAGGTATAACTTATGAGCATTGTCTTTGAGATCATACATCGCTAGCCCATATGGTTTGGGACTATATTACACTTAAACAACTTTAGATGAAGATTTTGTCAAATAGCGTTTGGATTTAAAATCATCCCTAACGCATTGATCGCAATATTTGGAATACTACCAGAAGAGATTAAAATGCTCTATGAGAAATCACATCCTGTACCACTTAACTATCAAGCAGACTTTTTTGCTCAACTGGAAGAATCTATAACTCAGTGGGAAAGCTTAATATTTCTCCAAATTAAAAAAAAAATTCTTTAAGAGAATCCATTCAAAACTTTTTCAAAATGTGGCAAGAACTAATTAATATAATTCTAAAAAAACACATTGAGCCTGTGCTTAACTTTCTTTCTCTACTTGCTGTTTTGTCATCTATAAAGAACTATTTGAGATGGAACTCTCTGTTTGTATTCTTCTTTTTTTTTTCTTATTTGGGTTGGAACTGAAACACAAGCTATCTTCTTTAAATTAATATTGAAGCAACTGTTGTATGTGCAATGTTACTCTTGTTTGTTTGATTGAGTTGTTTTCTGTTGTAATGTTTTATTCTTAAATAAAGGGATAAAAAACACAATGCAAACTGACAATCATATGTGCATGACTGCTACAGAGATTGGCAGCTGTCATCACTTAATGCTAGCAGATATGTAGTGGTGCCGAAGGTAAAACCTACATTCAGCAATTTCCTGTGTAAAGACACTGTGAAGCTCATCTACAGTAATGTTACTTTTTATTGCTGTAAAGCCAAGCCTTCCTCCCACTCACATATGCCCTCTAGTGGAAACCACCTAATATGCAATGTTATTGGCTTACTGACAGACAGACGGGATGGGCTTACATTTCTATGTAGTAGTAGCATGTACAATTCAAAACAGTCAAACAATACGCTGATAGATAATAAATACATACAGTACAGAAATGCTAATATATTCTTTAAGTAAATGAATAAGAAGGAAAATCAGAAAATGCCAAGATGAAAAGACAAAACATATCTGTGGAAAATGCGATGCAGAGAATGGGTGTTAGAAAGATTATTCAGACAATAAAATCTCACAATGGACTCTATGAAACATGGCATGACTCCAGGTTGCCAATGAAGTCCTGTCTCTCAACTTTCTGAATGTCATGAATGTTAGCTACTGTCACAGACAATAAAATGAGTACTTATAAACTGGAAGAATGCAGGAATGGCAAAGGAGGGTAAAAGATGTTCCTGCCAACTCAGATTGTAGTCTTGTATTTGTAAGGAGTTGGACAGCCAATATGCCACCTAACTTTGACTCTGAGCCGTTGACCCACGATACGTTATTTACCCTGTGCTGTCAGGGCAATGTACTGACATATGGGGTTAAAATTACACCTCCGTGGTCATGCTTACTAACCTTTGCCACTTGTACTGCCCTTGCACAGTGATATTATGCAACTATGTTTGCTGTTAATAAGTTGTAAAGCAATCCTGCATTTTTACTAGTCAGTAGCAGAGTTGCCACACATTGATGCAAAAAAAAGCTTAACTTTTCAGGTCTTCACCTTTCTAATTATCTTGGATACAGAAGAAGTACCAATTCACTCTTCATCAGTTATCCATTTTCTGTACCCGCTATTTCTATTAAAGGGTCGTGGGGACCCAGAGTCTATTTTGATTGCATGAAGTACAACGTAGGAACGAATCCTGTATTCAGTTTCCGATCTTTACATTACATACCCCAGTACACTCAAACTGGGATCATTGTCAGTTGACAATTAACCTAACATCCCTTGACTATTCACTAAAATAATCTAGCCCTTTCCCCACTACTCTTCTCGCTTTATGTGATGTGATGGTGGAGGGAACACTGGCATATGCATGTTGCTGCTGCTCCTCCTCGTTAGCAACACTTTTCATTAAAATTCATGTTAACCTTGCATGTTTTTTGTACTTCTTTCACTTTCTCTTACTGTACAGTGCATCCGGAAAGTATTCACAGCGCATCAGTTTTTCCACATTTTGTTACATTACAGCCTTCTTCTAAAATGGATTAAATTCATTTTTTTCCTCAGAATTCTACACACAACACCCCATAATGACAACATGAAAAAAGTTTACTTGAGATTTTTGCAAATTTATTAAAAATAAAAAAACAGAGAAATCACATGTAGATAAGTATTCACAGCCTTGGCCATGAAGCTCAAAATTGAGCTTAGGTGCATCCTGTTTCCCCTGATCATCCTTGAGATGTTTCTGCAGCTTAATTGGAGTCCACCTGTGGTAAATTCAGTTGATAGGACATGATTTGAAAAGGCACACACCTGTCTATATAAGGTCCCACAGTTGACAGTTCATGTCAGAGCACAAACCAAGCATGAAGTCAAAGGAATTGTCTGTAGACCTCCGAGACAGGATTGTCTCGAGGCACAAATGTGGGGAAGGTTACAGAAAAATGTCTGCTGCTTTGAAGGTCTCAATGAGCACAGTGGCCTCCATCATCCGTAAGTGGAAGAAGTTTGAAACCACCAGGACTCTTCCTAGAGCTGGCCGGCCATCTAAACTGAGCCATCGGGGGAGAAGGGCCTTAGTCAGGGAGGTGACCAAGAACCTAATAGTCACTCTCTCAGAGCTCCAGAGGTCCTCTGTGGAGAGAGGAGAACCTTCCAGAAGGACAACCATCTCTGCAGCAATCCACCAATCAGGCCTGTATGGTAGAGTGGCCAGAGGAAAGCCACTCCTTAGTAAAAGGCACATGGCAGCCCGCCTTGAATTTGCCAAAAGGCACCTGAAGGACTCTCAGACCATGAGAAACAAAATTCTCTGGTCTGATGAGACAAAGATTGAACTCTTTTGTGTGAATGCCAGGCATCACGTTTGGAGGAAACCAGGCACCGCTCATCACCAGGCCAATACCATCCCTACAGTGAAGCATGGTGGTGGCGGCATCATGCTGTGGGGATGTTTTTCAGCGGCAGGAACTGGGAGACTAGTCAGGATAAAGGGAAAGATGACTGCAGCAATGTACAGAGACATCCTGGATGAAAACCTGCTCCAGAGCGCTCTTGACCTCAGACTGGGGCGACGGTTCATCTTTCAGCAGGACAACGACCCTAAGCACATAGCAAAGATATCGAAGGAGTGGCTTCAGGACAACACTGTGAATGTCCTTGAGTGGCCCAGCCAGAGCCCAGACTTGAATCCGAATGAACATCTCTGGAGAGATCTTGAAATGGCTGTGCACCGACGCTTCCCATCCAACCTGATGGAGTTGAGAGGTGCTGCAAAGAGGAATGGGCGAAACTGGCCAAGGATAGGTGTGCCAAGCTTGTGGCATCATATTCAAAAAGACTTGAGGCAGTAAATGCTGCCAAAGGTGCATCGACAAAGTATTGAGCAAAGGCTGTGAATACTTATGTACATGTGATTTCTCAGTTATTTATTTTTAATAAATTTGCAAAAACCTCAAGTAAACTTTTTTCACGTTGTCATTATGGGGTGTTTTGTGTAGAATTCTGAGGAAAAAAATGAATTTAATCAATTTTGGAATAAGGCTGTAACATAACAAAATGTGGAAAAAGTGATGCGATGTGAATACTTTCCGGATGCACTGTATGTATAGTTTATGGATGCAATTGATTACTTTTTGTATTGAATTTAGATGTATTTGTATGGACTTTGCCTTGACTGAGTTTGCAAGCTCAGGGACAATTGATTTGAATGTTTTTGTAGTTCACTGGACGAAAGTTTGTTCTGCTTGTCCGCTCCAGCCTGATGCTTGATTTGTGAACATTTTTCTTTGCATTGTGGAGACGTAGGAACTGGGAATGTTATATCTTCTTAATTAAAATGGATCTACAGGATTGTTATTGATGTCTTCTATATGTGCTTCAACTGGAGAAATAATCAGATGTTCACACCCACCAGGCTTGCAGCGCTAAGGCAACCACACCTGTAAAATCTATGTTTATATATACATACGGTTATATGTTGCAACCTCTGAATTCTGGTAATTATCTTTATGTGCATCTTACAATATCTACTTTTTTGATGGATCAATCCTGCAGGCTTTCTTTGACCATCAAATGTCTTACAGCAATGCACTAACTGCAGCTAAGAATATGCATTATAGCAGAATAATAGAGAGTGACCATGATAACCCAAGAGTTTTGTTCTCAGTAGTTAATAAACTGCTTCACCCTGCATCTGGCATAGTTACCTACTCTTCTGAAGTCTGTGAAAAATTCCTCCACTTTTTCCATAATAAAACTAAAACTACATAATTCAATTAACATAAATCTATCATGCATTTATATCTTTCCCCGTCTTCCCACTCCATCCAGCTCCTTTTCTAAATTTTCACCAGTCACATCTGCATTTGTTAATGACCTCCTTTGTAAGATGAGGCTAACTACTTGTACAGTTAGGTCCATAAATATTTGGACAGAGACAACGTTTTTTTTTAATTTTGGTTCTGTACATTACCACAATGAATTTTAAATGAAACAACTCAGATGCAGCTGAAGTGCAGACTTTCAGCTTTAATTCAGTGGGTTGAACAAAAAGATTGCATAAAAATGTGAGGCAACTAAAGCATTTTTTTAACACAATCCCACATTTTTTAACACAATAATTGGACAAATTAAATAACTGGATATAAAATGTTCATTTCTAATACTTGGTTGAAAACCCTTTGCTGGCAATGACAGCCTGAAGTCTTGAAGTCATGGACATCACCAGATACTGGGTTTCCTCCTTTTTAATGCTCTGCCAGGCCTTTACTGCAGTGGCTTTTAGTTGCTGTTTGTTTGTGGGCCTTTCTGTCTGAAGTTTAGTCTTCAACAAGTGAAATGCATGCTCAATTGGCTTTAGATCAGGTGACTGACTTGGCCATTCAAGAATTTTCCACTTCTTTGCTTTAATAAACTCCTGGGTTGCTTTGGCTGTATGTTTTGGGTCATTGTCCATCTGTATCATGAAACGCCGCCCAATCAATTTGACTGCATTTAGCTGGATTTGAGCAGACAGTATGTCTCTGAACACCTCAGAATTCATTTAGCTGCTTCTGTCCTGTGTCACATCATCAATAAACACTACTGTCCCAGTGCCACTGGCAGCCATGCACGCCCAAGCCATCACACTGCCTCCACCGTGTTTTACAGATGATGTGGTATGCTTTGGATAATGAGCTGTTCCACGCCTTCTCCATACTTTTTTCTTGCCATCATTCTGGTAGAGGTTGATCTTGGTTTTTTATATGTCCAAAGAATGTTTTTCCAGAACTGTGCTGGCTTTCTTAGGTGTTCTTTAGCAAAGTCCAATCTAGCCTTTCTATTCTTGAGGCTTACGAGTGGCTTGCACCTTGTTGTGCACCCTCTGTATTTACTTTCATGCAGTCTTCTCTTTATGGTAGACTTGGATATCGATACGCCTACCCCCTGGAGAGTGTTGTTCACTTGGTTGGCTGTTGTGAAGGGGTTTCTCTTCACCATGGAAATGATTCTGCAATCATCCACCACTGTTGTCTTCCTTGGACGTCCAGGTCTTTTTGCATTGCTGAGTTCACCAGTGCTTGCTTTCTTTCTCAGGATGTACCAAACTGTAGATTTTGCCACTCGTAATATTGTAGCAATTTCTCGGATGGGTTTTTTCTGTTTTCACAGCTTAAGGATGGCTTCTTTCACCTGCATGGAGAGCTCCTTTGACCGCATGTTGTCTGTTCACAGCAAAATCTTCCACCCACATGCAAGCACCACACCTCAAATCAACTCCAGGCCTTTTATCTGCTTAATTGATAATGACATAACGACGGACTTGCCCACACCTGCCCATGAAATAGCCTTTGAGTCAATTGTCCAATTACTTTTGAGCCCCTGAAATGAAGGGATTGTGTTAAAAAAAATGCTTTAGTTGCCTCACATTTTTATGCAATCTTTTTGTTTATCCCACTGAATTAAATCTGAAAGTCTGCACTTCAACTGCATCTGAGTTGTTTCATTTAAATTTCATTGAGGTAATGTACAGAACCAAAATTAGAAAAAAGTTGTCTCTGTCCAAATATTTATGGACCTAACTTTATACTGTACCCTATCCCCACCATACTTCTTAAATCCGACCTTCATGCCATAACCCCAACTGTTACAATAATAATAAATACATCCCTTAACACCAGCTTCTTGTCAGTCACTTTTAACATTTCTTCTGTTACCTCAATTTTAAAAAGTCTGTTCTTAATGCTTTTCATCCTATTTTTCACATTCCTTTTCTATCAGAACTTCTTGAGCATGTTTTAGGTTCCCAACTCACCAATTACTTAACTTCTGATAAACTGATGGAACCCTTTCAGTTTGGTTATAGAGCACAGCACAGCTGTGGAACTGCTCTGCTTCAGGTAACTAATGATTTACTTAATGGCAGCAGTCTCTGGACAAACCAGAATGTTAATTCTTTAAGACCTCAGTGCAGCATTTGACACTGTCAGACATGAAATTCTACTGTCCAGAATGGATAACATTCTGGGTATCTATGGCTCTGCCCTCCAGTAGTTTAAGTCCTATCTGACTGATAGACAAGACTTTTCTAGTCTTGGCAACAGCAGATCCAGCCATGCACTAGACACACAAGGAATTCCTCAAGGCTCTGTCCTAGGCCCTCTGCTCTTCTGTATCTTAATGCTTCCCCTTGGCCATATTACTCATAGCTTTGGATTGGGTTATCATTTTTATGCAGATGATACTGAACTCTATTTCAGTGTTAAAACTAAAACTTCATCAGAGCTTTCTCAGCTCACAACTTGACTCTGTGAAATTAAAACCTGGATGTATCATAACTTATTAAAATTAAATTGCAACAAAACTGAACTCCTGCAAATTGGCACTAAAGTGCAACTTAAGAAAATGAGCTCCTTTTCGATCATTCTTGCCGATGATTTTATCAGTCCTTCTTCTAATGTAAAGAATCTTGGTGTCATTTTTGATTCCACCATTTCTTATTTCACCCACATAAACCACATTAAGAAACTTTTTTACTTCCACCTCCTTAACATATCATGTGTTTGCTCATTCCTCTAGTTTTCTTTTTTTCTCCTTTAATGATGTGAAACTTGTCAATGCTTTTATCACATACCGCATTGATTATTGTAACTCCCTACTGGCAGGTGCTCCTTCACATCTTGTATCAAAGCTCCAGTATATTCAAAACTCTGCTGCAAGAGTCCTTACACGAACCAGCAACAGTGAGCAGCACATAAAACCCATACTGCTTCGCCTTCACTGGCTCCCTGTGTCTTACAGGATTGAATATAAAATTCTATTAGTAACCTACAAAGCTTTAAATGGCCTTGCACCGACCACATCAGTGATCTTCTCAATCATTATGCTCCTGTTTGGACACTAAGATCCTCTGATTCTGACAATCTTGTGCCTCACACTAACCTTCACTTTATTGGTGACAATTCTTTCAGATATATAGTACCCAGACTTTGGAATGACTTCACTCAATTAATTAGATCAGCTGACTCAATTCATTCTTTTATAAAACAACTTAAAACTCACCTGTTCAGGGAGGTTTTTAACTTGACCTAACATTCTGCCCTTTCTTTCAGTTTACCTCTCTGTTCTGATGCACAGAATAATTTGTGTGTGTGTTATATCACAAATGATTTTATTTTTTCAGGCTTTTCTTCTAGTATTGAATTTAATATTATACTCTGGTTTATTGTCTTTTATTCCTTTTAATGCTTTGTAAATCCTGCATTTATTTGTTTTAGTGTAATATGCAGAAAATATTTGTATTCAGTGTTATATAAACCCTGCTGTTCTTTCTGAGACACTGTGAAGTGCCTTAAACATGGGAAAGGTGCTATATAAATAAAATATAATAATAATAATAATAATAATAATAATAATAATAATAATAATAAT
>JANRMT010062856.1:24576524-24609574 GCA_026402145.1 Polypterus bichir lapradei | reverse complement strand
ATAATAATAATAATAATAATAATAATAATAATAATAATAATAATAATAAAAATTATTATTATTATTATTATTAATTTGGTTGTTATAATAGGATGGTGAAAAAAACAGATCTAGGTACATGTGAAATAAAACATGCATAGACACAATGATCAAGTGAGGAACTGAATCTATGCCACTGGAGCCATGGGAAAACATTGCAAACCACTGCACCTCATTGCTGCCCACACTTTCATCAATTATGAGATAAAGTGGGCATTTCTGTGCCCTGCCCCTTTCTGAATGAAGAGTGACTATGCAAATTGAGACTTAAATTACCAAATAAGGAAATCCCCATTTTGAGCAAACCAGTTCCGATGATATTTTCCCAATAACTTTGACTTACTTGTAATTTTTGCACACCTGGTCTTCAGTCACGTTTGTGCATATTGCCTAGAATGTCAATGGAATCTAGAGCATTACTGGCAAATAATTATGAAGAACTGGAATTTTAAATACATGGTACTTGTACACTTAATAGTTGATTCATTTTATTGTTAATACATACATTGCATACATCTTATTATTCTTATTATTTTCATGTGTAATGTGTTATGTACTCGTATACTGTAAGAACACATTGAATTAATCCATCTGGGTGGCATGGTGGCAAAACTTTGTTCCAGAGTTCTGGGTTTGAATCCTCCCTAACATTGCAGTACAACTTGGACAAATAAACTGTTGATATGAGTAACCTGATGTGTCAAATTATGGACACGCCACCAATCAAAGATAGTATGACTCCTCCACAATATATAGAAAACAAAATCAATAAAATTAATAGTAATTCCTTAATAATTAAGTGATTAATATGGGATATTGGCGATTGGAATGGTAGTCACATTCATATTCATATAAACGAATAGGTGCATGATTCATCCTATTATCAATATCGGTGCACAATTAAATAATGCTGGTGTTAAAGATCTAGCCTTACCCAATATAATTACAATACCTAAAGCAGGGTTGTAACAAATAACATATCCCATGCCCCCGGGTCAAGTGTTCCAATACACCTATTACCATTATTGAAGTGTAAGCATACAGAATAGTAAGGGCATTGGCACCAGTTTCATCCAGTAAATCTACAGTTGTGGACAATCACGTCCAAAAACAATCGTTTATAAGAATGTTTATACCTGGGTGACTGAAATCCAAGAGGCGTCCTGTACAAGGTGGAACTATTACTGTTTCAGAGGCTAGGACACTGTGTATTTTCCAAAAGAAGGAGAACATATCACTCTTGGAGAAGGATACATAATCCTATCTAAAGTGGAATCTCCATGTCCACATGGGTTTTTCTCCGAGTGCAAAGATGTGTATTTCGTTAATTGGTGACTCTGATCTTTCCCCGTATAAGAAACTCTTTGTGTGTGCTCTGTAATGGACTTGGTCCCTTTCTGTAGTTTTTCCTGCTTTGTGCCTCATTCTGCCAGAAAAACCTCTAGTCCCCACAACCGTGAAAAGAATTAAGCATGTCTAATACGGGGATGAAGGACTCTGCAGACTAAAGCAATAGCATTATGCTTTCACCACATGGACTGAAACTGTGATGTATCTGTAAACTCACAGGGGCTACACTATAAAAAATAAGGATATTGCCAATAAAGCACTATTTTCCAAGTCAGTTGTATTTACGAAGAGGTATGGTTAAAGGAATAATTAATTCTTGCAGATTTCTGTAAACTTTTATGTAACGACCTGCATAGTTATATCAATATATCCATGTTTTACATTCCAGCAGTCACCAGCCCTGCTGGAACTTCTGCCACGCAGCCTAATGAGTATTGTGAGGACCACCACTGCTGCATTGATAGTCCTGTTGGCATCTGTGTCAGCACTGTCCAGTACCAGCTAAATTGTATCTTTGAATGCCTGCTTATTCCTTTTCAGCCTTTCACGGAATGTAAATTCCCCTGCTGCACAATCCACCCAAAGGTTTAATTGTTTCCCCGGTGTAAGTTTTTGAATTAGTGTTTCATTCATCTCAGCGGCTGGATGCTTTCCGTTTAACTCTCTCGGGTACTGTAAACGTGAAATAAGCTAATTGAGGCACTTCAGGGACAAGTATTTACCAATTAATTACTACACCCTTTGTGAGTTCCAATGGCCTCTTGTGGATCCAGACCTTCATTAATACGTGAGCGAATGCAAACGTTGCTCCTGCTCCCTCGGTGTTCCCACACCTAAGCAGAACGGGTCTTGCTGCACCCCAATTGGCTATCTTCCCGTTTGGGGTATCGCTTCTAAGCGCTCTTGGTGTCAGTGAGTCCCCGAGATTACGCAGCTCAGGACGACGCTCTCCGGTTCGGGCTCGTTTGAAAGAGGGCGCCTTTCCGTGCCGCGTTTACCAGCGCTGACGTTTCGGCCGTCATGTGACGAGGCCCGGAGTTCCCAGGGTTCACTGTGAGCTCATTGCCCCACCCCACCTCTCCAGAGCCATCCATCTCAATATAGAAAGAAATCCGGGAGAAAATAGCGAATCTGCCCGACAAGGGTCCTGCCACCTCGGCTTCACGAGTGGGGGGCCGCGGTGAGCGCCGCGCACGGACACGAGGGGGGCTGAGAGGCTCGTGCACTTGCATGCGAGCCCCCGACAAGACGGGCCAGCAAGATCCGGAGGCTGCGAGCAGGGCCGAGCCGAGCCGAGCCGGGCCCATGTGAGAGAAGCACAAAGCGCAGCGAGCGAGTGAGGGACGGGCCTGTCACATCTGGGCAGCCAGCCGCGGAAGAAGCGCCGAGGGAGGCAGACAGACAGACGCACAGACAGGCAGGCTGTGGCGGCGCCCTGCACGGCTCCGGAGGGGCCGACTCATCGATCTCTTGCTGCTCGCGTCCCCGAGGAGGGGAGAGGGGCGAGTCTGCGACCCCGATGTGATTTCTGTCAGAGCCCCGCTGAAAGAGTGGCAGCCGTGAAGGACTCGAGGACTTGGACCGTGGTGGAAGCCGCCAGAGAGCGACCATATTAACGCGGAGGGGCGGCCCGGGCGGCGTCATCCAGTTCCCTCCTTCAGTCCCGCTCGCGCTGGAATCGGCCGCAAAGCCCTTCTGAGCGTTCTTCGGCAGAATCCTCGGAGTGGGGTGCACGCAGCGGCTCCGCGCTGACCCCCTCCCTGTCGAGCGAGCGAGCTAGTGCGTCCCCCGGCCCGTCCGGCGCTTTCGTCATCTTCACGGTCCCGCTTGTCCGCTCGGAAGATGGGCTGTCTGGGGAACAGCAAGACCGAGGACCAGCGGAATGAGGAGAAGGCGCAAAGGGAGGCGAACAAGAAGATCGAGAAGCAACTGCAGAAGGACAAGCAGCTCTATCGCGCCACACATCGCCTCCTGCTGCTAGGTAGGTACGCAAGGGCCGCGGCTGCGGCCTCGGCCTCGCCCAGATGGCGTGCCCGCCTGCCTCCGGCCTTCCAAGACGGGGAGCACGCGATAATGGCCGCCCGTGCCCCTAGCTGTGATTTCCGCGGCAGCCCTGACGGGCGCTATTTATAGCAACAGCGCAGGAAAATAAAGAGAATCGCAACAAAATCTGGGGGAATGGTTGGTAGAGAAAGCAACGAAATCCGTGTCATGTTTGAACTGAACCCAACAGCTCCCTGTAGGACAAGGCCGTACAAGGAATCTGACATTCTTGTCGTGTAAGTGGTCGTGGGTTTGTTAGTGGTGGTGCTAAACTGAGTAGATGGGTTAAAAGTAATGATCAACCTTGTATGACAAACAAGGTTTTGGGATAAAGCAGAGATTGAACCTTCACCATAGGCAGACACCAAATGTACTAGTGACAAGGAAAAGAGATGTCATTAAATTGATAAGTTGTGCACTATGTCATATGTAGTGGACATGGCAGAAGTATCCTGTACTCAAGGTTTTAACTTGACACTCAATGATACATTAAGGAGGCACCACTGCTGGGCTGAGGTATTAGTGATGCTACCCATACTACGAGATTGTACAAGCAAGTGAACAAAAAGGGATGAGGCGTGACATTTGGAGGAAGAAGTGCCCTAGATTGGAAAAGCTTGATTTTAGGTAGTGGAGTTAAGTGATTAAAACTGCAACACCCCATGTATTGGAGAAGGCTTCAGCTGTGATTGATTTAGATAGATCTATGTGATATGAAAGTTTGTGCCCACAGTGTCAAATTTTGGACAAGCTGAGTGGAGATGGAAACCTTCAATGTTTAGAGGCCCTCTGCACACATTTTTCTGTTCGTTTCCCAGGATGTGTCACTTTACACAAGCTGGAATATCAAAATGATACTGATTTTATTTGAACTCCATCCTTATGTTTCCAGCTTGAACCAGCTTTTAGGTGTCGTCTGTGTATAATAATTTCTAGTCATTGAAATGTCATTTCAGTAAAAGAATTCTGGCCATGTTCATGATATCTCACACCTGTTCCAGAAAGAACTAGGCACCAGGCGCTTAAGTGGCACACATCAGTCTATGTTCTTTTTGCTTGTTCTGTTTTCGCCATCTTGTGAGTTTACCCATACTTCAGAATTTAAGTGAAACTGTTTTATGTTAATTCTATGGGATTTTAATTAATGTATACGTTTTGTATTGTCAGGATTTTCTGCTTAGTGTATAAGTGATTTAGAAAAAGTCAATGGCAGTTTATGATAGCGTATAGTTCATGAGTTCACCTTGCAATCGATAAATGCCCTGGCTCAGTTGGTGTCCTGCATTGCACTCAGTGCTGCAAAGATTGGCTTCAGCACCCCATGGTCTATAGCTAAAAAAACTGGTTTAGAGTACGGAATGGTTGCTGTCATTTAGCTACGCTGTCAAGCTGCTTCCTTGTGTAAGAGTGTAGTTTTGCTCTTTAGGTAAGTGTGGTATGGCAATTACATTTGTATAGCAGATGTCATGATGTATGGGAGAAACAAGTGTTTATTTTCATGATTTGACCTCAGTTAAGATTAGGTGAGCATTAGGGTCAATGTTAAGTTGAAAGAAGGTTAATGCATTGGGGAGAAACATTCTGACCCTACAGGTTCAAACTGACTTGGTTGCATGTATGACTTTAATCCTATGTCTGATCTTTCATAGGTGCAGGTGAATCTGGTAAGAGCACGATTGTGAAACAGATGCGGATCTTGCACGTAAATGGATTTAATGCAGAGTAAGTTTATCAAGTGGGGGGAATTGGGCAGCAGTATTTATTGATGTTCTGTTGGATGAGCAGTCCTAAGATACCAGTTTTATTAAAAGCATAGGAATTTAAGTAAACTTTAACTCAAAAGATTCCAATTCAGATATGACAGAAGTATATTTTATTCAATGATAACAGAGTCGGTGGTTTTGGCACAGAATATACCTATATCACGTTCTCTATATTTTGAGTATTTTAGGTAGTGCTGGGCTTAGGATTTGATGAAGTTAAAAACTTTAGAAACTGTCCTTTTTCTTGAGTGCAGGAGTGGGCCCTGAGATGTTCTGGTGCCCTCTTCAGTGCTGTTTCCTGCTTTGTACCAAGTGCTGCTGGGATAGGCTTCAGTCTCCCACAACCCTGAATTAGATAAAGCCAGTTGGAAAAGGTTTAGTGTCTGGGTGGAGTTTAGCTCACTGTGCTTAGGTCTGTGATTGAGGTTGTCGTCTTTAATCTTAAGCTAGAATCTATGAAAGACTGCAAAGTTTTGGCTGAACATCAGTTTTATCCTTTATCCTGGAAGGAATGACAGTTAGATTAGTTGTGCTTACATCTTAAACTTTTTTTAAAACTAGTGATGAAGACATTTTGAATTTGTGAATATTATCAGACTTATTAATGTGATTTGATCTTGACCTCTCCATAGAGAATCTGCCTTCACCATAAATGAAAAATCATGCTTTTTATACCTAGTGGACACATTGATCTATTATTCACATCTTTGTTGAAATGAAGCATGTGGTGCCCTAGAACCATTGGCTGTATTAGAGGGAGTTTGAGTATGCTTATTCAGAAATCATGATTAGAAATGGATGAACTATGAAGGAGCAGTACCACAAATAACGAAATGGTAGTCACATCACGAGTCTGGTGATCAAAAGACTTCTTCTGAAAACTTTAGAAAAAGGAATGTCAATGCTCATTAGACCAGAACATATATTTTTCCGAAGACTTGGGCCTGTTTCACACCATTTCAGCACCATAGATATTCTTGTCAGGAGTGGCAATGGAAACCATTTGGAAAGTTGTAAAGTTCTCCAGAAGGACTGAAAGAACTCCATGGAGACGGCGTAAGGAGCTGTTGACCTTTTTCACAGTGGGTAATGTACTTCAAATAAGAAGAATGAAAAATAAGGAGAGTGTGAATGGGGAATCCCAAGAAGACGACCAGTGCAATTTTTTTTAAAAAAAAGAGCTTTATTGCCCATATAACCTTTGCTACACGCTACCTAGATGATCCAAAAGGTTCCTGGTTGGAAGTATGTTTTTTAGAAATAAGTCAAAAATAAATGTTTATGGCACAAACGATAAAATGTATATTTCATTAAAAGATATGTTCCAACAAAAACACCTCCCAAATGTAAAACTAGGTATTAAACATATAATGGGAGTAGAATAATTTGTGACACTTGGACAGCTTTCTATTAATGAAGGTATATGGAAATATGGATTGTACAAGCAAATTCCACAGGGATTTCTGGGTATTAAGAGTGTGGCTCACGCAGAATGGATAATTAAATCATAAACACCCAAGTAAATCTAAATAGAATGACAGAAGCAGAAGACATTTCCTGCTTTGAAATGGACTATTCCAAGTCGTAACCTTTTCTCAAATGATATACTATGGCATGACCTGATCTGGGAAGTTCATACAATACGCCTGATGCATCCAAGTGATTCAGAGCAGTCCTATTAAGAGGAATGAGCCCAATTACCTGTATGTCTCTGTAATTTGATCTATAGGTACAGGAAATGTCTGGTTGAAGTGATTACAACAAAAGGCAATGTCAACAATATTCAGCTCTACAGATTCACTTGCTTCTAATCAACAGTCCATATTGGATCAGTAAAGTACAATATATTTTAAAATCTTTTCGTTTTTTTCTGTCAAGAGTTTGAAGACGATGCAATTACAGTACAGATAAAATTTATACAGGAATTAGTAAGTTGAATATGCAGCAGGACCTGTTCATGCTATTTGGGAAATTATTTTGTAGTAGTACAGTGAATATGGATTACAAAGAGGATGTAAGAGAGATATAGTTCTGCATGTTTTTCAACAAACTCTGCACAGCTGTTTATATCAGTGGCTGCTTTCTGGTATCGGGAATACTGAGCTTGACATAAGGACTGATTGCTGGAACAGTGAATTAGGATGAAACTAGGAAGAATGACTGGTGCAATGGCCAGCTGGGTAGGATTATGGTATTGGAATTTTAGTATTACTTTGGCTGTCAATATGGACTTAAATTTTATTATTTTAAAATGTTACATTACAGCAGTTTGCAGATTTTTTTTTTTTTTTTAACATTTGGAGCATAGTCACATTTGGTAACTTACTCAGGGCAACACAAACATTCACAAGCCGGAATTGAACTGGCAGTCTAGAGGTTTAAAGTGTGTTAACCTTTCTTGCCTAGCTCACTTTCCCACATCGCTGTGTGAACTTGCTGCTTCACATATTTTGAAGCTTCTTTCTGATGGAGTTCTGTTATGGACTCTGCAGTTTGGCTGATACTGTTGTCTATCTTTATGTTGCAGAGAGAAAAAGCAGAAAATTCAAGATATTAAGAATAACATAAAAGAAGCAATTGAGGTAAGCGGCTATAAAAACAGGCACCTTAATGTCTCTTGGCCTCAAGTGGCTTTTTTTATCCAAACTCTGCTTTGTGTTATGCAGACTATAGTGACAGCAATGAACACATTGGCCCCACCTGTGCAGCTCGCCATTCCAGAGAACCAGTCTCGAATCGACTATATCCTCAACATCGTCAGCCAGAAGGATTTTGAGTTCCCTGCGGTGAGTGTGTTAGATCATGCTTGTTTGAGTTGATTAACTTAAAATGTTTTGATGTGGGTTTCCAAGTGTGGTTTAGTTTTGTGCTTCACAAATACTGAAGAATATCAGCTTTTTTTTTTTTTTTTTTTTTTTTTTTGGAAAGAGGGCCACTGTGCTGAATTGTGGGAATGCTGTTCATGAGATACACGTGTTGTGCTGCTTGAAGTTTGTTAGTATGCTACATACCATGTGCAGTGCAATGCATTTCTCTGTGATTTAAGTATTTTGTATGGATGTATATTTGCAGGGTTAGCAAGTGTATTGAAGTATGGTCATGTGCATTGTCATGCTTTGCAATATGAGATTTTATGGTTGGTGAAACAACCCAAAATTGCACAGCGTTAGGTGTTCGTGTTCAATCAGGCCCGGTTTTATTTTTTGCTTGCATTGTGATACTTTTCTCTTCACAGTATATCCTGTGTCCTTGAGTGGTTGACAAGTTGCCATATTCATTTTTTACTTATTTTGTGGAGGAATACCACCCATCTCAGTTTGCAGGCTTGCCAGTGTCTTTGTTCCCATTAAAGTGGCTAGATAACATGAAGACATTAGCCTGATTACATCAGCATTACAAGAATATGACATCTTTTCCAGTACGTTTTGGTTTACTTTGCTCATTCTTGTCAGCTCTGCTGTTCTCTGCTCTAGGAAAATGAAATGTGTATGTTGTATGATTTAATTGTTAAACGAAAGTGCTGTGGCATTACGTGTGAATAATACAGGGTGGTCCAGATCTAATTATGCACATCCCGATCGTCTGGAGTACTTTGATTTAAGCGGGGACGATTCCAGATCGGCGTGAAGACGATTCTTCATGTCGTCAGTTCGCACACTTCTCAATGGTCCGGGATTTTTCAGGTGATTTTCTATGGAATAAACTTAAGTTATAGCGTAATGAAAATTGCGTAATTAGATCTGGACCACCCTATAGTACCCAAGTTCCTTGTCTCTTTGAAATAGCCCAGCCTCCTTAATGGACTTTCACTTAAAAGACAACCCCTTACATGGTGAAAGACTATTAAAATAGAGGGGACAATCTGAAGAATGTGTTTGAGCATGCACTGAGATCTTCCTATTGATTGTCTGTGCTGCACTGTAGCATTTTGTTTTGATTATTGTAGCATCTTGCAGGTAGAAAATACATGTCTACTTCCATTGAAACAGGTCTCAAAGATATGTAGTAATTAGTCAAATTTAGAACTTTAACCTTTTTGGGGTGGTAGCAGCAGCATTAGTAATGCAAGATGTGGTCTCACTGACTTTTCAGACAGCAACTGCTGTTGCTCAGTGAGCTTCAGCAGAATCTTGTAAAAACTATAATGTAGTCCTTTTCCGTTTGGTCAATGCTGAAGTGGTCACTTTAAGTTTGTGTTTGTCTGGCTGCTGGTGACTGTTTTCTCATTAAACCCTCATCTGCTGTTGCTCTGAATATTTGGGTAGCACTGACATTCTGAATTTTATTTTGCAGGAATTCTACGAGCACACAAAGATCCTATGGCAGGATGAAGGGGTGAAAGCCTGCTATGAGCGTTCCAATGAGTACCAGCTGATTGATTGTGCCCAGTAGTGAGTTTCATTGTTGCCTTTTATTTATTTATTTTCAGGTTTGGGGAAAGTGATCTGCTTGTAATGTAGTGGTGTAGGCTGCTGAAGGAAGTGCGTCAAAGTCACTCTAAGTAGCTGAGCAATGAATATGGGCAGTCATGATAAATAAGCAGTAACATTTATTTTAATAAAGTTATTGTCCATTACTCAGATTAACTAGCAGGGTCAGAATTTTCTCGTTTTAGGTTTTTTTATGCCATATTTTTTGGAGTGTCTTTTTTTTTTTTTTTTTTTTTTTTCTTTGGTAAACCTGAATGTTAAAAGTGCTGTGATTCTCTTTGCCTCCAGGGGATGCATATATTTGAAAAAAGGACAGGGTTGTTGTCTTCCATTCCCATCTTAATTGCACAATGTTCTTTGTTCACTAATAAAATTCAGAATTTTCTTTATGCGCACTTCACATTATACATGTTTGTTTTGTCCTAACTAAATCCCAATTGTTCAAACCATGCTGAGGGAGTCTCGGCACAAGGGGGATTTGAGATGTAGGACTTTGCTGTAATGGGATTCTTTCTATCCTCTGGGTATCAGATATGTATTTCCTGCTTATTTATTGTGCTGAGATTTAGTTACTTAGTGGTCGTCGTCCTATTCTGTTTAAGCCATTGCATGACTCGGTTGTTTGTCACCCTGTGAATGCCTTAGTCCTGAAGCTAGCAGTGAAAAGGTCTCACTTGATATTGAAAACGGGGGGCACAGTTAATAGTACTGACCGCAAAGTGACTGATATGTCATGTGCGTGGCCAGCACGCGGGAGCGGATGCCATGACCCTCTTGTCGCTGCGTCCTGGAAGCAGCTCCCTCCCAGCTGCATGGCATGTTTATGTAAAGGAGATCCGCGGAAGCTGCTCCCTCCCCCACGCTGCTTATGTAAACGGGAGGCTGCCTGTGTGAGCGAGTGGGCGATCAAGGGAGAGAGAGAGAGAGTTGGCTATTTATAGTAAGTCTTTTTTTTTTTTTTTTTTCTTTGAAGAGGCGGGGCTGTTTGGTTGGGGGCCTAAGGAATGTGCACTGGGGGCTTGTGCAGAGAGTAGCACTTCTCATGTGCTCCAGAACTTTACATCCTCCTCCTGGCCTCTTTTCTTCTGTACTCCTTGTTGAAATAAAATTTTATGAAAAAAGATGATGTGTATATATAAACTAAAGACTGGCCCCAAGTCTCAAGGTGAGCTTGGAGCTGCCAAGTATCCTCATCCTGTGTAGCTTGGGATTTGATAGTACCCTCCTCCATTCTCTTGTTGTGCCAGGCCGTTTTGCACATTTAGCATGATCTCCTGTTCTGTGTTACCTGGATATGTTGAGCTTTACCTTTTGGTGTCCAGTGGAATTCATCTGCAGTTCAAAAGAAAAAAGGGATTGTGGATGTGGGCATAAGGGTCACTTTCATGTCACAAAAGTTGTTTGGCAGAAGAACTATAGAACATGAATTTGGAGTGGCTATTGTGTACCATTTTATATATATTTCTTCTTGACATTTTTAGCATTGCTTTTTAGATATTTAATTAAGAAGTGGTGTATTCTGGTTATAGCTACTTTTCCCCCCACTGTCCCCCGTTGAACCCTTGTCTCTTCCTTAACCTAGTTTTTCTTGGTGTTTATGATTATTTTTTTTCCTAGCCTAAAAATAAGATTCAGAGATTGTGTTTTAAATTTCTGTTAAACTTTAAGTCTTGTGAAGTGTGGGGTTGGTCCAAATGGCTGGCCTCTTTGTCGGCATTGGGTTGCTCTTCATTGCCAGCTCCTCGACATTGTGGCGACCTGTGGTTTTATACTGTTTCTTCGTACAGTATGTCAAAAGGTAAAAATAAGGTGGTGCTGTCATTTGACAAACTTTATCTGAAACGCTTTAGTCACAGTCTTAGAGCCTGGCAGTGTAGAGGAGGTCATGGGTTAAAGTACTCTTTCACTCTTTCAATGTCCAGCGTCACTTGGAGCTGCACAGGCAGCCTGGCACCTCTCCAGACCTCTCAGAAGATTTTGAGCTGATATTCTATAAATAGACTATGTGGTTCCATCACCATGGTAACGCTGCTAGAGGCCAGGGCGTCTGGGAACTATTTTAGGATTTGACTTGTAATGTCAAGTCGTTTTGCAAAGCCTGTGTTGCGTCTTTCTTCTTGCACTCTCTTTTGTGAGTTGAAGGACAGTTAAAGCACAGGCCTTATTTCTGCCATGCTTGATTTTACATGCACCTAGGACCAACACAAAACACTGCAGCTTTGCACATACAGTGTTTATCTCCCCAGCCCCCTCTGGCGTTTGGGTGTGCAAGAGATGGTGCAGTAATGGCCACCCCCAACAGAGTACAAGCAACACAGGAGAAGAATAGTTGGAGTGTGGGCCAGTTGCAGTTTTCAGTTTCTGCGTAGCATGTCTGTGTCCTACTCGCAGGACACTTGGCTATTTTTGCCAACAAGTTACTTTTTAAATAGCTGATCTCCAGAAGAGCAGGAATAGCACGTTCTTGCTAAAACCATCTTGGCTGGCCTAACACTGCATTGCAATGTAATCAGGTGAGCAGTTTACAAGCTACCACTGTTCCCAGTAGCTTAGGCACTCCCCAGTGTGGTGGCCTGATTCTCTGGTGTTCTCACATGTTTGGAAGGGCTTATTTAGCTGTCTATATTTTCCTGCATATTGGGAAGTGAGCCATAGACCCTGAAAACTATTCTTGAATACTGTGGCTTACAGTAATGAAGGGAACATGGTATTATTTTATTTATTTATTTTTTTTTTTTTTGATGCTTGGAAGGGGTTATGTTGGTGAAGGTAGGAGTACACTATTTGCTTTCCATTTGTGAAGTTTTAAATATCCTTTTGGAGATTCCATCATGTAGGTCATTTTGCAATTGTAGAGTTCTAACTACTAGCAATAGTTTTAAGTGGTTTCTCTCTCTCTCTTTTTTTTTTTTTTTTTATAAACAGTTTTTTGGATAAAATTGACATTGTCAAACAAAGTGACTACACACCTTCTGACCAGGTAAGCTATTAAAGTGTTGGTTTTGTACAAGTATTTGGATTAACTATATTCATATTCATCAAATATGATTTTATTGTAAGAAATTAAATGGGGCTTTGTTTATTCTGTGACAGGACCTCCTCAGGTGCAGAGTTTTGACATCCGGGATCTTTGAAACCCGGTTCCAGGTGGACAAGGTCAACTTTCAGTAAGTAGTCTGTTTTAATATCTAGCCCTTATCTTCTGCTAGGCTCAAACAACCAGTGTGAGTTGTTGGTGTTTTTTTTTTTTTTTTTTTTTGCTACACAGTAATGTGTATGTTCTCATTTCCTGGATTTCTTTTGTAGTGGGTTGGGGGATTTCATCCAATATAACTACAAATAGGGGGATTTTGCAAGCTTGGGAGGCTAAGATTTCTTTTATTAGAGAATGATTTGATCATCCTGGGCCATGTAATTTCTCGCATGTGAACATGACTGACATTTTCTGTTTCATTAACTGAAAATATAAATGCTGTTTAAGTTAAATATTTAACAAAATAAAGTTTCAAACATTATTATTATAATTATAGTATTGCTAAATAAATTGATGAGCACTGAGATCACTCAAGATTTTTTCATTACACAATCTTTAAACACCAGGTAAGCTGTGAAAAATAAATATTTGTCAGGAAATCACTTTGTCAGGTTTCTGACTTTATTGAGAGATTTTTAGGTTTTCATCAATATACTGAGGAGACATTTGCTGTTAAAGTATAAGTTAAATTGTAAATGTCTTAGGTTGTAAACTACTTAATGCTTTAATTTTCAAAATCTTTCCCTGATTAAAAAAAAACAACATATTTAAAGCTATCTTTGAAGTCAATTCTGTAAATTGAAGATTAATCTATTTCAAAATTCATATTATAACCAGCCTTTGTTCTGTTTTTTTGCTTGTGTGTGTTTTTTTTTTAAGTGCCGTATATGAATAATTATTGCTTATGGCTATATGCATTCTACTGGACTGACCTTAACTGTAGTAATAGCTTGTACCTGGAAACATCCCTTTTTCTCCTTCAAGTGTGCTTTTACCCCATTTGTTATATTAATGAACATTATTTTGACTTGAAAAACACAACTGATGATATAAATATAGTGTTTGGTAATTTGTTTTCAGGAGTAAGGTGTGCTGTTCTAGCAAATCTGATAACTGCATTCTGGGATTATGCACTTTCATTAGCATGTTATCATTGGAGATATACCAAAATTTATGTATAGCGGTGCTTGTTTCAATATTGTTGCAGACTAGGCACAGATACAGAGAGAGCCATTTGACGTACCTCAATTTTTACTTTCTACGTAGCTTACACATTCTGTTTCTTCCAGATACTCTAGATTTCCTTTCCAAAAGCATGCATATTAGTTTAATTACCTGATGACCCATTAAGCATTGTGGTATACGTTTAAACATGGCTTTCTGTTTTGCATTGCACCCAGTTCATCTGGGATAAGCATCTACTCCCCAAGGCCGAGAGGTGGATAGATTGCTGGACAGACAACTGTAGCCATGTCCATTACAGTCAAAGGATGAACATGAACTTTTGTTTGCACCATCATTTCTAAGTTGATTACACAAATACTTGGTGCTACATGTTTAAAATATTGCAACTGACATATTTTTGGTTACATCATTGTATTCTCCCAATTATGCACAAATCATGCATTTTATTTCTCAACTAAATAATAGGTGCCATTTCCTCAATTCAGTGCTGAAATTCAAGCCATAAAACTTAATTGTATGGAAAAGCTCTTTTGGATGAATTTTCTGTTGACGTATGGAAAAGTTTTAATAGTTTTACTGGTGTTTTACAGTATGTTTGATGTTGGCGGCCAGAGAGATGAGCGCAGGAAGTGGATTCAGTGCTTTAATGGTAGGTTTATCTTGCCATTTATCTGTCTTTAAGAATTTTTTTTATTGTTGTTGATTCATCTCATAAAAACTATAAAAACTTTTTTCTTCATTTGTAGATGTCACTGCTATTATATTTGTAGTTGCAAGCAGCAGCTACAATATGGTAATTCGAGAAGACAATCAAACAAACCGGCTGCAAGAGGCACTCAACCTTTTCAAGAACATATGGAACAACAGGTAGGGAATTGCCAAGTCAGTCTCTTAAGAAAATTGGAGGCTGTTTTATGCTAAAGCTATAAATGGACAGCATATTTGTAATAGTGTATATATTAAAGCAATTCCAGGATATTTGATAAAGGATGAAAGTTTACACCGGAAGGCATTTTTTAACTTTGGGAATTCAGGTTGTTGCAATCATGTTTTTAAATTTGACCTACTAGATTAGACTCTGTGGATGTAATATTACTGTTATATGTTTGGAAATGTCAACAAATACACAATCACAGCAATAAATACCATTGTGATTACGATTTTTCTATTCTGTAAACTTGTTTATTCCTGCCAGGTCTAGTTGCTCCCAGTGTGGAATGCTCCTGTTTCTGCCAGTGTAGGCTCTGGTCTCCTACAGCCCTGAATTTAAGCGTTTTTGAGAATTTTTTGATGATGGTGTTTATTTTTTATTTTTGTATTAATTAAAACATAAAAGCATCATTTCGTGCCTTGTTTGTTTCCAGCTCTCCCTTGACCCCAAATGGGATCTAATCTAATAAACAATGTATTATAAATATAAGCTTTTTTTAGTGTTTATTTTTAACATTATTGTCAAGGCTTGAACTAAGTCCCTGTGAAACATTTGGTAATTTCTATTTTAGTCAAATCTTTAAAGTTAGATAAAGTAAAAGTCCTTGGGTGAAGAACAATGGCTTCTATACGACTATAGTTATTCTGACTACTTCCAAACACATTTGGGGAAAAATAGTGTGTGTATTCAAGAAACTTAATGAGGATTTTAGGGAAAGAATATTTTTTCGAAAATACCTTATTTTGTTTCAAATGCTGCTTACTACTTTTATTTTTCTTCCATATTTTCATATTTTACTGCATTGGAATGGAGATGGTTTATACTCCAAACATTACTTAAGTCTTTCATCTTGTGAACAGAGACCATATTAAATTTACCTGCATTGTCTTTGCCTTGATGACCATCCTTCTATATAAAAGCAGTCGGGTGTCCTTCCGTCCCGTGAGTGCTATGCAGGTGCGGAGTTTCACACACGCCCCGTCCATTTTGTAATGCACGATGGGATTTGTAGTTTCGTTTTTCCAGGTAAAAGATGATTTTCTACTCCAGACTGTGCGAGTAGCACGGAGTTTCACACACGCCCGTCCATTTTGCAATGCACGATGGGATGTGTAGTTACGTTTTTCCAGGTAGATGATTATTTTCTACTCCAGACTGTGCAATATCTTCTTCTTCTTCTTTCTTACTATATAAAAGTGGTCGGGATTGTCCTTCAGTCCCGTGAGTGGAAAGTGTAGCAGTATTCCGCTTATCACAGACTTACTACTTGCAGCTTGCGGTACTAAGCGACATGATGTGAGCAGAGTTCTGGTGCTCTCATCGTTCCCTTGCTTTTGTGCGTGATGCGCTGGAAAAATAAACAAAATTATGTCTCTGGAAATAATTAATGTTGATGGAGTACAAATGCCTCACCGCGTAGTAAATATCAGGGGGGTTCAAAAGGGCGACCTCAATATAGAAAAAAAGTTTAAATTTCATCACAAAATTAACAAACTACGAGTATTAAAGTAATACCGCTCAAATTCAATATAACCAAATTAATGAGTTTGTATAAAATATCAAATTGATCTACATATTGAATTGCCTTAAGAAGTGGTCAACTTAAAAGTCAGTCGCCTTAAAAGGCGGGTCAGCCTAGTACTGTAAATATGCTGTTACCAGCATGTTTATGGCTTACAAACTAATAAACACAAACATTTAACATTTTGTGTTCTTATTTACTTGTAGCTTAAACACATGATATTACATTTAAAGCTGTTTGTCTACAAGTAATTCTTTTTCTATCTTTTGTGAAACAAACTAACTTAAATGACTCATCCTACATTATATTTTTGTTGGTCATTCTATGAGTTAAATACATTATCATATACAGAGAGATGACAATAAAATATATTAAAAGAAACAGAACTCCTGTGGCTTAGTGGGTGGTTGCAAGATAAATGAGATGCTGAGGAACTGGCTTAGTGTACAGTATGTAAAGCCATGTTTAATTCTGAAACCATCTTTGTCTTTGAATGACTGCCTTACCCAAATCAAAGTCCCAGGCAAAAGAGAATTTGGTGCTTGGTTGCTTAGATGTAACAACTCAAATGCATGATCAAAAAATGATGACTGACACTGGAATGCCACTCTTCTGCTGCAGAGCTCATGAATGTTTTACCAAAGTACTTGTGACAGTGTCAGTGATTATTTTTCTTGCTAACCATGCAACTCTTTGACCTTGTAAAGTAGCCTAATAGGTTTCTGAAAGTTTTCATAAGCAATTAGACTTATAAGGAGTCAAATGTCAGATAAGCACATTGCTTTTCAGATATTATATAAGCCCAGTTCAAAGTAGGCAGAGGTTTAGTAATATGAACATAAAAGTGTGCCACTTTTATTTTTCAGTATATAATGTTAGGGTCACCCTAAAAACAGACACTTCTTTGAAGCTGTTATATGCTGTAATTAACTACTATTTGAGTTGTGCTTCTTTTAAAAAGTAGAATAGTTTTTGCTGAATGTTTTTAAAATACTTGGCTTGTGTGTTTTGGGGAGGTTAACCAGTGTCTGTGGCATGTGTACTGTAGATTACTTTGTGTGATGCTGGTATAATAATATTGTACATATTGCTAACATATTATGTTAATAACAATACACTGTTGCATCGTGATTTAAATAATATGAAAAAATCCAATATCTGAATTGGACCCTCCCTGTCAAATCACTTAGCATCTTCACTCCTAGTCCAAACTAAGTTATTAGTGGATTGCAGATGAAAACCTAAGGAATTAATTGCCTTTTCTTTAGCATTAAACAAAAGCATAACTAAGCTTTTAGTTATAATGGATTATTAGACCATTGAGTAACATGCAGTTAATGGAAAACCATGATCATAATATTCCCTTCTGTAGCCTTAATTTCTACATCCTGCTTTGTTTTTCTGGACATGCTTACAGAGAAGTGTGCATCTTAAAAGAATTTGATGGCAGTGGAATGTCTTGTTCATATATTTATTAATTATATTGCCGGCCTTGCTTTGTGTGGTACATGATTAATGTCTTTGTGTATAGAAATACTTGCTGGTACAGTATGGAAAGCCAAATAATATATCCTACCAGTTTGAAGTATGGTGACTTCTAACATGACCAGAGTGGAGACTGTAAAGTTCAGCGAGTTTATGTTACACTAAGATGTTTTAGTAAAAGCATTGGGTCGTTTGCAGTGAAGATTTTTTTTTTTTTTTCTTTTTTTCTTCATTGTGGTCTTAAGTGTCTCAATCCATGTTACATCGAAATACTGAAGTATTGGAAGTACTTGTTGCTTCTGTTTCATTTTAATCATTAAAGTCAAATATACTTTTTTTTAGAAGCTGTGTGACAATTCAATGAATACTATTAGCTTTGTTATTCTAGGTGAAATTGGCAGGGAGACTGTACCTGCATTACTCTGTAAACTGGTATCCCTTCAGTTGTTTAGCTTACTTTCTTGTGACCAGTAATATAATAACAGACGTTTGCAATATTTTAGTGTTTTTTGCCTTTTTTTTTTTTTTTTTGGTTTTACCCCAATCTCCACTCTATGTACATTTGTATATTATATACATACACACAAATATATGTGTATATATAATATATATATGTGTGTATTTGTATATAACATACAGTACAGGCCAAAAGTTTCGACACACCTCCTCATTCAATGTGTTTTCTTTATTTTCATGACTGAAGGCATCAAAACTATGAATGAACACATGTGGAGTTATGTACTTAACAAAAAAGGTGAAATAACTGAAACATATTCTAGTTTCTTCAAAATAGCCACCCTTTGCTCTGATTACTGCTTTGCACACTCTTGGCATTCTCTCGATGAGCTTCAACAGGTAGTCACCTGAAATGGTTTTCACTTCACAGGTGTGCCTTATTAGGGTTATTTAGTGGAATTTCTTGCTTTATCAATGGGGTTGGGACCAGCAGTTGTGTTGTTCAGAAGTCAGGTTAGTTGGACGATCATTTATTTTTCAACAGGACAATGACCCCAAACACACCTCCAGGCTGTGTAAGGGCTATTTGACCAAGAAGGAGAGTGATGGAGTGCTGTAAATGGTCATGAAAATAAAGAAAACACATTGAATGAGGAGGTGTGTCCAAACTTTTGGCCTGTACTATATACGTGTGTGTGTTTGTATATAATATACATGTACGCGTGTGTGTATGTATGTTTGTATATAATATATATGTGTGTATGTATGTTTGTATATATGTATGTGTGTATATAGTTTATCTAGATGAAACAAGATTTGATAATACATCGCACATAGTATTATGCACAATGCCATGTTCACAGAGCACAGTGAAATTCTTATTTGCATGTAGGGATGTCATGATACCAGATTTTTTTTGTATTTGATACTAATACTAGTGAAATTATGTGATGTTCAGTACCTTTCATTACCTTGGCAAAAACAGAAATTGCATTCAGTGGCCTTTTATTGAAGTACCTCTGTTATTCAAGTGGACAATATTGTGCTGTTTTCTGTAATACAGTATAAAAAAATATAAAAACATACTGAAAAATCAGCTTTAAATTGCTGGTATATCAATCAAATTTTTATCCAACTATCATTTAAGTTAGTTAATACTGGCATTGATAAATATTAAAATGTGAAGTAGGAGAATGAGATATGTATTACTATCTTAATTGTAATGTGCAAGCTGAAATTATCGAGCATATCGCTCACTTTGCAAAAAACACACCTCTTTGTTTCCATTATGTTACATCATCACGGTGAGCCTCACCAAGTCTTCATTGTGCTAACTGTGAGAGGAGGAATTTTACCAGAAGAGTTTGAGCACTCAAATGTTTTCTGTTTTAACATTTCAGCCTGTTAATAATAAACATTGTAACAAAGGCGCTGTATAAGAACTGACTCGACACAGATTGGGCACGGAGGCAAATGCGGAACCCAACAGGGCTGGGGAGAACTCCATCTCCCATGGAGCCCTGCGGGAGGCTGAGGTATTGCACTGTCCAGGGCTGCTCCCCCTGAATACAGTCATATGAAAAAGTTTTGGAACCCCTCTCAGCCTACATAATAATTTACTTTCAACAAAAAAAGATAACAGTGGTATGCCTCATTTCCTGGGAACATCTGGGAGTACTGAGGTGTTTTCCAAACAAAGATTTTTAGTGAAGCATTGTTTAGTTGTATGAAATTAAATCAAATGTGAAAAACTGGCTGTGCAAAAATTTGGGTACCCTTGTAATTTTGCTGATTTGAATGCATGTAATTGCTCAATACTGATTACTTGCAACACCAAATTGGTTGGATTAGCTCATTAAGCCAGTCATAAGAAAAGGTATTTAAGGTGGTCAGTTGCAAGTTGTGCTTCTCTTTGACTCTCCTCTGAAGAGTGACAGCATGGGATCCTCAAAGCAACTCTCAAAAGATCTGAAAACAAAGATTGTTCAGTATGATGGTTTAGGGGAAGGCTACAAAAATCTACCTCAGAGGTTTAAACTGTCAGTTTCAACTGTAAGGAATGAAATCAGGAAATGGAAGGCCACAGGAACAGTTGCTGCTAAACCCAGGTCTGGCAGGCCAAGAAAAATATAGGAGCGGCATATGCGCAGGATTGTGAGAATGGTTACAGACAACCCACAGATCACCTCCAAAGACCTGCAAGAACATCTTGTGGTTAGTTCAGGGACTGGGGCCATTGTTAAAGTCGAGGGTTGGATGAATTCAACCAAGTATCAACAAATTCTTCAGGATAATGTTCAAGCATCAGTCACAAAGTTGAAGTTATGCAGGGGTTGGATATTCCAACAAGACAATGACCCAAACCACAGTTCAAAATCTATAAAGGCATTCATGCAGCGGAAGAAGTACAATATTCTGGAATGGCCGTCACAGTCCCCTGACTTGAATATCATCGAAAATCTATGGGATGATTTGAAGCAGGCTGTCCATGCTCGGCAGCCATCAAATTTAACTGAACTGGAGAGATTTCATATGGAAGAATGGTCAAAAATACCTCCATCCAGAATCCAGACACTCATCAAAGGCTATAGGAGGCGTCTAGAGGCTGTTATATTTGCAAAAGGAGGCTCAACTAAGTATTGATGTAATATCTCTGTTGGGGTGCCCAAATTTATGCACCTGTGTAATTTTGTTATGATGCATATTTTCTGTTAATCCAATAAACTTAATGTCACTGCTAAAATACTACTGTTTCCATAAGGCATGTCATATATTAAAAGGAAGTTGCTACTTTGAAAGCTCAGCCAGTGATAAACAAATATCCAAAGAATTAAGAGGGGTTCCCAAACTTTTTAATATGACTTTATATAGTCAAGGGGCATCTCAGCCGGGCATGTGACCCGGCCCTCTGCCACAACATTAACAAATAATGTTCATTGTGGTTTCATTACTCTTTTGTGGTGGTTTGCACGAAGTGTCACATCATGAATCTCAATGCAGAAGCTTTTGAAGGTTAACCAGATTCAAAGCCAGAGTGTTACGATAGGGTAACTTAGTCACGTGATCACATTTGCATTCTTTCCTCACTCATGCTGCTTGATCACCTTCACTTTTGTATTGAGGTCAATTGCCTTCCCCCCCACCCCCTGTAATTGTAAGATAAATGTAAATGAACGTAATCAAAACTGCTGTAAGTAATAAATTGAGATTGAGATAAATGAGTTTTGCAGAGCTCCGTAGGTGTCGGGCAAAAAAAAAAAAATTGTTTGAACGGATGTTTTTATTTCTGTAAGAAGCATATGCCTAATGGGCATGTTTTATTTCACAAGCCGTCTTGGTTTGGGGTCCTCGACTCAAACACATTTTTTCATTTCATTAGAAGTTGGAGCAGGTAATGACACAAGGGAGGGAGCAAAAAAAATTAAGTCTTTTTAGCAACTATTTCAAAAGAACACAAATTCAGAGAAGGCAAGTTTCTCCACACTGCCATTGAAAAAGAGATCAAGGGCTACTTGATGATACTTGAGGTGGAGTGATGTAAATCCACTTGAGTGGTGGAAAACACAAGAATTATATTTCCTCAAATTGGGGTAGCTTCAAAACAAAAAATAAACCTGTGCATCCCTGCCTTAAGCAGCCTTTCTGAGAGGGCTTTCAGCACTGGAGGAACTGTTGTAACATGTATCCATGCTGCTGTGGACAGACTGGTGTTTGTGTCACACACCTTGAAGTTTCCTCAGTAGAATTTTACAATTATTTTTTCTGATCTCTTTGTGCAATATTGGACCGAACTTGAAGTTAGTAATTTGGTTAAAAATGCTATAGGTTTAGGGTTTTTTTTTTTTTTTTTTTTTTTTTCCCCCCCATCTTTTGTGCACTATACGACAGATCTTGTTTACAAATGCTATACGAGGTTTGACAGAACTTTGGATTTTTACACTATAGTACAGTATATTAAGATTTTTGTTCTTGCTTGTGTGCTTCACAATTCACCTTACAGAAGAGCAGTTTGTTTATCCAGACTGTAATGTTAATGCCCTGTAGTTCAATTATGATTAGTATTCCCTTTGGATTCATATCTTGTAACACTTACTCTTAATTTAAACAAATGCTTTCGTTATAATAGATTTGTTGGTCTTTTGTGTAAATCCTGTAGGCCAGGATTGTTTGATCTCAGTAATACTTTGACTGGTGATTTTTAATGTTTTTGTGTTATTTCACTTAGGTTTTAAGTAAGACCGTTTTATTTTTCTGCCCCCAACTGTTGTTTCTGTAAGGATATTAATTGTAGCTTACTAATGAGACTATTAACAAGACCGAGCTAGATCAAGAAGACTTTTACAAACCTATTTTTAAAGGATGGAAAATATTGTCTAATTACTATCACCAAAGTCCCATAAAATATGAAGATGTAATTTTGTGTCAATATTGTTCATCCCCAATGCAGATATTGGGATTGGGCCCCCCCCCCCCCCCCCCAATGTGTAACTACAAATAGGAGATTTAGAATATGGGGAGTTTTCAGCATAGGGTTTATGAACTACACTATTTATATTAGTATGTGCACATTTTGCATTCTCTGAAATTTTCTCTCCAGTAACTGAAACATGCTGCTTAAAATCAATACTAAAAATCAAAATTCAAACATTACAGTGTTTATACTGATGAATCAGTGAATTTCAGAATAATTCAGGGTATTTCCATTTAAACAAACTAACTCTGTTTTTGTGGCAACATACTTTTAAAGTCTGGTTTGTCACTGAACTACTTTGTTACATTTGTAACATTTGCTATTTTAAGACTTATTTGCCACATTAGCTGGTTAAAAAAATATTACTAAAGTATAATATTTAACAGAAGAGTTGAATTAATTCAGTTTTTAAATATCAAATTCCAGGGGATTTAATTTTCCAAATCTTTTTTTTTTATTATTATCATTATTAAACGATTTGTCCCAATTTCAAGTGATTTCAGAACACCTGATAAATAAGGTTTCTTGTGTGAGAACTCACACTATGTTATTGCTTGATGTTTGCCAGAATTTGAAAATTACTTGGGCAGTTTATAACTGTAAGAAAGCATTACATTCTTCAAAGCTCTGTGCAAATTTGTGTTTTCACTTTTGGATTATACTACTAAACATTAGCTTGCCTTCAAAAACCAAAGGAATGACATCAATTTAGTATTTGCAGATTCATATTTAGAAATAAATTATGCTGTTGTGCTTGTCTAGCTAACTCCATATTTTGCAGTTATGCAGTTCATTTAACACAGTACATGTCGTATCAATAGGAAGATGTTTCTTGTCATTTGAAGCATTGAAATATTAAAATTCTAGCTGCTCATGTCATCACAGTGTGTAGTAAAGTGAAATAGCCACTTTGTTTGAATCTTTCTTTGATGTTTTCTTGCTACAACTGTTGTCAGTGCTGCCAGTCCTCCAACATCCTACCTTCCTATATGCGTAACTGTGGATGCCTGTAAAGTCTACCCCCCCCCCCCAAATCTATTAGAACTGTATACACCAATTAAGAACGGAATGGGGGCTTGGACTGATGGGCACCAATAGAAGTGCTCCTTACAATCAGAATGAATTTAGTTTCTGAACTAACTCCATAATGGGATAAAAGTGGCAAAAATAAGAGCGTGTGTGTGTTTTGTTTGCTTAAACCTGTTTGATTCCTGCACCGGCACTGAAAATTATCCTGCTTCAAACTCGGTGCATTTCCAGCCATGATTTCTGCTGTTTTCTTTTTGACACGTTGGTGAAGTGCTGTATCATCACCGTGCTGCCATTTCCATATAACATTTTACTCCTGGTTTTCTCCTGTATTGTGCCTTCCAAAAAAAAGTGTTTACTTGCAGTCAGACAATTATACAGTAGTACAGTACCAACTTTCTGTGTACTGTTGATACTGTAAAAAAACTAGTACTATTAATTTTTGGGACTTTGGTATTGACTTGATACCAAAAAATCTACTTGGTGACATCCCTACTGCATGTGCTAATCAACCTGCAACAGTTCACCATTTTTAGAAATTATGCTTAGTGAGAAGAGCTACTTTAAAATATCTGTCAACCTTACCTGAAAAATCTCTGAGCATATTTATGATTAATAAAATTTCTAATTTGTCTATCTGAGCAAAGACACATTTGAATAATATCAAATAAAAAAACCTAGTCTGGCAGTCAGTGAAAAACGGGATGATTGTTTTAGGTTGTGGTTTTGTTCTATGGCTGGTTTGGTTTCCCACCCCCTTTGGCATTTGAGTAGCATAATCCTGATAGCAGTTTAGTACTAATTCCTAATTCATTTTTCATTTATGTTCTTTTGTTGTATAAATTGCCACCCAGGTATAGCCTGCTTCATTTAAACTCACCCATGATTGCCCTTAATATTTGGTCCATAATACTCCGTGGGTAAGTGTAGCTCAAGAGGCTTCAGTGGTTACACAATTTTTTTTTTCTCTTCTCCCATTGTATTAGTCTATTCAGAAGCTCAAAGTGTGGGTGTGTGCATTGAGTGAGTACCAGTGACAGACCGGTTTTGAGTTGTTTCCAGATATGCCATTCAACCTCTTCTACAGAAGCATAAGCAAACTGGCAAGGTTTATGTTGAAAGATAGTGATCGGGCACAGAAGCCAAGTGCATCAGCTCACCTCTCTTCTGAATCCTATGATGTCTGGCAATGGCTATCAGCACAAAACTGGCTAAAAATGTAGGGACCCTGGTACATCTATCTACAGTCCAGAGAAGTCTTATAAGATGTGGTCTTTATGGAAGGGTTGTAACAAAAAGCCATTCCTCTGAGGTGGAAATAAAGCCATACAATTCACCTACACATGAAAACAAGCACTGAGATGCAGTAAAATTGAAGTAGGTGTTCTGGACTAATTAGTCAAAATTTAAAAATTTATTTGATCAAAAGAAGTGCAAGCAGTACCATCCTACAGTACCAGTACAGTACC
The DNA here is from genome assembly GCA_026402145.1 of Polypterus bichir lapradei. NCBI lineage: Eukaryota > Metazoa > Chordata > Cladistia > Polypteriformes > Polypteridae > Polypterus > Polypterus bichir. Next base: position 24,584,367 of record JANRMT010062856.1, on the reverse strand, counting down.
ATCAGGGTGGCATGTAATTGGTCTCATCTACATTCTGCAGCATCATTTTTAAAATAAAAGGCTATCTGCAGAGAATACACAAACATGGAATACCACTACAGATAACCCTGCCCTACAACACAGATCTTGATATTGACCCACAATGAGATTACTTACAGACAGAGAAACAAATAAGGCAGACAGAGTGTGCAGTGGAACTGTGGTAAGTTTTCCAAGAGTCTTGGAACATCCTATTATAGGAGTACTTTCAGAAGCTGCATGCAAGTGGACTTATGAGAAGGTAAAGGCTGCTCACACCTAATATTGATGTATCAATTTTTCTGTACTTTCTAGTAATTTTATTGATAAGGACTACTCATGGCATTTTTTTTTAAACAGCACTGTGTATGTTACATACATATAAAATATGATATGATATAATACACATCCCTTTAAATCTGTGGATTCAGTTTCAGGTGTAGTTGGCTTACCATGGCCTGCAAGTACTACATTTAAAATTCCAGAAATAAATGATCGCCAGATTCCATGTGCAAAGCATAGCTGCATCCCTGTAGCATGTAGGTGTGTACTTCTGTGGCTCACGTGTCAACAAATACAGTATAAGCCAGCATCTGGCATCCTTGCTGTCCATATTAATTACTCCGTTATCACGGTGTTGCAAAAATAACTCTTAATTTTGCTTAATGATGGCCTCAAAGTGCAAAATACATGTAGTTATGTTGGCAGTTCTTCAAAACCTAAAGGAAGCTTTGAAGCACTTCCCATCAGTGAAAACAACAAAAATGGAAAAGCCATTGAGTAAACACATTTTTACATTTTATTTCTTAAAAAATATCTTATTGTGGGTAAACTGTGTGTAAGATATTTTTCATTGTGATGGTAAAGCTAAAACAACATAATCCCATTCATTTGAGAGAGAGAGAGCACAAGTAGTATAATGTACAATGTAAATGAAAAATGCCTTTTCAGGGTTTACATACATACACACACTGTATTCCATATGTACTGTATCTGTGTGTAATCTGCGAGAATCACATTGATCTGATAGTGTTTCTTTAGTTTATCACAAAATTCTGCATAATGTGCTAAAGTTTTTTGTTTTGTTTATTTTATAGTGGAGTAGACCATATGAATGAGAGTGTATTTAGTTAAACATCATTTATCTGGTCCACTTGGATTTTTTTATATTGATTACTGAAAGCTTTTCTCATATGCTATAACTATGTATATGAAAGTAAAGGGACAAGAGGTTAACTTGTTGCACCACTAACAGAACACAAAGCACATTTCAAAAATAAAATTGTTTTCAGTTTTCATAACAATTCGATGTAGCTGAAAAACCTGAACCTGTCTCGTTTAATGCTGGCAGAGAGTAAAGAGAAGTAATTATTCTGAATTTGGTCTTGTGGCTCTTATGCTAATTAAAGATCATTGTGGAATATAGAATGCAAAAAAGCACAAGAGCTAGTCATCAAAGACCAGCAAAAGGACTATGTAAGGTCATAATAATTGAATTATCTGTATTTTATATGTTCACAACATGCAAAATGCCTTTTTAAAGGAAAAATGTGTGATGTAGACTTGAATGCCAGTTGGATCATAAATTGATATGATTTAGTAGATCACAATACATACTACTGCCCTAGGGATCTGATGGTGTTCGTTTTTATTTGAAACTGGGAATAACTGTAGATGTGAGAGGTGTTTTGAGGCAATGGAACTGGACATTCTCTGATCTGGAGGGATTAAAGCTGACACACAAACACTGGCGAATCTGCCGCCTTCATATCTCACCGTTGCTTGATTTTTTTTTTTATTTTTTTTTTTATTCAGTTTTATTGAGTGTTCCTGCTCACACTGAATTAGTATGCGCCTTTTGATCTATGATGTCAAAAAAAAAAAAAAAAAAAACAGAGACCTAGGTATATATGATATTTGGAATTATTCATTTTATGACCTGTATATTACATTTCGGAAAACATTGTGGCACGGATGCAACATTATTATTATTATTCATATTCATTCGCATAACATCTTGCGGTTGTAATCAGTGACAGTGTGGTGGTTTTTTTTTTTTTTTTTTTGTCCCCAGACCCCCGATCTTGCCAGACCCGAGATGTTGCTATATGCTGTTTCTTTTGTACTGCAGGACATGCAGAGGTAACGAATAGTACAGAGAGGTCATTTCAGCACTATATGTGATCATCAAATTCAAATGCTCACAGTTCACACACACAAGGACCGTCCTTCCTACATTTACGACGTGTGTACCTGTTTCAATGCATAACTGCTTTATGCAGTTAAAATACACATTAGAATAAATAATTACATATACATAAAAGTGAATACATATTAGATTAAACACAATAAAATAGAGGACATCTGTTAAGATTAAAGAATAGAATTGATGATCATTATAAATCATTAAAGGTCTTGGCTTTGCTTAAAACTGACAGATACATGGGCACCCAAATGAACAATGGCAGTTTGTTTTACAACTGCTTGTTAATAAAGTAAAAGGGTGAATCACCCATGGTAGAAAGCGTTGTACTGTATTTGGGGCAATCAAATAATTAGTGAATGCTGACCAAAGTGAACTGTTAGAAGTGGATGAATTGAGGAAATCTCGAAAGTAAGTGGGATGGTAGCAGTAACACACACATACAAGGAAGAGAATCTTATACTAGATCCTCTCCTTAACAGACCGCTTTTAGGGGAGGCCAGCAAACAGAGTTCCAGTATTACAAGTGGGTTAATAGAGAAAACATAGACTAGCTTCTTAGCATTTCAAATAGACAAAGATGACCTGAACTTGGATATGTTTCTAAGGTGGTGAAAAACAAGTCACATGGAAGCAGTGCTGCCCATTACCACTAAAATAATAAGACCAGACATTTTCCAGCACAGGGTACCCACCATAATTGCTTCTGATTGACCACATTTTTGATGCAGATGTTTCTCACTCATGCAGCTCTGGAACACCAAATGACCACTGAAAAAGGTGTAGAAATAAGGCAGATCTATTTTACATTAAGACTTCAAGCATTCACATTTGCATCACCAGGATAGTTAGTGGCCTTCTCCAAGACAAAAAGATTTTCTGAAATTGGTAGACTTTAATTGTGTAAAAATAAAAATGTGTAAGGTCTGAAATTAGATTCTCTTGTGATATTTAGGTAATCTTATCAGTAGTCAAATGGGACAGACACATGCTGGATTGCATGTTTGGTGTTGCCAATCTGGGTGTGAAGTTCACATGATTTTCAAAGACTTGTTGAACATTGTATCTTAAACATATTTTCTTAATTATTTTGTTAAATAAAGTACAGCATTTAAGTTTTTTAAATAAGGTCATTGCAATTCTGTTTGTTGAGGCAAGTGGTCTTCATTCTTTTTATAGGCATGCCTTGGTTCACGTTCTAAAATAGTTAGGTCCTCGCTTTTAGCTGGGGATTATCTAATGTTTTTAGCATTACATCTGCTGTTGTGATTAGCAGTGTATACTTTGATTAACTGCAGTGAACAGAAATACATATACATAATATTATATTTACATAATAAATAGAGATCATCTCTGAGAATAGTAATTTCACATTAAATTTGTTTAGATTGCTTATTTTTTAATAAAGATAATCGACTAAGACATTTAGAAATTACAGTGGCATTCAAACATTTCTGTTACTGTGAACATCAGGTCATCAAGCAAAAGATGACCTGATTTCCAAAAGGCACAACATTAAAGATGACACATTTGTTTTCTATTTAAATCAATATATATGTATATTTTTTAATTTGCATCATTTTACAGTTGCAAAATAGCAAAAAATAAGAGCTCAAAGTAAAATTTGGATACACAACTTAGTAAAAACCTATATGAAAAGTATTAAATGTAAACATTTTTTATAGCTAGCTATTAAGTGTTTCAGTTCTTATTTTGGGGAGTACTGCCCATTTGTCCCGAAAAAGGCTTCTAGCACTGCTCATTTGATTTTTGATGATGATTAGCTTGGGGGACTATGAGGACTGTGCCAAAACGTTCATTTTGTGCCTCTTAAGGAATCCATTGTGGATTTTGAGGTGTGTTTTGGATCATTCTCCTCTTGTAGAAGACATTGTCTTTTCATTTTCAGCCTTTTTTTTTCCTTTACAGACAGTGTGATGTTTGCTTCCAGAATTTGTTGGTATTTAATTGAATCCATTCTTCCTTTTACAAGTGAAATGATCTCCACGCTACTGGCTGCAACACAAGCCCAAAGTATAATTGATTCACCCCCATGCTTAAGTGTTGGAGAGGTTACCTTTTTTAATCCAAACATACCTTTGCAGATTGTTGCCAAAAAGTTCTATTTTGACTTCATCAGTCCACAGGACTTGTTTCCAAAATGCATCAGGCTTGTTTAGTTGCTCACTTGCAGACTTCTGATGCTGGATTTTGTAGTTAGGGTTTTAGGTCATATTTGTGTAGGTGTTGTTGCATGGTAGAACTAGGGATGCTCTGATAAATCAGCTGCTGATTGGAGTCAGCTTTTATTTTTATATCTATATCTATATATCTATATCTATATATATATATATATATATATATATCCATACACACTAGCAGAATACCCGCGCTTCGCAGCGGAGAAGTAGTGTGTTAAAGAAGTTATGAAAAAGAAAAGGAAAAATTTTAAAAATAACGTAACTTGATTGTTAATGTAATTGTTTTGTCATTGATATGAGTGTTGTCATATCTATCTATCTATATATATATATATATAACTACATATATACACACACACTTATACTATGGGGTGCCAAACAGGCAAATACATTGATTTTCTGAATATATAAAGTCAAAACCTGAATATATAAAGTCGGCGTCGAAATTTATAAAGTCGTTCCTGATTATATAAAGTCAACATCGGAGTATATAAACTCATTCCTGAATATATAAAGTCAAAATATATTGATTGAAACGACTCTGAACTGAACTAAGTTAACAAAAACGTATTCAGAAAAATAAATTAAAAAAACACTGTTCAGTTAATGTTTTGAAAATGATGCATGTGCCCTGCCCAGGATTGGTTCCTGCATTGCACCCAGTGTTGGCTGGGATTGGCTCCAGCAGACCCCCGTGACCCTGTGGTCGGATTCAACGGGTTGGGAAATCGACGCTGACTTTATATATTCAAGTTTTGACTTTATATATTCCAGCGCTGACTTTATATATTCAAGTTTTGACTTTATATATTCAGAAACAAGTTTTGACTTTATATATACCGACGCTGACTTTATATATTCAAGTTTTGACTTTATTCCGACAGTGACTTTATATACCGTATATCTTCTAGTAGTGGCCGGCTTCTTATTGACACCCGTTTCCAATAAACTCCGGGTTTGAAGAGATGTTGCGATAAATAGACGCCGGTCTCTAATAGTAGCCGGTCTCCTCTTTTTAGCGCCGGTCTGTAGTAAACGCCGATCTCCAATGACCTGTTAACCTTTACCTCCACTAACACTTTTGCCTTCAGAAGGGTTGTGCAGGTGTCTGTTCGTGTCACTGTGTTCTTGTGGCCCATGTTTGTAGTGTGAGAGATGGGAAGGAAACGGTCATTTGATTTAGCATTCAAACTCCGTGCAGTAACATACGCAAAAGAACATTCAGGCGAAGAAGCTGCACGACATTTTGGGGTGGATCCGAAACGTATCCGAGAATGGCGCAAGCAGATGACTGATATTGAAAAAACGGCGGCAGAAAAAGGTGCCGGAAGTAAACGATTGCCTGGTGGAGGAGCTAAGAAAGTGAGTGAAGAATTAGATGAACTGGTGTTAACATGGATTATTGAACAAAGACTGAAAGGTGCGCGTGTCTCCAGGAAAATGGTCCGCACGAAAGCGAAGAGGATTTTTGATACGGAGATTGATGATGCTTCAAAAGGAAAAGAAACGTTCGTAGCCAGTGCTGGCTGGCTTGACAAATTTATGAAACACCATCATTTATCGCTCCGTCGGAAGACATCGCTGGCGCAGAAGGATCCAGAACAAGTTATTGACAAGCTTGTCTCTTTTGTGATGTGGGTTGCCAATCAGCGAACTGCAGATGGAGTTAAGGACGGCGAAATCATTGGAATGGACGAGACATCTGCTTGGTTCGACATGCCTGGTTCTACAACAGTCGAACCAACTGGCAATAGGAGTGTTACATTAAAAACTTCTGGTAACGAGAAATCTCATTTCACTGTCACATTGGCAGCGAAAGCAGATGGCACAAAATTGAAACCGTTTATTGTATTTTGGGGCGCAAAGCGAGAAGTGGCAAGACTACAGGATGTCCAAGAAGCTGTGGTAGCGACCTCAACAAACGGATGGATGAATCAGGAATTAACAATAATGTGGTTGCAGAAAGTTTGCGGCGTTTTCTGTTTCCGAAAGAGACTTCTTGTCTGGGACGCTTACCACTGTCACATCAGTGAGGAAACGAAACGAGCTGAAGAAATATAAAATGTCAACGGCAGTTATCCCTGGTGGTTGCACCAAGTACGTCCAACCTGCTGCTGATGTTTGGAACAAGCCCCTCAAAGACAAGCTTCGAGAGTTGTATGATAATTGGATGGCAGGGGAAGAAGATAAGGGGTTTACAGCTGGCGGAAATTTGAAAGTGCCGGCACTACGTTTGTTAGTAACGTGGATAGCTTGGCAAGAAATCACCCCAGAAATGATAAGAAAATCCTTCAAGGATTGTGGAATCATCAATGCATGCGATGGATCTGAGGACCATCTTATCCACTGCTTTAAGGAGGGCCAGCCATGCCATGCTGGGAGTGCAAAACTGATTACTGCGCGACAACAAGCAATGGGAGTACCTGTATTGCCATCACAAGAAGAGGAAGATGAAGAAGAACTCGCAAATAACGAAGCAATCATTACCTATTCAGACGATGAGTAGATGGTAAGTACTGTACTTTATTGTATCTTATCCAGTCTCACGTCGTAATGTATACGTTTGTGTGAGTTTGGAGCTTATTGCATTTCCTTATGTTCCGCAGGGGACTTGTCGGGCTGATGAGCGCTTTCGTGCGAAATTCGGACTGGTGCAGGCCAGTGCTGGTGGCATCATTGGCAAGAAAGTTGACGTCTACCGTACCTGTTTTTCATGCTTACGGTAGTACCATATACTGCTTTAATAAGACCGTACTGCTGTACTGATAATTTCATTAAATCCTGAAATGTTCATCCGGTGGTGTTGCCTACATTTTGTGACCGTAAATACGGTACCATACCGTATTTTACTGCCAAATGAACCCCATTTACCCATCACTATTCCGTCTGCGAGGCGAATAATAGCCGGTCTCCAACAACCGCCGGTCTCTTTTAAACGCCAGGCCGTCCGAATAATTTTTTGAATAAACGCCGGGGCTACTATTGGAAGATATACGGTAATCAAGTTTTGACTTTATATAGTTAAATTTAGTCATCATTGCATAAATTTTTCTTCACCATAGAAATTTAAAGACTAAATTCAACTTCCATTCCTACCAAAGATATTTCTGGCGACTAAATAGAACCTACTTGTATCCAAATTCGAGCTATTGAGCTGTCGCCTGCCTGCCTAAATAAGTCACCATCGCTTCGCTATTACTTTTTTACCGTTCATTTAATCATGGCTAGTGGCGGAAAAATTATAAAATGGAAGGAGGATTACACTGAGTATGGCTTTACCAAAACAATTATTGATGGCAAATAAAGTATCGATTATTCATAAAGCTTCAATTGGTGATCTGTTTTTCTGTGTTAATCTCATATTTTTTTCATACTTGTTCTCAAACCAAGGGGGTGCGAGGGTAAAATGAATCGGGAAGCG
>JANRMT010062856.1:24540896-24571524 GCA_026402145.1 Polypterus bichir lapradei | reverse complement strand
GTTAAAAGAACAAACATTCAAATTTCTTTACTCTTATGTAATTTTATATAAAAAATATACTTAGATTTTAAATATCCCAAAAGATTTTGCTCTCCATAAAAATATATCCTGTCAAAATTATACAAATTCAAATATGAACATGCTGCATAACAAAACCTGGAAATATAAATAAAATGTGTTCTTTTCAGCAATAACAAATCAAATCATTCAGTTGTCTTTGCTCTTATGTCATTTTATCAGAGCTGGACGCCTGGCATCTTTTTTTGGCAACAAGTTCGTTTATGTTTGGTGTGAGGTTCTGTGTTGTGGAGATTCTCAGGATGGACTGCAGGTGCTCATCAGTGAGGCGACTCCTGTGTGCTGTTTTGTTAGTCTTCATCACTGAGAAGAGCTTCTCACACAGATATGTGCTACCAAACATGCACAAGGTTCGAGCCGCATGTAGACGGACTTTTTTTGTTCTTCAAAGTCACCAAAGCGCCGTGCGAACTCGGTGCGCTCAGTTTATCAGCAAATTGCGTATTTGGGAACACCGTAGTGACGACTTGGTTCAACATTACTTGGCAACAGGGAAAGTGGGGCAAGTTGCACTGGTGAATTTGTGTCTCCCATAAAAGCAGCTTCACTTGAAATCACTTTGTGATTGTGCACGGGTAAAAACGTCCGCTGAAGTGTCAGATTCTTATTTAATTCTTCTGCTTTCTGTATCTTCTGCATTGCATTCAGGTCTTTCAGGTTATCCTGATGTTTTGTCTCATAGTGCCTTCTTAGATTAAATTCTGTAATTACAGCCACATTAGCTCCACAAATGAGACACACGGGTTTACCGGCAATGTCAGTAAACATATACTCAGCCTCCCATCGGTTTTTAAAGTCTCTATGTTCAGAATCACCTTTTCTTTTCGGCATCGTGTGGGCTAGCTTCGCAATAACTTGCAGCATCATAAGCTAGACTTGATTAACGCGGTAAGTGTTCGGCAAGGCAGCTGAAGCGCTGCATTATGGGATCTGTAGTTTATTGTGTTACCAGCGCTTCATATACCCGGGCCATTAATAACAATAATACAGTATATAAAATGATCTCGCGGGCCGGATATAATTGCACGCCGGGCCGGATGTGGCCCGCGGCCCTTGAGTTTGACACATATGGACTAAATAGAACTTGAAAAGATATATTTTTTCGTACATCGAGCCCGCGTGCTATTGTGGTTTTGCCTGCATGCCTCAATAAGTCATCCTCCCCTCGCTCTTACTTTTTTACCGTTCATCTAATGGATACACTGAGTATGGCTTTACCAAAACAATCATTGATGGCGAATAAAGTATCCATTATTCGAGTATGTAGATCGGGGTATATATATACATATATATATACCCGCGTATCGCAGCGGAGAAGTAGTGTGTTAAAAAAGCTATGAAAAAGAAAAGGGAACATTTTAAAAATAACGTAACATGACTGTCAATATACAGTATTTGTTTTGTGAGTGTTACTGAGTGTTGCTGTCATCAAGGATTTGATTATCATTATTTCTTTCAATCAGGTTCGTATTTGTAGGATGTGTTGTGTTCAAGTTACATTCCGTGTTTGTCAATCGTTGTAAAGATGACAGGTTTCATTCATCGATTCGTTTCTTACTGCATCAATAAACAGCTCGTCTTCTTTATCTGAGACCTGACACACTGCATGCACGGGTTTGTTTTTTTTTTCCACACTGTCTTCCTTTAGCGGGACATTGACTTTTTCCACCGTGTGCTTTGTTTCCGCAGTAGCTGCATTTATGAATATGCTTGTATGTATCAGACGCTTCATATTTTTTGCTGCCTTTTCAATTGTGTAATTCGGTTTTTGTTCAGCGCTCTTTGGAACTGTTGCTTTTTGTCTGTGCACTGCGTCAGTTCACGTGAGCCGCTCGGTGTACATGCATCGAAGGTTCCCAGCTGTGCTGGTGCCATCTCGTGCGATGTCCATGGCTGTATTTAATGTTACCGAAGTCCCGGTACTTAAAACTTTCTCTCGCAGTTTCGCTGAGTTTGTGCCAAACACCACCCTGACCATCTCATCTTCCTCTGCATAAGCACAGTCCTTCACCCGTGAATATTTAGTGGCAGTTTGCTATTGGATTGCCGCTGACGGACGGCCTTATATGGGCAGGCACTAAATTACAAACGTCAGCGGCAGCCTGTCTATGAACTTAATTTAAAGTGTAGATTTACATCGTGCTTTGTTTCCGAAGTAGCAGAACTCATGAATATGGTTGTATATGTCACTCGCTCGCTTCTTATTGTTTCGCTGCCTTCTCAATTATATAATGCATGTTTTCTTGAGCGCTTTTTGGGGCTCTTCCTGGTTTTCTATGTACTGCGTGATTACATGGGAGGCGTGATGATGTCACACGAAACTCTGCCCCCACGGCGTTCAAGCTCATCTCCATTACAGTAAATGGAGAAAAACAGCTTCCAGTTATGACCATTACGTGTAGAATTTCGAAATGAAACCTGCCCAACTTTTGCAAGGAAGCTGTAAGGAATGAACCTGCCAAATTTCAGCCTTCCACCCACACGGGAAGTTGGAGAATTAGTGATTAGTGAGTGAGTCAGTGAGGGCTTTGCCTTTTATTAGTGTGTGTGTGTGTGTGTATATATATATATATATATATATATATATAAAATAGAGAGAGAGTGAGTTGTGTTTTTTTTTTTTGGTAAAAAGTGTCTTATTGGTAAAAGGGTCGATCGTCAAAAGTGATGTTTTACAGTAATTTAGTTGCAGTGCTCCTTTACAGAAGGTAATGTGGCAGTTGAGCCAGCGCTCATCTCACCCGCAACAAACCGTGTAAACAAACTGCAGCAAGTGGAGGCTTTGTTTTATCAGTGAAGGAGAGATGTATATTAGGCTTTACTTTAAAGAAAGTGGAGTAATAAACTGAAAACAAATAATCTGAGATGTCATCCGTACACCGCTTGGGTTTTGGCAGCGAGCTAGTTTAAAATGCAGAAGCTTAGGCTTTTAATTGGAAAAAGAGAAGATAAAGACAAATTTGAAGAGGCTAGTTTTTCTTTTTTAAATCTACAAAAAGATGTGTACTGTTTATTATTTGTTGCTGTGTCATACAGCACAACTTTCGTTAAACAAGTACTACATAATTAAAATTGTAATCCGTATTTTATAATTAAACCTCAAGAATTATGAATGTCTAGCTGATACACTGAAGGAAAAAACACACCTGTATAAATATAGCAAATGTGTTTTTAACAGCAAAAAGCTGTAGTGCAATTAATGATTTAAAATGATAAAAACCTATAAGTGCATGCCATTTACATTTAAGCAGTGTTTAATATCTATTAAATGATTATGTGGGAATATATTATATATTTTTTAGTGAAATGGTGAAAATTATTATTTTTTTATTAAGCATTGTTTTAGATGTGTACATTAAAGAAGAAATGAAACAATACGACAGCTTGTAATTATGAGAAGCATTTTATTTTATGCCATGTGTATTATGGATAAATATTTTATACATATTTTATTCGTTAAAGTATGCATTTTAAGGAAATTTTTTTTATTTTAGTGTTTTATGGCCAACAGAAGTTCATTTTATTAATAAAAAAGAACAGTTAACACCTGTGGTCTATAGTTTAATTATAAAAAGACACTTTTTAATATAGGGGCTTAGTGTCAAAAGTTTTTTTAAAGGGATAAAGAAAAAAAAAATTGGATTCAGAATTGGCCAATCAAGGAACAAGAACATCTGTGATCGGTATCGGCCTTAAACAAAAACCTGATCTGAGAATCAAGAGTAGTGCACCACCAGAGTCTGCTAAATCTTCCTGAAGGTCTTTTGCAGCAAAACAAGGGTTTTCATTTGCTTTTCTAGTAATCCTACAACCAGTCCTCTTGGAAATTTTTCTTGGTCTTCTAGACGTGAACTTGACCTCTACTGTTCCTGTTAACTGCCATTTCTTCAATACATTACGAACTGTGGAAACAGTTACATAAAAATGCTTTGATAAGTTTTTTAATAGCCTTTTCCCGCTGTGAGCGCATGAATTATTTTATTCTTCAGAATACTAAGCATCTCCTTCGAGAAGCCTAAAGTTTTTGATTAAATTAAATATTTATGCAAACATATTGTTTTTTTTCTTCTTCTTTAGACATTTAACATAAAATATCAAATTACAAAAAGCTAATTTTGGCCTTTTGTTGCTAATTTAATCATTGAAAATAAAATTTCAGTGTAGAATTTGTTATTCAGTAAGAGTTAGCCTATATATACAATGAATGTGTAAATGTAAGTATACACACACAAGGTCATTAAGCCATAAGCATTTTATTTTTTACTTGAATATAAAATGATGTAGGCTTTTTATACAGAGCCCTGGTTGAACAATAAAATTAATTCATCAATTTTCTAACCTACCAGTGCTTATTGGTCAAGACCAGAAACATCCCTGACTGTGGTGTTAATCCAAGGCAGGGGCATAATTATATTTCAGTTTTTCATTTTGCTTCTGTTATATTTATTTTATATTTTAATATAAAACCATTACATAACAGTGTACTGTGAAAGGAATTTTGTAACTGTTATCGATGAAAACTGACTAAATTCAGAGGTTTATATATTTTAGTTTAAAAAGCTATCAGGCTAGCAGTATTAAGCAACATTTTTAAGCAGTTAGTAAAAATTCATAACATACATTTTTAAACTGAGCATATGAAATGTGCATAATAAACTTCACAATGATTTGTATTTGATGCATAATTCTTTGGACTGTGAGTTGTAGAATTAATGCTGAAACAATAGCACATATTCAGTAACAGAAATAAGTAATAACCGAATATGTTAGTTTGGTTGATAGTAAATGACTCCATTCATATAGGAGTATTAAATGCTAATGTCAGAAATATGAGATTTGTAACTTGGCAATTGTATAAAATTTGATTTAAAAGCCACAGTATTCATAATTAAGGAAGAATTGCAACAATCTCCTAAACCCCCGCAACCCCCCGAAAAAGAATAAGTCAGTTGTGTTCAGTAGAAGTATAACTTCACTTGGTGAAGCATACTTAATTCACCCTACTGGAGTTCATCTCTGAAGAGTCATTCATATGAATAAGGCCAAACCAAAATGAACATCTAAACCAAGAAAAGTGTAGGAAGAATTTAAATATATATTTATATATAAATTATAGCCATAGGTAACAGATTAAGGTATATATTTTAAATTAAGTTTTACTGGTTACTTCAGTTCTTCATAGTTCTTTTCTTTTTATGTAACATTGTTTGGATTTATGGGAAACATTTCTATATTTAAAGTACTCTGACAGTTCCAGTGTGAAATGAGTTGAATTTAACAAATGGATCCTTATAGTGGGGAAAATGTTTGTTTGCCAAGACCAACCCCATTATGTTAAGATCTAACATTTCAGTATGACCATTTTAAAATGCTGTGGGCTCAGAGTGAACAAAATATTTAGCAATAATACTGATTTTAAATAAAGTGGGGTGACTTTATCCTATTATATGACAATGATCATACATTGCAATAAGCCACTGTCAAATAAAATCCATAAATAACACAACTAATGAAGATCCTTGGAGCACAGTTCTGGAGAGGTCATGTTCTTTAGAAATCTGATGCAATGAAACTATTGATATGTGATCTTGCTTTGACTGCTGTCTCTTAGATTTCTCTGACACGTCACCTTAATAAAATGAATTGATTCAGTCCCACGTCTGTTTAAATGTAATTTTCCCTTCCCATTCTCTCCCATCTTCAGGTGGCTCAGGACTATTTCTGTCATCCTTTTCCTAAACAAGCAAGATTTGCTAGCTGAGAAAGTTCTGGCAGGAAAGTCCAAAATTGAGGATTACTTTCCTGAATTTGCTCGCTACAGTACACCTGATGATGGTAAGTCACAGCACTACACATTGGATGAGGAGAATGCTGCATGTAAATTACTTGTGATGTCTGATTGCTGTTTGTTCTATTTAATGTGTTTTGTGTTTATCAGATATTTAGTTTATTTAATATGGCTGCTTACTTACTGATATATATTGCTCTTTTTTGATAATTCTTTACTATTTTGTCTGCTGTTTCATTATATCATGTACAGTTGATGCAGTTTCTGCACAAGTGGTCTAGCAACAAATAAATTTCATTATACTGTAATGTGTAGGGAGAAATTAAGTTGAATGTTATATGACAATTGATAGTGACAGTGAGGCTTGTCTGTGAGACCTCTGGACTTAAAATGGGATTTAGCAATAAAATCTAAACTTTTAACTCTTAATCTCAGAATAACTTTAGAACAAATAGTTCTATGTACTTGTTTATTGTTGGTCCCCCACCCGACTTGATGTTTCCTATTACTGATGTTGTTCTTGTCTGTTGACAAGGTCCCATCCTCCTTAAATAATTTTTAGAAATAAATTGAGTGAATTTTAACTCTGTTGGTGTGAAGTCAATTTGGCAGGAACCACAAACGAAAGATTTTTATGTTAAGTACTGAATATTTGAACATACTGGTTAGGAACTCTTCATACACATTTTTTTCCATATGTTACTTACCCCAAGTGGTAAGTGAAGTAGCAGTAGTGAAGGCCGACTTTTTAATCTCATTTTTAATGGAGAACAGAGGTGATATTTTCTGGTAGTTTATCCTTTGCTCCCATTCTAACGCTGGATTGTAACAAACAACATAAAAGCGTACATGAACAAATTTCACATTACTCTTAGCACATAATCCACATGTCAAGTCATCTTACCATGTACTTAACTGGCAAACACATTTTTTGCTAAAATATTAAGTAAATACTCTTGGAAAATTACTGTATACCTGTGCAGCCAGAGAAAAGACGTTCATGTGTGAAGGAGCTTTCCAATTGAAGACCAGACACTTGGCCAAAGAGTGTGAGGGAAAGATGGGTCTTTAATTCAAAAGTTCAGACCTGTGTGAAAGTATTTCCACTGTATTTAGTATTACTTTATAACTGGAGTATTCCTTTAATTTTGCCCTCCTTCTTTCGGCTGCTCCCATTAGGGGTTGCCACAGCGGATCATCTTCTTCCATATCTTTGTCTTCTGCATCTTGTCTGTTACACCCATCACCTGCATGTCCTCTCTCACCACATCCATAAACCTTCGCTTAGGCCTTCCTCTTTTCCTCTTCCCTTAGCATCCTTCTTCCAATATACCCAGCATCTTTCCTCTGCACGTGTCCAAACCAACGCAATCTCATCTCTCTGACTTTGTCTCCCAACCGTCCAACTTGAGCTGACCCTCTAATGTACTCTTTTCTAATCCTATCCATCCTCATCCCACCCAGTGCAAATCTTAGCATCTTTAACTCTGCTACCTCCAGCTCTGTCTCCTGCTTTCTGGTCAGTGCCACCATCTCCAACCCATATAACATAGCTGGTCTCACTACCATCCTGTAGACCTTCCCTTTCACTCTTGCTAATACCCATCTGTTACAAATTACTCCTGACACTCTTCTCCACCCATTCCACCCTGCCAGAACTTTCTTCTTCACCTCTCTTCCGCAATCTCAATTACTCTGTACTGTTTATCCCAAGTATTTAAACTCAACCACCTTCACCAACTGTACTCCGTGCATCCTCACCATTCCACTGACCTCCCTCTCATTTACACACATGTATTCGGTCTTGTTCCTACTGACCTTCATTCCGCTCCTCTCTAGAGCATATCTCCACCTCTTCAGGGTCTCCTCAACCTGCTCCCTACTATCGCTACAGATCACAATATCATCAGCAAACATCACAGTCCATTGGGACTCCTGTCTAATCTCGTCTTTCAACCTGTCCGTCCACCATTGCAAATAAGAAAGGGCTCAGAGCTGATCCCTGATGTAATCCCACCTCCACGTTGGATGCATTTGTTGCTCCTACCGCAGACCTCACCACTGTCATACTTTCCTCGTACATATCCTGTACAACCCTTATGTACTTCTCTGCCACTCCCGTCTTCCTCATAAAATACCACAGCTCTTCTCGAGGCACCCTGTCATATGCTTTCTCCAGGTCCACAAAGACGCAATGCAACTCTTTCTGGACTTCTTCATCAACATCCTCAGAGCAAACATTGCATCTGTGGTGCTCTTTCTTGGCATGAAACCATACTGCTGCTCACTAATCATCACCTCACTTCTTAACCTCGCTTCCACTACTCTTTCCCATAACTTCATGCTGTGGCTTATCAATTTTATTCCCCTGTAATTACTGCAGTCCTGCACATCCCCCTTATTCTTAAATATCGGCACCAGTACACTTCTTCTCCACTCTTCAGGCATCCTCTCACTTTCCAAGATTCCATTAAACAATCTGGTTAAAAACTCCACTGCCATCTCTCCTAAACACCTCCATGCTTCCATAGGTATGTCATTTGGACCAAGGGCTTTTCCATTTTTCATCCTCTTCATAGTTGTCCTTAGTTCCTCCTTGCTAATCCGTTGCACTTCCTGATTCACTATCATCACATCATCCAACCTCTTCTCTCTCTCGTTCTCTTCATTCATCAGCCTCTCAAAGTACTCTTTCCATCTGCTCAACGTACTCTCCTCGCTTGTGGGTATGTTTCCATCTTTATCCTTTATCGCCCTAACCTGCTGCACATCTTTCCCATCTTGGTCCCTCTGTCTAGCCAATCAGAACAGGTCTTCTTCCTTAGTGTCCAACCTCTCATACAACTCATCATACGCCTTTTCTTTAGCCTTCACCACCTCTCTCTTCATCTTACGCCTTATCTCCTTGTACTCTTGTCTACTTTCTGCATCGCTCTGAATATCTCACTTCTTCTTTGCCATCCTCTTCGTCTGTACATTCTCCAGTATTTCCTCTTTCAGGATGTCACGCCAAGTATCCTCCTTGTTGTTACCCTTACTACATCTGCTGTAATTTCCCAGCTGTCTGGTAACTCTTCACTGCCACCCAGTGTCTGTCTCACCTGCTCCTTAAACTCAACTTTGCAGTCTTCCTTTTTCAACTTCTACCATTTGATCCTTTGCTCTGCCCTCCCTCTCTTCCTCTTCTTGATCTCCAACGCCATCCTATGCTGCTTAACTACACTTTCTACTGCCACCACTTTACAGTCTTCAATTTCCTTCAGATCAACTCTTCTGCATAGGATGTAATCTACCTGTGTGCATCTTCCTCCACTCTTGTACGTAACCCTATATTCCTCCCTCTTCTTAAAATACGTATTCACCACAGCCATGTCCATCCTTTTGGCAAAATCCACTGTCCTCTGACCTTCTTCATTCCTCTCCTTGACACCATACCTATCCATCACATCCTTGTCCCCACTGTTCCCTTCACCAACATGCCCATTGAAATCTGCTCCAATCACCACTTTCTGTCCCTTGGGTACACCGTTCATCATATCTTCTTTCTCACCTATTACACACCCAACTTGCGGTGCATATGCACTAACAACATTCATCATTGCACCTCCAATTTCCAGTTTCATAATCATTACTCTGCCTGACACTCTTTTCACCTCCAAAACACTTTTGACATACTGTTCCTTCAGAATAACTCCTACCCCATTTCTCCTCCCATCCACAACATGATAGAACAATTTGAATCCACCTCCAATCCACCTGGCCTTACTCCCCTTCCATTTAGTCTCTTGCACGCACAATATATCAACCTTCCTTCTCACCATCATATCTGCTAACTCTCCCTTTACCAGTCATACTGACAACATTTGAAGTTCCTACCATCAGTTCCACTCTCTTTACTTTCCTCCTGTCCTCCTGCCTCTGGACATGTCTCCCCCCTCTTCTTCTCCTTCTTCGGCCAACATTAGCCCAATTTCCACCAGCACCCTGCTGGCTAACAGTTCTGATGGTGGTTGTTGTTAACCCGGGGCTCGACCGATCTGGTATGGAAATTTGTATTGTTGTCTGCAAATTGATTTGGCAAAATTTTATACCGGATGCCCTTTCTGATGTAACTCTCCCCATTTATCCGGGCTTGGGACCGGCATGAAGAAACCCACTGGTTTGTGCATCTTGATTGTGGCAAAAACATATTCCTGTTTACTCGCTAGAGGGAGCCAATGACTCTTGGCTCAATATGTTCTACAGTAAATCATCATTTTTCTTTTGTTTTTCCCCTCTTTCTAATTAAAGCAACACCTGAACCAGGTGAAGATCCTCGGGTTACAAGGGCCAAGTATTTCATCCGCGACGAGTTTCTGGTAAGTAGTCATTGCAAGTCATAAGTAAACTTTAAAAACAAATCCAAAATGCATTTTTGCTTGTGTGCCATTTGAGTATCTGGTGTGTTTTTAGTGGATCTTTCCTAACCCCTTGTCTTTTGTTTATTTCAGAGAATCAGCACAGCCAGTGGCGACGGCCGACACTACTGCTACCCCCATTTCACATGTGCGGTGGACACAGAAAATATCCGCAGGGTGTTCAATGACTGTCGGGACATTATTCAGCGGATGCATCTTCGCCAGTACGAGCTGTTGTGATGGGGGAAGAAGTTTCTGTCTTCATTTTGGACTTCTCCTCCACATCTTTCTTCATCAGTAAATCAGATTAAATTGACAAAGCTGAACTAACTTGCCCACATCCGGATGTCTTTCCGGAATCGGAGCCTCGTCTCCCAGCTCGTCTTCTCTGGCTTGCTCTCCCTGCCCCGCTTCCCACCCCCTCCTTCCCTTTTCTGAGACGGCGCACCCCAGTCTTCAGCAGCCATTTTTGTGTATTCTTTCTTTGTGGGATCCGTACCTTAACATTGTTAACATAGAGCGTCTTGTGTCCCGAGGAAGTGGTGACGCCAAGGACTGGGGGTCTGGGAATTAGGAGCAATGACCATCTTTGGAGTTTGGAGCCTGGCCCTACTAGAGACGCTTTTTGGGCAGTCCTACAGTTGAGACTGCCCTGCGATATGCCTGTCCCCTGCATCAAGACACACACACATACACACATACATACATACATACACACACACACACACCCAACCACACACGCCCTCTGCAGGCACCACAAATGTAGGAGAACAACAACCTGCTGACTTGCAGGACAGAAGACCCTCCAGGAGTGTCCTATGACCCGTGATTTGTGGGGGATGTGGATGTGGCTCTGTCTGGTGTGTGCAGGGAATATACTGGTGGCTCTGCATTTATGGAAGGAATGCCCCTGAATCATTTACTGGATGGTCCTCTGTACACTGACCCCTCCCCCAGTCCTTCTCTCATTTTTATTTTATTTTTTTTTTTTTTTTTAATTTTCCTGCTGGATTATTATTCTTGTACAGATATGTAAAATGTATTATTTTGTACAACTTTATTGAGAACAGACTTGTAGGAGATCATTGTGCCTTGCTCATGGCTGTACCTGTAAAATGAGCTGAGATGTAAAGTACGTTTGACTGCGCTGTACAGCTCCTGACCCTGCCCGCCCACCGCGGGGCGATACTCTCTCTGTAGTTTCGTTTTTTCTGGTTTATAAAAAGGAGGAAAAACGCTGTTTAGTAAAAAGAAAAATACAAATTGTGCAAATTTAACCACTTTAAAAGTGAATCTTCAACAAGCGGCCACAATCTGCAGCATTCATTTTAATTTTTTTTAAGCTTTAACTCATTTAAGTCTTTATCCAAATGCAAAACATTGCTTGTTTCTACATAAACCAAACTTTTTGCTATAAAAATTGACAATGTTAGTGTTTGGGTCTTTCCTACATGTGTTGCCCCTCTTGTGGCTCAGTTCTGCCTTGCTTGGATACCAAGTTGGTACATTTTGGGACAACCAGCAACCATCTGGCTGATAATTTTTGTGTTTTGTTCAGAGTGGTACTAGGAAGACATCCAACATGGCAACTGAGATAGTAAATCTTGGGATCACTTTTGGGCTACAAACTACTTTTTCTTCATTTGAAAAGATGCATTTTTATCCTTAACCGTATCTGCTTGCAATCACAACATACATAATGATCAGCTTTACCCTAACAGCAAAATCTCCGTGCAGGATTTTTAATATACATTGGTTTAAACTATTTATTCTGGAAGGACTTCTTAACCTGTTTTGCCAGATCAGCGTGATTGGGTTGAAAGTTGGGTAAACAAAGGCTAAATTAAAAAAAAAAAAAAAGAGTGGCATGCATGCAACCACCAGTTAAACCTGGCATTTTTTTTACGGTTCTTTCTAGGGATATCGAATTACACACATAGGATGTGGTAAAAAGCTTTAAAGTGAGGTTGAGTTAATCCAGTTTCTGAAATGTTGTGCTTTTGTTGTATCACCATTTGTATATCAAACTGCAGTTCCTTAGGCATGGATGTGGTAACCATAAAATTTCTGTTAGTGGGGCTTTTTGTGAAGAGGCTTGGATTTAAATCTCCCTTTTCCGTACATGCCTTTTCCATCTGTCCAAAAAAAGGTTTTCTTTCAGATTGCTGCATATAGTTTTTACAAGGTCACAGGTTACTATTATAAAACAAGATTTATATATAATTATTGTAAGAACAGTTGTTAGTAGCAAACTTTTATTGTTCAACACAAGCCTCTTGTGAAGCTTTTCAAAGCATGTCTTCATTTGATTAAGAATTACGCAGAAATTAGTGCAAATAGCTAATTCATTTTGAAATTGTCTGATATTGAGCCACAAGCTGAGAATACGTACAAGTTTGATGTCAGGGAAAACAGGAATATTTGTGTAGCCGATACTAGAACAAATTTACACCATCAGTGATGCCTGTACTGTGGCTGTTTGTCCAAGTTAAATCATTTATAATTTCTTCAATTAAAGTCGACACGGTTAGACCAGAATGTACAGTAGGCTCCCTCTCTGTATTTTCAGGAAAGAAAAGAAAAAACACTTTTCATTAGATTGAGTGCATTCCCAGAACCAACCTGGATGTGGTGAAAGTCCATTTCAGAAAATATTCACTCAGATCCAGGTCAGTTTAGAGCAGTGGTCCTCAAACTGTTTTGCACAATTCCGAAATTCTGTGTTAATTCACTTTTAGCATACTTTCTAAGTTAGAGAACTGTATTTTACTAGCCCTAGTTATGTAAAAACCCTTACCTTGTATCAACAGGTGCTGGTTTTGCATTTTAAAGCCCCAAATTTCAGCTAGGCATCTACAGTTTAATAACCCCTTGGCTTTGAAGATTGCACCACATGCTCTTCTGAATGAAGGCGTTGTCTTTGACATGAGCAGGCTGACATCAAGGTGGACTTAAGAGTCCCACCCAGCGACCATGGAGCAACAAGGTACAAGAAGCAATAGAATGAATAAGCTAGTGGTTGCTATATGTCAGTAGGGCTGGGAGCCAAAAATGGAAAGTAAAAATTACTGCCCACAAAAAAAATCTGTGCACTTTCTTTCTGGTGGAAATTGGTGGTGTTCGCTTTGCTCCTAACAGGTGCACCTTCATTGACAATGTGGAAGTTGGGTGTTGCAATTGAGCCCTCACAATTCCCATTTCAAGTAACGATTGGTGATGCTAAATTGGTTCCAGGATCGTTACTACAGCCTGGCTGATGCTTGCTGGGATAGGCTCCAGCTTTCTTGTGGTCCTACTTTGGATAAGCGGGTTTAGAAGATAGATGAACTTCTAATATATAGTATATAACAATACTAATTGCTCCAAGGGTGCTGTACGATGGCTGATTGTGTGCTCTGACTTCCAAAGGTCATGCAAAAAGAAAAGTCCCCACGGTGATTTATACAGTATCAAATAACAAAAAGGTAACCAAACGTTAAGTATCGCAGAATTTGAGAAACTTAATAAATAAAAACACAAACTACAGTAGATGAGTGGAAAGACCGGAGATCCCCCGGGCTAGGATTTAAACTGGGGGTTTTAACCGATGCCACTGCGTTACTTTTTACTAACAATACAATAGCAGAAAGACTAATCGAATCTGCGGTTGAAGTGGATCGTGTGCTGCCGTGGACTGATTTGTTTCTGGGGCTGGAGACGTCTAAAAGTGATGCTACGAATGGGTCAGAGACATGACTGGAACGCAGGGAATGGGCGGTTTCGCGAAGCCTTAAAATAATGCGATAGGTAACGGAAAAAACGGTTGGGCAATGAAGAAGAAAAAGCCGCTTCAGTTAGAAAGGTGGATAGAGCGCTCGGGACTTGAGAGGCGTACTCAGTGCTTGTAACGGCAGACACGTTCGAATACTGTAGATACTGTATGTAGACAGTGAAGAGCAGCTGGATCGTTGAAAAAAAAAAATACTCCCAAAATAAAAGACGGACTCGACTCTCAATTCGGTGGGCCTTTTGCTCAAGACACAAGCAGATTAGAAATAGCTACGGATGGAAAGATCGATACCACAGTAATCGATACTTCGATACTCAAACTGTACTCATTTGGTATACAGTACCATTCAAAAATATCGATTTCTACTTTTTTCCATAAGATACAGTAGCAAGGATCATGCAAAAGGCATTGAATGTATTACCACTGTCCGCGCTCACGTACTGAAATGAGCAGACGCGCTGTGACGCAACAGCGCCATAAACCCACGCCCCTTGCACAAGCGCAGACTGCACACCAATGGCAGACCGAGAGCTTAGTTGTATGCGGCTACTTTTTACAGATGGAAAACAATACAGTCTCCCGATGCAATATTTGTGAGAAGAATCGGCAGTACAGTGGCAAAACAAGCAGCCCACTTAAACACTTAAAAAACACACATGCTGTTCAACAAATAGACGTTTGTAAAACATCAAAGCGATGCAAGTCTGAAGCCTGGCAACTTAGCAGCAATCAGTGCAGGATAAGGGAGGCTGCAGGAAGTTTTCAAAGATGCACGATATGTTATTCAGGTAAATCTGCTGCTAGCAGGATTATGCAGATGGGAATTTACTGAAGACTTAATTTTACCGTTTATCACTCATTAATACTTGTGAAACGTAAAGCCCGTTGTTAGCATAACGGAGGACTCATAATAGTAAAGCATAACTGTCAAGAGCATTTTGTCACGAGTTTTGTCCGTTTTGTTTTTCTGCTAACTAGAACGAAGGGTACAGTACAACGAATATACATAAAGAAGAATGTTAAATAGTCTTAACACTTTGCAAAATAGCTATGCCTAATTTGAAGATTAAAGTTTTCACTAAAAGTAGTTTTTCTTTCCAAAAAATAAGTGCCTGAGTAAATGTTAATAAATATATTACCGGTAATTATTTTGCAAGTTTAATGGATTTAAAAGTACTTTAATTGCATAAGTAACAGCATCTAGTGTAATAAAATATAACGTTTCTGTTTAATTTTGTATTGTGCTCCTGTTTCCTCCCATAGTTCAAAGACACACAGGTTAGGTGGACTGATGATGTTAAATTGGCCTCTGGTGTGTGTGTGAGTGTGTTCACCGTGTTATGGACTCGTGCCCTGTCCAGGGATTGTTCCTGCTTTGCACCTACAGAGGAAAAATAGGATTAAGCGTAAAAATGTCAGCACTATTTTTTTCTAAATACAAATTTGAAACTTAACTAAATGTAAAGCTAATATGACAACATTTTTCTCCATCAAACAGAAGGGCAGAATATAATAGAAAATGCAAATGTGGGAATATTTTTTTTTGTAAATGTTAGTGTTCTAAGGGGTCAGTTTAATTACATTCATAAATAACCAAATCTTTATGAAAACGTAGAAGTTAATATTATCGTTATTACATTTGTATGTTCATTCTTTGCTACCCGGATTCTTCCTGCGTGGAGTTTGCATGTTGTCCCTATGGCTGTGTAAGTTTCCTCCAACAGTCCAAAGATGCGCAGGTTAAGTGAACTGGCAAAGCTAACTTGGCCATAGTGTGTGTTTGGTGTGTTTCCCCCGTAATGGATGGGCACCCTGTCCAGAGTTTGCTCTTGCCTTGTACCCTCCAGTACCCTCCCACAGCCCTGGTCTGGAGTAAACAGGTTAGAAAATGACATGCCATGTTCATTCTATTAATATAAATTTTGTAATAAATTTGTTATGGTGATCTTAATACTGTGTTGTGATATTAGTTAATTTAAATGCAGACTGGCCCCTAAATATTTGCCATTCTAAACACTATCATCATTTGAAAACAAATTCCTATGCTTTTTTAAAAATACTCAGTATCGGTATCAGTATCGAAAATCTGACACATAAAATACTTGTATTGGTATCGATTTCAAAAACAGTGGTAGAAATAGCACAAGATACCCCTTTGAAGGCTGGAAGAATAAGGCGGTTCGATGAGATAAAGCAAATGGGAGTTTTATGCGAAGAATTACAGGCATTTTCTTTTGAAGCGGACAATGTGAAATATCACACTGATGCGTGGACTATCAACTTGCGAACCAAGACGACAGTTGGAGTAAGACTTGTTCAAAATTACAGAACATATGTGTCTTTAAAATGTAGGAGGCAACTTAAGAATATCCATAAACGCATTAAAAGGACAGCCGTAATCTATTTGCACGGTGGCTGTCTCGATAACTAACCCGGGAATTTTATCGCGTGTACCATTATACAAACTCCGCCCATTAATAAACACAAACGGATAAAAAAGTAAAATAGTACAAACGGACAGGTTTACATTACAGCTCGATAATAACATTAGGACCGAACAAGGTTAATAACGTGTACACATTTGATCCCGTCACGGTGAGCTCGACGCCGGCTTTGTTGTGTCTTAACAGATTCGCCTTTCGCGCTAAGTTCCTGAATTTTCCTTTCTGTTACTCTACTTTTTTAAAATAACCCTTAGGTCGAATAAATATATGAATTGACCAGTTAGGGTCGAAGGGACTGAGAATTTGTATTTGTTTTAAGCGTTATGACTAACAGTCCGACGAAAGTGGGCTCATGTGCTCAAGTAATTACTAACTTATTAATCAAATCGACTACTTTCACTTTGTTACCGTGATTCACTTCCTGGAGACTTTTAATTCACAGGTCGTTTTTTCCATATGGTTCTTTCATGGGGACTTTTATTTTGACATATGTGGATTACCCGAGAACCGGAAGTGGCTGTTTGGTGACGCTTTTACGAGGCGTTTAGCTAGGATGGGTTCCGTTTAGTTTCGTATTCCCTTTTCTTTTTTTTTTTAATAATTTCAACAGATTATTAGACAAACTGCTCTCATGTTTATCTGTTAAAAAGGACAACGTCTCCTGTGGCAGTACTTGGGATTCCTGCGGACCTTCGCTTAAAATGGAAGAGGAGTACTTCAGTCCCAGTGCGGACTGGGAAGGCCAGGATGGCGGCATGGTGGGTGCTTTTGCTTGGGTTTCTTCCTGCAAGATGCTTGTGTTCAGATATCGGTGGAAGGGGGAGTTAGTAAACGACTGATTTCAGAAAGTGAAAATCGAAACATTTTTTTAACAAAAGTATTTTTTCTGTTAAATCTAGGTATGATATTCATCCATAATGACAATGTAATTAGTTTGCAGGTACTGAATATCAGGTGTCTGCGCATAACTTTATGTAGTGTAAAATGCAGAGTTTTTTTTTTCCATATAGCTGAGATTAAATAATGGCTGTGTAACAACCAGTTGAAGTTTAGTAGTGGGAAACTGGTCACAGAAAGCCATAGACAAGAATTACTAGACGCCGCATGACCAGCAGCATCGTACGCCAACGTCGCCGCCATATTGCGAGTGTCACTGCTGTGGAGTGAAGTAATGGATAAAGATGCCTCACGCGTGTGCTGCTTGGGATTGTACAAACCCCTGTACGCTCCAAACCAGATCCCGGGGGATTACATTTCATAGGTAAGGCTGAACAATTGTTTTGGTTATATTAGGCCATTAGAAAATCCCGTTTTATAATCTTAACTTTAGCTACGCCAGGCCAAGCTATGCATTTATGTGCTCAAGTGAGCCTCCAAACAACGTTTTGGTTAAACGTATTTATTCACGGACTATGTAGATTGTTGTTGGCTGTTAACATTTCTCGAACTTTGAAGGTTTCCCAAAGAATTCCACCTCAGGAAGCAGTGGGAGGTAGCCCTTAGATGGGATTTTGAGAAAGCTGTCCTGTGATGTGTGCCATGCTAGTTTGGTAACAGATGCTGTGCCGGCATCATATGATCAAAGCTACCACTTGCTCACATTAAAAAAACAAAGGAGGTTTGATGATTCCTTCTGAGGGTACAGTAAAGGTGGTCACAGTAGCTGAGCGTGTTATCCGACAGTCAATATTAGGTAAAGCTGTCAGTGTATCTTTGATCAGTCAGTTTATTCGGGCTGAGATTGGTTCAGATGATGTGTTTTTCTCAAGGAGCACATTGAGGAAACACAGTTTGAAATTGATAACCATCATTTTATGCTCATGTCTTTAGTTGTGTCCGTCTTCCACAAACTAAGGCTGCTCCATATTGCCAGACTGAATACTCTCAAATTACAGGATCTGAGTGAGCGAGAGGGAGTGTAAGTCTGTAGGAGATCAGTGAGGTAGGGGGGAGCAAGACTGCTTTTAAATGTTAAGAGCGGTATTTTGTATTGTATTCAGTACTGAACTGGGAGCCAGTGAAGTTGAATAGGTGTAATATGTTAAGTGGATTTAGAACAGGTTATTATCCTGGCAGCAGAATTTTGAAGAAGTTGTAAGTGATGGATACGTTTTTGTGGGATGCCAGATAGAATAGCATTACAATAATCTATACATGACGTGACTAGGGCATTAACCAATACTTCAGTAATGTGTTGTGTAAGAACAGGGTGAAATCTAGAATTTTTTTCGGAGATGGCAGTCAGAGAAATGTTACTTATTTGGGAGGAATTTATTTAATAACAATAATTATTAGTAATATTTAATAATTGCCATTATTAGTGTATAAATGGATACCAATAATTGCATTTAAACAATTCGCTAAAATCTATTGTATGTAAACGATACTGTCTTAAACGTTATTGTTTTTTTTATCAGAAAACCCAGTTTCCACGTCTACTTGTATTAGTTTAAATGGCACTTTTGCCACTTACAATATTGTGAATATGCTGACGTATCGTGTTGACTGGGCAACACAGTGAATGCGGCGTCTATCTATATACAGTATGTCTATGCAGAAAGCAACAGATGTTGGCCACGCCCACTTCCTCTTCACCCTGCGAATCAACAGAATAAAGGTCCCAGATTTTTCAGGTGCATACTTAAAATATCAGGACAGGTGGCTACGAAGGATGGTTTCTGGTACAATTAAATTTAAGTAAATACGCATGTGAATAGAAGTACAGTAAAATGTGACAAATAACATGAAATGTGTATAAATACTTGTCACGGAGTATATTTTTGTTTGCTTCTTTATGTGTTTATTTTTTAATCTATTTATATAACGATACGCACAATACCTGAAATACGCCCTGAACTGAAAACTGTCACTTTAACTCGTCAACGTTGAGAGTGTGTGTTGTAGTGAGTACTGTTTTTTCATTGGTGAATCGTCGGTCGCGCAGATAAACACTTTTCGTAACCAAGTGTAGCATTTACAGCAGACTACTGATGACAATTTATTTGTTTCTTAAATTCATTTAGCCACCTCACACAGAAATACTGGTCATCTTTTTCTTGTACTCTTATGCCATGCACCCAGTCACAAATTTGAGACGCAGGATTCACAAGTCAAGCAAAGTCAGCTGACGATTAACCAATCAAAACAGCACTTGCTAGAGCGCACCCTTTCAAACTTGACGAGTGAAAGTGACAGTTTTCTTTTTAGGATTTATTTGTTACCTGCATGTTACTAAAATAAATGATGAGAGAAACAAAAAATGTATTTTTTATGATATATATGAAATGTTAATATAAATTATGATGTCGTTATTGTCCAGTTTCACATTTATTTATTTGCATGTTTGTGCCCAAACTAACTATTCTGTGGGTGGCAAGTTCATTAGAAAACAGCCAATTTAATCAGCGATTCCAGTTAGTGGTTGACGTTCATTATTGACACAAAAATAAGTATTTAAAGTACTTCCATTCATTCATTTTCTAACTCATTTATCTATTTCAGTGCAACTGGGCATGAAACATAACACACTTATTTTTAAAATAAGTTTTTGATTACTAATCTCTAAAATGTAAAAAAAAAAATGGCAAAGTTTCTTTTTTAATTTTGGAACTTATGGAAATGCTTTTAAAATACATGCATATGTCATTACTAGGTTGTTTTACTAAATTTACTAAAATGCTATATTAAATTAATTTACCAATTGACAAAGTTTTGTGCATATATAAATTATAGTTAAACTAACATAAATTACATCTTTAAAGTATAGTTTACTTTTCATTTTTTTCTTACCCGTTATTCATTAGAAATAGTACAAATGAACATCATTTTAAAAATGATTTAAATCTAAATAATGCAATTATATCTGACAAAGCATTTGATTATATGATAAGCATACATGCATGTGCATTTTACGTCTGGTTTTATATAGTGTTTTTGGTAAGGATTTGTGTGCAAAATGTTAGACATTAGATAAAAATTCTTTCTATTTTATGTTTTTTGTTTCAGTCCACAGAAAAGAAACCTTTGTCAATTATTTATGCTTCACTTCAGTGCACTAGCCACATTAAGCGAACATAACCATTCAGCACATTGGTATAAGGGCCTGCATAGGCACTATTCTCATTAGAATGTCTCAGAATCTAAGGATTCTGTCAGCATCAAACCAGGATGGTCTGTAATGTACTAATTCTAATGGGAACTGGGGTCAGCCATTTAAGATTGATGTTGCTGCATCTGCAACACTAACCCAAACATGCCTATTCCTCACATGGGCATATAAGCTGGGATAGTCCCTTATCTTAGAACTAGCAAAATACCCGCGATTCGCAGCGGAGAAGTAGTGTGTTAAAGAAGCAATGAAAAAGAAAAGGAAACATTTTGAAAATAACGTAACATGATTGTCAATGTAATTGTTTTGTCACTGTTGTGAGTGATGAGTGTTGCTGTCATATATATATATAAATATATATAAATTTTACACACACACACATAAACATATATATATATATATATACACACATATATATATATATATATATATATCTACATATACACATACATATACATACACACATACATACATACACACACATATATACACACAAATACATATATATATATACATACATACACACACACACATATATAAACATATATATATACATACATATCTACATATATATATACACACACAGCTATTTCGTATCAGTGCAATACGCTGCTTGTTAAAACGGATAACTCCCGCTCTTACGTGCAAGTCTGCGTGGGTATTTGTTCAAGTTCTATTTAAATTTTAAATGGAAGGAATTTTTATTTAGTCGACAGAAATATCTTTGGTAGGAATGGTAAAAACAGACAGGAATATTATTCCTGAATAAATCAACTCAAACCTTAAACAACTTATAATATTTTGCTCTCCATAAAAATATATCCTGTCTAAATTATACAAGTTAGAAATAAAGTAAACGTTAAAAGAACAAACATTCAAATTTCTTTACTCTTATGTAATTTTATATAAAAAATAAACTTAGATTTTAAATATCCCAAAAGATGTTGCTCTCCATAAAAATATATCCTGTCAAAATTATACAAATTCAAATATGAACATGCTGCATAACAAAACCTGGAAATATAAATAAAATGTGTTCCTTTCAGCAATAACAAATCAAATCATTCAGTTGTCTTTGCTCATATGTCATTTTAGAGCTGGACGCCTGGCATCTTTTTTTTTTTCAACAAGTTTGTTTATGTTTGGTGTGAGGTTCTGTGTTGTGGAGATTCTCAGGACGGACTGCAGGTGCTCATCAGTGAGGCGACTCCTGTGTGCTGTTTTGTTAGTCTTTATCACTGAGAAGAGCTTCTCACACAGATATGTGCTACCAAACATGCACAAGGTTCGAGCCGCATGTAGACAGACTTTTTTTGTTCTTCAAAGTCACCAAAGCGCCGTGCAAACTCAGTGCGCTCAGTTTATCAGCAAAGTGCGTATTTGGGAACACCGTAGTGACGACTTGGTTCAACATTACTTGGCAACAGGGAAAGTGGGGCAAGTTGCACTGGTGCATTTGTGTCTCCCATAAAAGCAGCTTCACATGAAATCACTTTGTGATTGTGCACGGGTAAAAACGTCCGCTGAAGTGTCAGATTTAATTCTTAATTTAATTTAATTCTTCTGCTTTCTGTATCTTCTGCATTGCATTTAGGTCTTTCAGGTTACCCTGATGTTTTGTCTCATAGTGCCGTCTTAGATTAAATTCTGTAATTACAGCCAATTAGCTCCACAAATGAGACACACGGGTTTACCGGCAATGTCAGTAAACATATACTCAGCCTCCCATCGGTTTTTAAAGGCTCTATTTTCAGAATCAACTTTTCTCTTCAGCATCGTGTGGGCTAGCTTCGCAATAACTTATAGACTTAATAGACTTGATTAACGCGGTAAGTGTTCGGCAAGGCAGCTGAAGCGCTGCATTATGGGATCTGTAGTTTATTGTGTTACCAGCGCTTCATATACCCGGGCCATTAATAACAATAATACAGTATATAAAATGATCTCGCGGGCCGGATATAATTACACGCCGAGCCGGATGTGGCCCGCGGAACCTTGAGTTTGACACATATGGACTAAATAGAACTTGAAAAGATATATTTTTTCAAATGTGATCACGCAATTCAGATAGAGTTGACGCGCACTACAGCCTGCATGCCTCAATAAGTCATCCTCCCCTCGCTCTTACTTTTTTACCGTTCATCTAATGAATACACTGAGTATGGCTTTACCAAAACAATCATTGATGGCGAATAAAGTATCCATTATTCGAGAATGTAGATCGGGGTATATATATACATATATATATATATACACCCGCGTATCGCAGCGGAGAAGTAGTGTGTTAAAAAAGCTATGAGAAAGAAAAGGGAACATTTTAAAAATAACGTAACATGACTGTCAATATACAGTATTTGTTTTGTGAGTGTTACTGATTGTTGCTGTCATCAAGGATTTGATTATCATTATTTCTTTCAATCAGGTTCGTATTTGTAGGATGTGTTGTGTTCAAGTTACATTCCGTGTTTGTCAATCGTTGTAAAGATGACAGGTTTCATTCATCGATTCGTTTCTTACTGCATCAATAAACAGCTCATCTTCTTCTTTATCTGAGACCTGACACACTGCATGCACAGGTTTTTTTTTTACACTGTCTTCCTTTAGCGGGACATTGACTTTTTCCACCGTGTGCTTTGTTTCCGCAGTAGCTGGATTTATGAATATGCTTGTATGTATCAGACGCTTCATATTTTTTTGTTGCCTTCTCAATTGTGTAATTCGGTTTTTGTTCAGCGCTCTTTGGAACTGTTGCTTTTTGTCTGTGCACTGCGTCAGTTCACGTGAGCCGCTCGGTGTACATGCATCGAAGGTTCCCAGCTGTGCTGGTGCCATCTCATGCTATGCCCATGGCTGTATTTAATGTTACCGAAGTCCTGGCACTTAAAACTGTCTCTCGCAGTTTCGCTGAGTTTGTGCCAAACACCACCCTGACCATCTCATCTTCCTCTGCATAAGCACAGTCCTTCACCCGTGAATATTTAGTGGGAGTTTGCTATTGGATTGCCGCTGACGGACGGCCTTATATGAGCAGGCACTAAATTACAAACGCCAGCGGCAGCCTGTCTATGAACTTAATTTAAAGTGTAGGTTTACATCGTGCTTTGTTTCCGAAGTAGCAGAACTCATGAATATGGTTGTATATGTCACTCGCTCGCTTCTTATTGTTTCGCTGCCTTCTCAATTATATAATGCATGTTTTCTTCAGCGCTTTTTGGAGGTCTTCCTGGTTTTCTATGTACTGCGTGATTACGTGGGAGGCGTGATGATGTCACACGAAACTCCGCCCCCACGGCGTTCAAGCTCATCTCCATTACAGTAAATGGAGAAAAACAGCTTCCAGTTATGACCATTACGCGTAGAATTTCGAAATGAAACCTGCCCAACTTTTGTAAGGAAGCTGTAAGGAATGAACCTGCCAAATTTCAGCCTTCCACCCACACGGGAAGTTGGAGAATTAGTGATGAGTGAGTGAGTGAGTGAGGGCTTTGCCTTTTATTAGTATAGATATCTGAAACGCTAAGCAATCTCTAAGGATTGTGGCTGCATATAACAGGTGAAATGTAATGTGCACACCCTCCTCCAATTGGAATAGGTTTTGATCTTGAAAGATTTACACTGATATTAGCAACTGTAACTCCTTTATACTTATTCTCTATATTCTCATTTGAGCTGATCTAGGCACCATTACAATTTATTTATTTATTTATTTATTTATTTATTTTATTGCACTCCATACAAAGCAATCAAGTTTTTACAAAGAGAAAAATAGAGTCAAGAACAGATCAATCCCCACCCTTGAGAGAGAGAGCAAGCCAAACGGCATAAAAATTTTACAACTTTTAAACATACCTAAATTAATAAATTCTCTGTGCTTCATTAGCTTATTTTTAAAATATTACTGATTAGATCCTGCCATGTTTTGAAAAAAGTCTGTACGGATCCTCTAACTGAGTATTTGATTTTTTCCAATTTCAAATAATATAACACATCGGTTTCCCACTGACTTAAAAGAGGATAGTTTGGGTTCTGCCAGTTTATCAGAATAAGTCTGCATGCCAAAAGTGTAGTGAATGCAATCACAATTTGTTTGTCTTTCTCCACTTTAAGCCCCT
The DNA here is from genome assembly GCA_026402145.1 of Polypterus bichir lapradei. Taxonomy (NCBI): domain Eukaryota; kingdom Metazoa; phylum Chordata; class Cladistia; order Polypteriformes; family Polypteridae; genus Polypterus; species Polypterus bichir. Next base: position 24,546,828 of record JANRMT010062856.1, on the reverse strand, counting down.
CTGGAAGAACCCCAAACACAGCTGTTAATGGGTTAGGAGGGATTGTGAGTCCAAGGCTGTCTGAAAGGTAATTTAAGAATTTTTGTCCAGAATAATGTTAATTTGTTGCAGGCCCAGAACATGTGACCTAGTGAGGCTGGGACTTGGTTGCAACGTTCACAGGTTGGATCATGCCCTGGAAACATTTTGGAGAGTTGTAGTCGAGACAGATGTGCTCGATATATAATTTTGAGTTGTATAATTGTATGCTTTGCGCATATGGAGCTCGAGTGAATTCTCTGCATTGCTACTTTCCACTCCTTTTCTGATATATTGATTGAGAGATCTTTTTCCCAGTGTCCTCTTGGATCTTTGAAAGGGAGGGATTGTAAAATGATTTTATATATTGTAGAGATGGAGTCTAAGTCCTTGAGATTGAGCAATATTTTTTCCAGCATGGATGAGGGTGGAAGATGAGGAAAATCTGGAAGGTTCTGTTTAACAAAGTTCCTGATTTGAAGATAGTGAAAGAAATGTGTAGCTGGAATGTTAAATTTGGAATGTAATTGTTCATAGGAAGCAAAGACATTGTCTATATAAAGATCTCTAAGCAAATTAATTCCAAATTTTTTCCAGATATTAAAAACTGCATATGTTTGTGAAGGTTGAAAGAGGTGGTTCTCCTGCAGAGGTGCCACAGATAGAAGCTTCTCCGTCTTAGAATGCTTTCTACATTGGTTCCAGATTCTAAGTGAGTGGAGCACAATTGAGTTATTTGTATATTGCCGATAGTGTGTGTTTATTGGAGCACAGAGCAAGGAATACAAAGAAGTACTGCAGGATTTTACTTCTGTTGCGGTCCAAGCTTGTGTATGTTCTTCTATTTGTGTCCAGGTTCTTATCGCCTGTATATTTGCTACCCAGTAATAAAACTGGAAGTTAGGTAGAGCAATGCCGCCTTCTTCCTTTTGTCTTTGTAAGGTCGCTCTTTTGATGCGTGGATGTTTTGAATTCCAAATAAATGAGGTTATTGTTGAATCTAATTGCCTAAAGAATGATTTATTAATGTATATTGGGATGTTTTGAAATAAAAAAAGGAGTTTAGGAAGAATATTCATCTTAACAGTGTTAATTCTTCCAGCTAGTGTGAGATGAAGGGTTGACCATCTATGCAAGTCTTGTTTAATTTTTTCCATGCAGACGGCGAACTTTTGTTGATAAAGAGCTTTATGTTTACTTGTGATGTTTACCCTGAGGTATTTAAACTGTTCTGCAATGATAAAAGGTAGGGTATCTAAACTAATATTATATGCTTGAGAATTCACTGGAAAGAGTACACTTTTATTCAGATTAATTCTGAGACCAAAGATCTTTTGAAATTCTGTGAGTGTTGCTAAGACTGCAGGCACAGAATTTTCTGGGTCTGATATATACAGTACCATGTCATCTGCATATAATGAGATTTTCTGTTCCAGTCCTTCTCTGCTAATCCCCTTTATCTGATCAGTATTTCGACAATGTATTGCCAGTGGTTCAATGGCAATCGCAAACAGAAGCGGTGACAAGGGGCATCCTTGTCTAGTGCCACGTTCTAGTTTAAAGTAGTCTGAGCAGATGTTGTTGATGCAAACTGAAGCTTCTGGGTTAGTATAAAGTAATTTAATCCATGCACAAATGTTTGGGCCAAACCCAAACTTCTCCATTGTAGTAAAAAGGTATTTCCATTCAATCATGTCGAATGCTTTTTCTGCATCCAATGGTAATAATATTTCTGGGGTGTTTGATTTAGTTGGTGAGTATATTACATTAAACAGGCGTCGAAGATTTGAAGAGAAGTGCCGGCCCCTAATAAATCCATTTTGGTCTTGTGATATTACCGAGGGGAGCACTTTCTCCATCCTTCTGGCTAAGATTTTAGAGAGTATTTTAACGTCGTTATTCAGAAGTGAAATTGGTCTGTATGATGCACATTGTAATAAGTCCTTATTTTGTTTTGGAAAGACAGTGATTAGTGCTTGGCGAAAGGTTTGTGGAAGAGATTGGTTATCTCTGGCTTCTGTAAATGTTGCTAATAGGGGGGAAGCTAGCTGAGTGGAGAATTTCTTGTAAAATTCTGCAGGGTAGCCATCAGGGCCTGCTGCTTTCCCGCCTTGGAGTGACTTTATAGCATCTAGTAATTCTGATAACGCCAGAGGTTTATCAAGTTCCTCCGCACTAAAAGCGTCTATTTGTGGTATCTGTAATGTATCTAGAAATGTATTAGATTGTGTATTGTCTTCTTTAAACTCAGTAGTATATAGGGATTTATAGTAGTCTCTGAAAGTGTGCATTATATTTTTGTGTTCGACGATTTTATCTCCGTTCGTGTTGGTGATTACCGAGATTGCGTTGCGCACTTCTTGCTTGTGAATTTGTTGAGCTAAAAGCTTATTATTAGCTTTCTCTCCATGTTCATAATAATGATGTCTGGGTTTGTAGATTAGTTGTTCAGTTTCTTTAGTTGTCAAGAGGTTTAATTCCGAATGTAGAACCTGCCTCCTCCTATGTAGAGTCTCGCTTGGTAGTCTGGCGTGTTCTTCATCTATTTTAGTAATTTCGCTTTTTATCTCTGCTACTTTCTTGGCTTCGGATTTATTTCTGAGGGAAAGATATGAGATAATCTGACCTCTTAAGAAGGCCTTAAGAGTTTCCCAGAGTATTCCTGTAGAGATCTCGGGTGATGTATTTGTCTCTAAAAAGAATTTGATTTGTTTGGATATAAATTCCGTACAATTCTCGTCAGCTAACAGAAGCGGGTTGAGGCGCCATCTGCGGGGTAAGTGTATGGGGCTTAGTAATTTTAGCTCCAAGATCATAGGTGCATGGTCAGAAATAACAATAGCATCGTATTCGCAAGATTTAATCATAGGCAAGAAGTTATTGTCTATAAAGAAGTAATCAATCCTTGAGTAACAATGATGCACTGGTGAGTAGAAAGAATATGTTCTTGAATTTGGGTTTAAAAACCTCCAGGGGTCTGATAAGTTGTGATCAGTTATAAACTTTGTAATTATCTTTGCGGAGTTAGATGCCGTTCCCCCCTGTGGAGGAAGTCCTATCTAAAAGTGGATTTAGAACACAATTGAAGTCCCCCGCCATTATAATTTTATGAGAGTTCAGATTGGGAATGGATGCAAATAAATTTTGTATAAATTCCTTATCAACATTAGGTGCATAAACATTTATCAAAATCATTTTACAGTTAGATAAGTCTCCCATGACCATTACATATCTCCCTTCAGGATCCAATACTACATCTGATGCTACAAGTGGTACTGTTCTATGTATGAGAATTCCCACCCCTCTAGTTTTCTTTGTAAAACTAGAATGGAACATTTGGCCAGTCCAGTCTTTTTGCAGCCGGAACTGATCCTTGCTTAGTAAGTGGGTCTCCTGTAAAAATACTATTTTAGCATTTAGACGTGTTAGGTGAGAGAGTACTTTCTTTCTCTTTAATTCGTGATTCAGGCCTTTAACATTCCAGCTTACAAAGTTAACTGTCCCGTCATGGAAACACTGATTCTGAGTTTTTGATGTCATTTTATAGTCTTGACTGGAAGTGAGACAGCTTCGGCCTTAATTTCCTATTTCCCCTAGAGTTGTTGCCATGCAGCTTATTATTACGTTGGTAGTTATAATTATTAAGATTAATAGGATAGATTAGGTATAGATCAAGCCTGCTCTCTTTCTCTCCCCCCCTTAACCCCCCACCCTCCCTTTTTGCCTCCCCAAGTGAGGCTAAAACCCACTTCACGCAGTCCCAGTCCTCTGACATACCCAGAGACAGAGCATGTCCAAAGCAAAACAAGCCCCAATGCATCGGCGCTTTAGGGTTAAAAGATAGAGATATCTGTTACCAATATAGTCTTTAAAAAAAGAGAAAAAAAAAAAAGAATTTTGCACTTAAAATATATATATAGTCTTCAGCAATTTTAGTGCATTAAGATGATACACCCAGATAATAAACCCGGGTGATGGTGTTAAAGAAGTGTCCAAAATAAGCATAACAAGTCTTAATGCAGTAATAGCAATAACAATAAACTAAGGGTATGATATTGAACAGTCTCGTTTAGGGTAGAGATGAAGTAATTAGGAAAAAAAAAAATAAAGGAAAGAAAAAGTAATTAAGCACAATAAAACATAAACAGATAGCGCCCTAGTAATACTAAGTAATAATGAGAATATAAGCTGATAAAAAACCCGTATTTTAAAACGAATAGATCAAGCAGTAGATTATTAATCCTTGTTTTATCATTTACCACCATGACTCACTATTATGTATCAGAATAGTCCCGGGATCAGCTTTCTTAATTCCTTTTCTGCTTCTTCCTTGCTAGCGAAGACATAGAAATGACCTTGGCATTCCACTTTAAGTTTTGCAGGATACAAGAGGCTGTATTTGACGCTGGCTTGCCGTAACCGCTGTTTGATGTTGTAGAAGGCTGCGCGTTTAGTAGCAGTTGCTGGAGAGAAGTCAGGAAAAATACGAACGTGGTTATTTTCAAATGTAATATTTTCCTTGTTTCAGAGGAGTGCCATCACCTCTAGCTTAAATGATAATCGTTCAAAACGAACTATAAAAGACCTTGGTCTGGGTCTAACGGTGTTTGATCCGCGTACGCGGTAAGCTGCTGCTATCTCAGATTCTGCTTTAAAGTTGTCCCCGATTATTTTAGAAAAAAGTTCAGCAGCGAATTTCACCGGGTTTGAACTTTCTCGATTCTCAGGCAGACCTTCAATTCTGACGTTATACCTTCTACTTCCATCTTCCAAAGCAGCCAGTCTGTCTCCGAGTTTTTTGCATTCGGAACTGACATTTTCTGCTTTTCCTTCAGCACTGGTAGCTAAATTTTCAGCTAATGCAATCCTAGTCGTGAATGTCTCCTTGAGATCCTCCAATTGATCAGTAAGCGTTTCAATTTTACCCAGCACCTGTCGCATTTCCACATGCATTTCTTGTCGCAGCCTTTCATTTGCCTGTTACAGCATCAGCCGTTGCTTTTCGTTTGCTTGCTGCCATTCCTGTTTCAATTCCAGCAACTCTTGTTTCAGCCTCTCGTGCTTTTGCCCTTGCTTTCTCATTTGCCTTCTCGGTTTTCTTTATATCTTGTACAATCTCAGCGAGCATCACCTCCAGTTTAGACATTTTAATTGTGCTTTCTTGTACCGTAGGTGAAGCGTCAGGCTCTACTGTAGCCGGTGTCCCCGCTATTCCCGGCTCGCGTGGAGTAATTGAGATTGCAGACTGTAAGGCCCTTTCCAGTTTCAGGTGTTCTCCGATCAGCGAGCTATCGAGATCTGCACTCCCGATCGTACATTCGCTCCCCTTTTCACTCTCAGCCGGCGACGATGTAGCGGACCTTGGTCCCAAAGAGTCTGTACTTTCGCCCAGCTGTTCAAGTCTCTCTCTGAAAGGCCGTATCTTGAGCTAGGGCTTGCTGATCTTGGCTTGGGTGCAGCTTTAGTTTTCTTTTCTTTCGGACCCCCTTTCTTGCTGGCCATGTTTATATATGCTTACATATATACTGTAGCAGTCCCCTTGGGTTGAATAAATGCAGGATATCTCAGGATAATAAGCAAATAATATGAAAAATAACGCCGCTGCTAGCGGAGCTCCACTTCAGACGTCCGTCTCTCGCATCGGACGAGACCAAATCCGGCACCATTACAATTTTAATATTACAAAATGGGACAACCGTGGGAGCATTAAATTGGGGCTCATTAATATCTTTTGTCCCACCTCTAAAATGAAAGGTGGGAAATATTTGATCTTCACATCGTAGTATTAGCAAGACTAGCCTTAACATGCCTCTATTGTGTGTGTATGTGTGTGTGTGTGTATATATGTATGTGTGTATATATGTATGTGTGTATATATATATATATATATATATATATATATATATATATATAT
>JANRMT010062856.1:24487064-24539489 GCA_026402145.1 Polypterus bichir lapradei | reverse complement strand
ATATTACACTCACCTAAAGGATTATTAGGAACACCTGTTCAATTTCTCATTAATGCAATTATCTAATCAACCAATCACATGGCAGTTGCTTCAATGCATTTAGGGGTGTGGTCCTGGTCAAGACAATCTCCTGAACTACAAACTGAATGTCAGAATGGGAAAGAAAGGCGATTTAAGCAATTTTGAGCGTGGCATGGTTGTTGGTGCCAGACTGGCCGGTCTGAGTATTTCACAATCTGCTCAGTTACTGAGATTTTCACGCACAACCATTTCTAGGGTTTACAACGAATGGTGTGAAAAGGGAAAAACATCCAGTATGCAGCAGTCCTGTGGACGAAAATGCCTTGTTGATGCTAGAGGTCAGAGGAGAATGGGCCGACTGATTCAAGCTGATAGAAGACCAACTTTGACTGAAATAACCACATATGCAGCAAAGCATTTGTGAAGCCACAACACGCACAACCTTGAGGCGGATGGGCTACAACAGCAGAAGACCCCACCGGGTACCACTCATCTCCACTACAAATAGGAAAAAGAGGCTACAATTTGCACGAGCTCACCAAAATTGAACAGTTGAAGACTGGAAAAATGTTGCCTGGTCTGATGAGTCTCGATTTCTGTTGAGACATTCAAATGGTAGAGTCAGAATTTGGCGTAAACAGAATGAGAACATGGATCCATCATGCCTTGTTACCACCGTGCAGGCTGGTGGTGGTGGTGTAATTGTGTGGGGGATGTTTTCTTGGCACACTTTAGGCCCCTTAGTGCCAATTGGGCATCGTTTAAATGCCACGGGCTACCTGAGCATTGTTTCTGACCATGTCCATCCCTTCATGACCACCATGTACCCATCCTCTGATGGCTACTTCCAGCAGGATAATGCACCATGTCACAAAGCTCGAATCATTTCAAATTGGTTTCTTGAGCATGACAATGAGTTCACTGTACTAAAATGGCCCCCACAGTCACCAGATCTCAACCCAATAGAGCATCTTTGGGATGTGGTGGAACGGGAGCTTTGTGCCCTGGATGTGCATCTCTCAAATCTCCAACAACTGCAAGATGCAATCCTATCAATATGGGCCAACATTTCTAAAGAATGCTTTCAGCACCTTGTTGAATCAATGCTACGTAGAATTAAGGCAGTTCTGAAGGCGAAAGGGGGTCAAAACACCGTATTAGTATGGTGTTCCTAATAATCCTTTAGGTGAGTGTATATATATGTAATATGTGTGTGTGTGTGTTAATACTGTTTAAAATACTTTGTGAATACTTTTTTTTGCCTCTAGGTTAAGTGCCGTAAAATAAGCATCTAAAAGAAAATGGTCACATGTCTATTGTGAGGTTTTTAGACGATTAGGCGGGGTAAATCTATACTCGTAATATAACAATGATTAAGATATTCCCAAATATCTCAACAAGCATCAGAAATCATGCTTGCTTGAGTGTTGTAAAGTAAATGGTGTTTCCCCAGCATTCCATTGCAAGTATTATTGTGTAAAATGAAAAAACATATATCTAGAGTTCCTAAGATAATCAATCATCTTTTCAGCAACACATTTATTGCAGGTTTGTTGGCCTTTTATTTTGATACATTTAACTGTGCTCACCCCTTTTTGTTGCTGTTTCTTGCTTACACTCTATTGAATCCTTGTCTTGTGTCTCAGAGCCAAGAAGCTGTGACACATAATTTAGCACACCTAATTGCTAATATTCTTGTTTCTTTAATGTGGCTTAACGGTTCTAAATTGCCCCAAAATGAATGAGAGTATGTGTAGCTTGTACCTGACTTGCACTGAAGGGTCCTTGCGATCCTGAACGAGGTAAATAGGGTAATATATTAATGGATACTCCCTTGACTCTCATATTTGGTGTATTAGTGTTTGCCACTTTAGCCTTCAGCAAAATTTTAATTGTTCTGCTCTGGCTGTTTCATTATAAATTAACAGGAAATAGATGTTGATACAGCTTCTTTACTATTGAGGAAGCTATTCCTTTCAGCCAAAATGACATAGAAACTGCAAAGAAGTATCACTGTGTAGATGTATTCATATTTCTGAGAAGGAGCTATTAATGAGTCAGGTGAAAGGGTCAGCATTATATAGTGTCAATGAGGAATATTGAGTTTTTCACTGCTAGGTAAGTAAGCATCTAAACGAAGTGGTCACATGGTCAGTTAGCATTGTGAGGTTTTTGGACGATTAGGCCAAGTACCACCACTAAATTGGCAGATTTTGGGCTTTAAATAGACTTTTTTCAGTTAGGGAGTTGGAATTGGATTATGTTGACCTTAGCATAAATGTACTGATGCTGGAGCTCACCAAGAATGCCTTAATTCTTTTTTCTTTTAAATGGAACCTATGTTAATCCAGGATCACTGTCACAAAGCTTTGGTGTATTCACTGTCACTGATTTTTTTTTTTTTTTTTTTTAAAGTTTAAAACTGTCACTTACTGTCAGTTTTGTTTACATGTTGATTGGTGGCAATGTTCAGAATTTTAAACTTGGTATCAATGTTTAGTCCAGAATGCTTGTTTTACAGCTGTTTTCAAAGATAAGTGCTCAGGATTAGATATGTTTGCAAATGATCACACTTTGCTGTCCCAAACGACCATTGAAACGGGACTTGTTTGCATTTTACTGTCCATAGTTCGTTTCCCATTACATAGTTTCCTAAGGATGCCTGCGTTCAATTCTCATTATTTAAACAGAATCTTGGCATTGATTTATTCCTTGCTAAGTTTACTCCCCCTTTTTTTCTAACTCCTTGTGCAAGTTTTTTCTTTCATTTTTTTGCTTTACAATGCAGCTCAGATCAAAATCATCCTCCTGGCAGATTTCAGTGCAATAGTAGGCAAGGACTATGATATATGGAGAGGCATAATCGGGAAAGAAGGGATGGGCAAAGCAAACTCTAGTGGCATCCTGCTCCTCAGTAAATTTGCTGAATATAGGCCATCAATCACAAATATACAATTTATCGACAACAACCTGAAAACTACATGACAGCACCCCCAATTAAAACAGTGGGACCTCATCTGTTAAACATGGTGGTGGAGGTATTATGGCTTGGGCATGTATGGCAGCGACAGGTACTGGCACACTTCTCTTCATTGACAATATAACTGTTGATGGCAGTAGCACAATGAATTCTGAGGTGTATAGAAACATCTTATCTGCTCAAATTCCAGTAAACGCCTCCAAACTCATTGGACAGCACTTTATCCTACAATAAGATAATGATCCCAAATGTACTGGTAAGGCAACACAAAGCATTTTTAAAAAATGGAAAATTCTTGAAAAGCACACACTCACCTGCTTCAAATCCACTTGAAATGCTGAAGAGAAAACATATGGGAACAAGACCTTGAAACAAGAAGGAGCTGAGCATCATTATTGCCAGAGAAGATCTTCAGCATCTGGTGATTTCTATGAATTGCAGACTTAAGTCATTGGAGGCAAAGAATATGCAACAAAGTACTAAATATGACTGCTTTAATATAACCACAGTTGCTATGTTCCAAACATTACGGTGCCCTAAAATGGGTGGAACCATGGGAAAAAAAAGTGTTGTTTCTACATGGTGGGACCAAAATGTATGAAAATACCCTTAAATTAAAATTTGCAATGTGCACTTTAATCACATCTGAACTTTTTGATTTGTAATTTTAAACTGCGGATCAGAGAGGTAAATCAGCTGAAAACTGTCTTTTACCCCAAACATTATGAACGGCACTATATATGTTTTTTACAAGGTTTGCCACATTTTATACTCTGAAACGTTAGTTTGCCTTAAAAACTAAATGAATAAAACAAGTTTGTTTGCATATACATATTCTGCCATGAAGTATCCTGTTTTGGCAGCTCCCTGGTTACTGCTCATCTCTACCATTTGGTGGTCCTGTAAATAGGGAGATGTGCTTTGCACTTTGAAGCACTAAATTCATTTTATTTTGTTTTTAACAAATGGAGCTGCTCGTTTAATTGCTGGTGTAGTCAAGCCAAATAGCCTCTTCTTGCCATGATTTTTACTTGCTGTGATAGTTATTGGCACTGCCAGTGTGCAGCTTCCTCCCACACCTCACAGTCCTATATGCGTAACTGTGGATGTGTGTGAGGTTCCACCACGCCCCTGAACCAGATATGCCAATTAAAAAATGGGTGGATCCTTGGACTGGTATCTGTAGTGCCGATTACAATCGAACAATGAATGCAAAGCCTTTGTTCCTTTATTGGGATTGAGTACACACTGTTAAAAAGCAATTAATCTTGCCGTCATTTCATCTCCCTCAATCAAATTTATTACACTACAGAGTAAATGATTACAACTTGCATCTGATCAAAACACATCTGTATCTGAATTAATTGCATAATGGGTTAAATGTGGCAATAACAAAAGCTTATGTGTGTGTTTTGGATGTTTTTAACAATAATAACCACAGTTCCTAGAAATGTATGCTGAAATTCTCCAACCTTGAACACAAAGCACTTCCAGACATGACTTGTGCAACATGTGTTAGTTAATGTGGTACTGTAGCATTCCCATTGTGTGACATTTTCATGTATAGTTTTTACTCCTGTTTTTCTCACTTAATGTTGTAATTCGTCAACTGGCAGTCTGGCATGAATGCAGTACTGCCAATACCCCTTCAGGGCTCTAGGGCACAAAAGTTAGGTGCACCCAAATTTTCAACCGCATCACATTTAACACCACAGTTTTACAAGTTCACTTTATTTATTTATTTATTTATTTATTTGTTTTTTTTTTTTTTTAATCGCTGTCCATATAGGCAATATTGACTTGTAAATGATTAACTAACAATCTGGTCAATATAAAGTTCTTTATTTGAAGGCAAGCACAATTCTACAAGAAAGGTAACTTACTGAAAAAGTGTTGGTGCTTAAAGTGCTTTACTGAGCTGAAATTTAAACTTAAAAAATCTCAAGATAAATTAACTAAAAAGAAAATCTAAATTTAGTGTTTTAAGGGCTTCAAACTGAACATCTCATGGCTCAATGTCTTATGGACTATCCTCCATTGCAGTCACATGCCCCTCGGATGGCCAACACCAACCAGCTGGCCACACTTTCTCTAGCATCAAAATCTTCCAGACTTGGGCATGAGCATGCTCGACCTCAATGTGTCCAATAAGTATATTCACCGCTCTTCCTCTCCACAAGATACAACCGTACACAATGACGCATTCCTTTGTGGCGATATCTGTGTCTCCGTCGATCAGGAATGCCATGTACGCACTGTTCGCAATTTGCACAGACGTCTTTTTTTTCCCAATGTATCTGCGATGACTCCTATAAATTGGGCGCACGCGACATCATTACTGTACGTCGGGTTTACGTTCAAGCCATTTTTCTTCATAAGAATTATTTCGGACTTGAATTTAGTGAAGGGAAGTTCTTCTTTTGCAATATTGTAGGCAACGTTAAACTTAATTATCATCTCGGCCTCGTCTGATGATCTGTTTGCTGCTGCCTGCCGCTGAAAGGCAGCGGGGAGAGGGGACACTTGAGCAGTGCATTTATCGCAGCATGTAATGTGTTTTATAGATGCATTGTGATTTTTCAGCGTTTCAATTCTAAATGTATTAGAACCAGTCACAAATGCACTACTGCTGGCCATGGTCTTCCCACACTCTTTACAGTAAATACAGTGCATTATATTATCGGCTTTACTGTATCTTAGCCAGGGAAACTGGTCAAGCCACTCTTTTCGAAATGTATACACTTTATCCCTTTTAATTTCAGTGGGCTCGGACTCGATCGTATGTGGCTCATTATCTAATGCCGTCTCCGGACCAGGGCTTGCTATAACTTGGGAGGTTGATGGCTCCGTGTCAGAGCATTGGTTATGATTTTCGGACGGATCAGGCCCTAACTTAACATTCTTAACGAAAAGCTGGCAATCGTTCTTTTCATCTTCTCTCATAATCCGCGGCTACATCCACTGTTTACCTGGGCACTGGGCTACTCACCTCTCTCTGTCTGACTGCATCACATGCATTTTCAAACGTACACACACGTACAGGAATATCTGGACCACGGCCAATCAGAGGGGGGGGGGGGCGGGATCCGCCCTTCACTATCTCTGATTGGTTTAGACCACGATATGGGCCTAATGTGTGTCTGTTGTTGAACAACAGGGTGACTTTAAGAGTCACGGAGTTTCGTTTTTTTTCCCCCTCGAACGGCTGGTCGCACCGGTGCAACCTTTGATTTTTTTTAGTCGCACCATTGAGAAATTAGGTCGCACGTGCGACCAAATTGGTCGCACTCTAGAGCCCTGCCCTTTATTGAATTCATTGTATGTATCCCAGAAATCTAACCCACTTCAGACAGAACCATTTTTTCCCCTTCTCAGGCTTGTTCTATTGTCTGTGGCTCAGTGGTGTTAGTTTTTGTTTCTTCCACTCCAGGCATAATTTTCTTGAATGCTTGGTGACTGAAACTTGGTTGAGATAGCTAGCATAACCATTTTCTATCAGGGTAATAGGTCTCATGCTCATCTATGGTATTAACCTTAATTTCGCTTTATCCTCTGCTGCTATCCTTTTTTAGCCTACTGGGCTGAGAGTGAAGTCCTTACTTCAATGAAAAGATGGTGGCTACTGTAGAATTGTGTGACTCTTTTTGGTGTCACATATATTTGGCATTCTTAATAATTTTAACAGTGAATATCAGGTTTTGGATGTTTCAGACCATGATTGCAGTTTGTTTGAAAGTATCAATAGCATTCACACAAGTAGAGCCAGTATTCATAATGTGACAATGTGTCTGAAATTGGACCTAGCACTTTGTTTTATAAAGACACTTTTCTGCCTACAACTAACTAACTAACTACATACATACATAAACAGGAAATATAGAGATCTAAACATACAAGGGTAAATCAAAAAGTAAAGGCAAACTGAAATTATCCAGTAACCGCAATGGATAAAAGCTGGTGCAATATAGTATGTTTGTGATGGCTTAAGGGTAGTTTGAATACACATAGTTCAGTGGTCTTCTGTTACTCTAGTTGTATGATCATGGACACTCCGCTGTGGGATTGCACCATTTTTGAACAACATAGCGGAAGTGAGATTTCTTTAAGAAGAGGGAATGAAACCTGCTGAAATTCACCAACGGATGTTGCCTTTTGCAGATCAGTAAGCTATATAGGTACCCATCTTGTGCAAACTTTCGGAACTCCAAGTCTGCATGCACGATGGCTTGTTTGGATCCATAGCTGTGATCTAAATGTGTAGAACAGCTAACAGTGTGATCCGTTGGTCTTCTCTGATGAAGGCATTTGCCAGGTCACTGTGGATTTGTATGTGTGATGTTGATGTTCGACCAGATGGACCTTTGTTGGTTACTCTTGTTCTTCCTGCTTAGTACTTTACTACCCATTAATAAACTTTTCGTTCATTGAGTCCTGCTGTTTTCACATTGTACTGAGCCAACATCCTTCAGTGAATTTCAGTAGGTTTCACTTCATCTGCAGTTTTCATTTGTAGTTATTGTCCATATAGAATTTAATAAATTGAAAAATGATTATACAGTGAGGAACATAAGTATTTGAACACCCTGCGATTTTGCAAGTTCTCCCACTTAGAAATCATGGAGGGGTCTGAAATTCACATTGTAGGTACATTCCCACTGTGAGAGACAGAATGTAAAAAAAAAAAAAAATTTTAAAAAATAAGGAAATCACGTATGATTTGTACAGAATTTATTTGTATTGCACTGCTGCACATAAGTATTTGAACACCTGGCAACCAGCAAGAATTCTGGCTCTCAAAGACCTGTTATTCTGCCTTTAAGAAGTCCACCTCTATTCCACTTAGTATTCCTAATTAGTAGCACCTGTCTGAGCTCTTTAAAGACACCTGTCCACCCCACAGTCAGTCAGACTCCAACTACTACCATGGGCAAGACCACAGAGCTGTCAAAAGACACCAAAGACAAAATTGTGGACCTCCACAAGGCTGGAAAGGGCTATGGGGCAATTGCCAAGCAGCTTGGTGAAAATAGGTCAACTGTTGGTGCAATTGTCAGAAAATGGAAGAGGCTAAAGACGACTGTCAGTCTCCCTTGGACTGGGGCTCCATGCAAGATCTCACCTCATGGGGTATCACAGATGATAAGAAAGGTGAGGAATCAACCCAGAACTACATGGGAGGAGCTGGTCAATGACATGAAGAGAGCTGGGACCACAGTTTCAAAGGTCACTGTCGGTAGAACACTATGCTGTCATGGCTTCAAATCACGCTTTGCACGGAAGGTTCCCCTGCTCAAGTCATCACATGTCCAGGCCCGTCTGAAGTTTGCCAATGACCATCTGGATGATCCAGAGGAGGCATGGGAGAAAATCATGTGGTCAAATGAGACCAAAATAGAACTTTTTGGTCTAAACTTCACTCATCGTGTTTGGAGCAAAAAGAAGGAGGAGTTGCATCCCAAGAACACCATCCCTACTGTGAAGCATGGGGGTGAAAACATCATGCTTTGGGGGTGCTTTTCTGCGAAGGGGACAGGATGACTGCACTGTATAAAGGAGAGGATGAATAGGGCCATGTATTGTGAGATTTTGAGCAACAACCTCCTTCCCTCAGTCAGAGCACTGAAGATGGGTCGTGGCTGGGTCTTCCAACATGACAATGACCCGAATCACACAGCCAGGATAACCAAGGAGTGGCTCCGTAAGAAGCATATCAAGGTTCTGGAGTGGCCTAGCCAGTCTCCAGGCCTAAATCCAATCAAAAATCTTTGGAGGGAGCTGAAACTCCGTGTTGCTCAGCGCCAGCCCCGGAACCTGACAGATCTAGAGGAGATCTGTGTGGAGGAGTGGGCCAAAATCCCTGTTGCAGTGTGTGCAAACCTGGTCAAGAACTACGGGAAACGCTTGACCTCTGTAATTGCGCACACTAGCTTCTGTACCAAATATTAACACTGATTTTCTCAGGTGTTCAAATACTTATGTGCAGCATTAAAATACAAATAAATTCTTTACAAATCATACAATGTGATTTCCTGATTTTTTTTTTTTTTTTTTTTTTTTTTTTTTTAACATTCTGTCTCTCACAGTGGGAATGCACCTACAATGTGAATTTCAGACCCCTCCATGATTTGTAAGTGGGAGAACTTGCAAAATCACAGGATGTTCAAATACTTATGTTCCTCACTGTATAACATATACACCCCGACTAACAGTGCATACAGTTGAGTAACGTTTATTTAGCGAGGTATCATTAATACAATAAAGACAAAGATCTATTGGGGTGTTTTCAGTAAGCCTTAAAAAGCAGCAAACATTTACTCGTTTTTCTGTGAATCGAGTTCTATATATGTCATTTTTTTTTGTATTTTTGCCTAGTCAAAAGTAGAATGTACCCCGAAATATTTATATTTTTCCTTCATCCAGTTCATCCAGGAATTGGTTACTCTTGTTCTCTAGTATATACATTTTTGTATATTTATCACATTGAATGGTTAACTCACCTAAACTTTTTTGTTAACAGGATGATGGCTACATGGAGGGCGAAATGGATGGGAAGGTCCAGGAGGAATGTGTCCAAAAATTCTCAAGTCGAGATTATATCATGGAACCAAGCATCTTTAATACTCTGAAGGTGTCAGTACCATATGTGACTTTTTTTGTGTGTGTTTGTTTGGGGGAAATTTAGGGGTATGGGTGCTTATTTTAAGCAATGAAATAGCACCCTGCCCCGAGATGTTTCCTGCTTTTCACCAATGATGTTGGGATAGGTTCTGAAACTCAGAACTGGATTGAGTGGGTTTGATAATGTTTTGTTAATTCTAAGCAACATGATTTCACATTTCTGGCTTACATTTGGTTTCTTTTTTATTCTTTAGTTTTTAATTTTAAAACATTTGTGTTTCTTGTGTGTGTTTGTTTTTTCTCATGACTTCAGGTATTTTCAGGCTGGTGGCTCTCCAGAGCATGTCATTCAGCTTCTTTCTGAGAACTACACAGCTGTAGCCCAGACAGTAAACCTGTTGGCAGAGTGGCTTATTCAGATGGGTATGACTTTTTCTGCTGTTAGCACTGCATTAAAGAAGTGATCACTAAATCTGAGTGTTCAAGGCTAAAAAAAGAAGTGTCTAGTTATGGAGATATGTGAAATTAGCATTATTACTTGGAACTCTACTTTGTATGATATAATAGGACTGTGTTGTGCCTGGTCTGTGGTGTGAGACTTGACTTTGGTTTTATGCTTTAGGGGTGGAACCTGCCCAGGTCCAAGAGAGAGTGGAAAACCATCTGAAAGCTTTACTTATTAAGCACTTTGATCCACAAAAAGCAGATTCCATCTTTACAGTAGAAGGAGAGGTGAGCTGTATATTAACTAATTTTTAATTGCATTAGTTACTGTCCATCTAATACATGCTTTTGTAATTGACTTTCGAGCAGCCCAGAATTATACACGTGGACCTTTATCATTTTGTGTTTTAATCTTTTTCACATGGGCCAGCCAGTCACTGTCTTAATCTTGTTTCCCCAGTGTACACTGCTTTTGTTAAAAATGTACTTTTGGTCTGTATCCCTTAGACTCCTGCTTGGTTAGAACAAATGATTGCCCACACAACATGGCGAGACCTCTTCTACAAATTAGCTGAAGCCCATCCAGATTGTCTGATGTTAAACTTTACTGTAAAGGTGAGTAGTCCTTTGTTTTATTTACATGCACATCATGCATTGACTAGTATCCAGTTAAAATAGCTATATTCAAGGCTCCCAGAAGATGTGTATGAAGCAGCATTGCAGAGTTGCCAAGTCAGTTTTAATATGTTGTTGGCTGTTGTATTTTAATCTATATGGCTGTGCTAGTTCCAAATAAAAGGGCAGTCCATAGTCTATTAACACTAGAATCCTTGAAACCTATGAAAAAACTCACAATCCCAGGTCACCTTAAATTCCTTTGTACCTCTCCATTAGCGTTTTTTGTTTTGCTAATGTGTCAATCAGCAAAAGCAGCCGGATCGATTCCGGGTGCTTCCTAGGTTTACTATTTTAAGCAGTGAGCTCCTCTTATTGTTACTATTATAGCATAAAAATATACACTTGATTCTAATCTGTAACAAACAGTGTAAATGTATGGTACTTGTAAAGGTTAGGGGTTTTTTTTCTCTCTCTCTCTCTCTCTTCAGTTTCCTTCTCTCAGTCATGTTCACACTCTGCCCAATCTGACACAGTTTTCAAATAAAGATGTGGCATAATGAAACAAGTGTGCTTTTAAGTGCAATTTTTTTTTTATTTCAGTTTTTATTCAGTTTTATTTTTCTTTCATTTCGTTGATTTGTTAGAGACTCAAATTAAATGCATGTTTTTATTATATAATAGTAACAATAAAGGTAGCCCACCACTCGAGGCGCTAAATGTAGGGAGCACCCTGGATCGAACCGGCAATGTCTTGAAGCAGCAGCAGTTCTTCACCCAGCACCAGCCAAGCAGATATCCATACGACAGCCGCATTTCCACTAGGGAAACACGCAAACACAAACATGCATGCAAATGTCTTTATTTCATATTGAATGATATTTGGGTTCCAGTTTTCACACATTGACTGCAACATTTAAATAGAACATTTTTTTTCTTTTGTTTTATTCTTGAATAAAAGCACACTTGTTTTGTTATTCAGTCTTCACACATTACACATTTGACGTCAATATTTGTTTATTATTACTATAACATAACAAAGATTTCTGTTTTAGCTATGTGTTCAGCATCATCCTACATTTACACAGATCATTGTAGTCATGGAATACACATAAAATATATGTATTTCAAATAACAATATATTATTTTCCTATACAATTCCATACACCTCGCTCCCAGTTAAACAGATTTCAGCTGTGAGAATTTGTCTGAGTTCAGCTGCCTCTGTGGGACAGCAGGCTGCTTGCAGCTGATCAGCACATTTGCAAAACAAAGCGCTGTCGGTGCGCAGTTATTGAAGTGATGAGGAGGCACGAGTAAAATTAAGGTGGCCCAGCATTACACATTTTCGCAGGCTTCAGGGATTCTAGTGTTAATAGATTAATCTTTATAAAACTACTTTAAATTTGCTTTGGAATATGTGTTTGCCTTGGTGCACTATAGTGGGTATAACAGACTTACTTTAAGACATGTTGATGATTTTAAATGGCTGCGTGATTACAGTGTTTAAACTAAATGCCAAATCATTTTACATCCAGAAGCCAACAGGACAATAATCCATTGCATTTGCAAAGAGAAACTGATGACTGGTGGTCCAAATACATTACACAGAGGGTGTTATAAGAAGGCTTTTTGTTTGCTAGCAAATTTTCTTTAGCCAGGGTCCCATGTTCCATCTAAAGCAGGGGTGTCGAACTCCAGTCCTGGAGGGCCGCAGTGGCTGCAGGTTTTCATTCTAACCATCTTCTTAATTAGTGACCCGTTTTTGATGCTAATTAACTTCTTTAGCCTTAGCTTTAATTAGCTTGACTCAGGCCCCTTAGTTGTTTTTTCCTTAATTAGCAGCTGGACAGTAATGAGACATAAAGCAGGCCATGACCAGCTCACCTGTACCCATCAAACAAAATCTGAAAATAAAGATGAAGGTCTCAGTAAGGTTGATCCCTCAGGTTACCAAAACATTTTAGGAGTTCTTAGGAAAAAAAACAGAATATCAACAGTTTTGGAAATGTCTGCTGTGGCAAAAAGAGAGTAGCAACAAGCCATGGAATTGAATAATGGGTTTAATTAACAGCAAGAATCGGCTTCTCATTAAGGAACTGGTTGGAGTTTGAAGCCCCAATTTAGCTGGTCATCTGTTGGCTCGTTTCATGTCTCATTTCTGTTTGGCTGTCATTTAATGAAGAAAAGAATCAATTCAGAAGACTTAATCCTTAAAAACAGGGTTATTAAAATAGAGGGAAAATAAGTTAATTAGCAGTGAATACTGGGCACTGATTAGGAAAAGGGTTAGAAAGAAAACCTGCACCCACTGCAGCCCTCCAGGCCTGGAGTTTGACACCTGTGATCTAAAGGAATTCATGCCACCATAACTAGTAGACACAATCACACCGAATGCAGTCTCAGGTTCAAATATTATCCCTTTCATTGATCACAATCAAAGTACTACAAACACAGAAGTATAGTTCTGAAATTTAGTTACTCCTCTCTCCTTCCACTCCTCAAAGAGTTTTGTCCTCTGCCTCCTGATACTGACTTCCTGGTCAAGGTGAGGCAGCTTCTTTTATGTTGGACCTGGGAGCATTTTCAGTGCCATAGTGTTGCACATCAGAATCACTTCCAGGTTAAGTGGAAGCTCCCCAAAACAGGGAGGTCTTCTGCTGGCAGTGCCCTCTGGCGGCACCATGGGACCCCAAGAGTGCTGCTTTCCAAAACTACAGATCTTACACAGTCCTGCAGGTGTCAAACCTGAGATCATGCCAAAGAAGCAGTGCCACCTATCGTACTGGGGGATGACTTACATTGAGTGAGGGAATTTGTCTAGCAAATATATTAGTCTTCGTCTCCAAAAGGATTAGAATAAGACCTGGCTGAGATGTACCTCCATCCATGGTGTCCTTCAATTATGGCCTCTCAGCCAGGTAAGACATTGTTCTTTATCCCATTCAAGATGCTTGTCCATCCGTTGTGGCATCTACACTACCTATATAGAAAAGACATTTTACCAAGAAGGTGCAAGAGCTGAAACCCCAGCTAGACATAGTTAAACATAGTTAGACATAGCTTAAACTCACAACTGATTTTTGAACTGCAATGAAACAAGGGATTTTATTCCAATAACATGATATATATTGTAAGACTGTAGTAATGCTTCATGACTTATGAACTTTAACTCCCACCAGACGTCCCTGATTAAACATCTGAGTAGAGCGCAGGGGCTGCTGGGACAAGATTGGCCAGTGGGAGCTTTGAAAAGTGACACCGGCTATTCAGTAAGGGGGTTGAGAAGTCTGGAGTTTGTTTGTTTTGCCATCGGTATCATCTTCCTTTGGATTATCACTTTGTTCTTGGATCACCTCACCTGTATGAATGTATGGACTGCTCTGTGTCTGCCTGTCGTGTGAGTACTGATTAAGATTGGGCGTGCTCCCTCCAACCAAGAACAAAAACCAATCTCCTTACCACCCAACGCATACAGGTAGGATCGTTTTACAATACTTAACAGCAAGCTGTTGTGTGGATTATCTCTTCTGCATCATTTCCATATCATTGGCTGTTTCATATGGACAGTGTATTGGACTTTGTTTATTTTGTTTCTTATATGTGTGATCGCCAGCAAGAGACTGAGGAAGGGATTGTTTTGTTTGTTGTGTAGTTGATTGTATCCTGCTATTTTTGTTTAATACATTTGTGTTGATTACTGTTTGTTTAATTTGGTTCTGTGTGTTCGTGGTGTGAGTCGGGCCAAGGCTGGGTGCATTACTGGGGACCCCAATAAAAAAGTAAATAAATTACTGTCCCAGCAGCGGTGTGAATCTTAGTGGCACTGTGCCCAATACCACACTGACAGATGAAGTCAGTGATACTGCAGACACAAATTGTTCCAGCCTTACACGTAGATGATGGGCTTTCCAAGTAGCTAACTCCTGCTGTGTACTCACGTTCTCCTTGAAGTGGTCCTCAGCAGCATGAATCATTGCATTCATGTTTATCTTAACCATGGAGAGTGTCTATCTGTTCATAACTGGACCACTGATCCTATGAGAGTGGGTGTTCTTGCCTTCCAAACTGACAGTCCGCAAGATGCACACACAACAGATGCAAGAGCACTACAGTATTCTTCTATTCCTAAATGAAAATGTATCGGACACTTTAGAAATGTAAAGGAACAGTTTGCAGCATGTTTTACTTAATGTTAAGACATATTTTTACACTTTTAATGAATAAATAATACTTTTTCTGCAAAATGTGTACTTGCATCATTTTCTGTAGTATTAAAACAGTGTGTAATATTTTTTAGTAATGAAAGGTTATCTGTCAGTCTTAGGGAATAACTATTAGTTTTGAAGTGTTCATGTAGGGAAGGACAATGAATAGAAATTGGTGTTAAACAGACTGAAATGTAGGCAGATTAGTAACTGTGTTCCTAATTTCCCGGGTTTCTTTAATACCAATGTACATATAAATGGAGAGGACAGAAGGTTAATAACGAGCCTGCTCTGTTTCACCACCCCCCCAAATGTCTTACTATAGCTCATATCAGATGCTGGCTACCAGGGAGAAATCACCAGTGTCTCAACAGCCTGCCAGCAGCTAGAAGTGTTTTCTAGAGTGTTGCGGACCTCTTTAGCAACGCTGCTGGATGGTGGGGAGGAAAATCTGGAGAAGAACTTGCCAGAATTTGCAGTAAGTATTTTAATAGGATTGTAACAATCGAGCAAATGAGGGGGAATGGGGGGGGGGGGGATGTTTCGGTTTTAAATGTTAGTGTCTTGTGCTATCTAAGTTAGTCTTTAAACTGACCATCATGTCAAGCCTAGCCCTCGGCATATCAGTATGAGTTGTTTCAGCCTGGGTTGCCTTTGCATTGGTAATTTTACTTGTGTTTGTTGGGCTGTTGGAATCCACGTGGGGTTTAAGGAACCTATCCCAAAGTCATAAGGGAACAATTTCTCCTTCCTGTGCAAAAACTTAGTTTACTAAATCAGTTTTCACATGTTTTTAGCAGATTAAAACAGTTTTTCCTCCAGCATATGTCTATACAAGGTGTCGCCTGCAGTACTTTTCAGTTTTCACACGCAGCCAAGTACCTCCAGAATATAAACTTCCTTGGACCATTCTGCATGAATGGCATTGCATTGGCAGAGTGCTGTGTCTTATATGTTCTATTTTAGCTTGAATAGATCACTCCACCTTCTAATGTTTGTACATTGTGCACACCAAGGAGTTCTTTGTGGGTGGTGGGATTTTGTCCAAGAATTGTGTGTTTTGTTTTTTTTTTTGGGGGGTTTTTTTCCCCTTCATTTTCTTGCCTGTGTGATGTTGGGTTAAATTTGTGTTAATGTTTCGCTTATTTGCATACTTTTCAGTTGATTTGCCCCAAACATGTGACGATAACACCCTGCCTGTCTTCTGAACCCTAAACTTCATGTTGAATGTATTTTCTGGATTCTTAAGACTGTTTAGGAGTACATTGTTCTTTATTGCATCATATAGTTTGTACACCACTAGTGTGTTCCTGCCTCCACCAAGGATGAAATTTCAAATCACCTTCCCTCAAAGTGCTTAGTGGTCAGTACACCAGAAGTGATCTGAGAAACCATTGTACAAGTAGGCGTCATGTAGTCATGGGCAATATATCGAGTCTTCAGTTCAATTTGATATTTAATAAAAAATGAATATGGAAAAGCCAATATCAAGATAAATGTTCAGCAGCTTCTTCTAAACGTTAAATTCACAAATTCTCCACTGTTCTTTCTGAGAGTGACTGCATTGACTTAGAGCAAGAATCAGATGAAGTGCTTAGAATTGGTAGGGTTAGTGCTACTGTTCTGCAAATAATTAGATATTCCCAGAGTGACAGTTTGAGTAGTACAACATCTGAAGATAAAACATGTTAGTGCGTATGAAAAGACAAACGTGGCATGTGCAGCATCTGCAGTATACAACATGTGTCCCTGCTAAGCAAAGTTAAATAAAGTGTTTGCTGTTCTGTTGTATAGAACATGAACAGACAAGCAACCAGATGGGGGGATTGGGGGTGGGTATTGGGGGTTTAAGAATTACAGTGACTAAAGTTTTCCAAATCATACTTTAAGCCGTGCCCAGAAAATCCTCCGACTTTGTCAGTGTTCTGAAAACTTTGCCACACTAGCCAGTTATTCACATCAAATCAGAAGTGACATGTAGACCTTCATCCATCTGCTTCATGCGCTCCATGACTTAAAATGTGACCTGGACTTGTTGATGTCTGTATCTCTCCTACTAATTAATAACATTTGTATTTAAAATTTTCTTGGTTTTCAACTCTTAACTTCAGCATATGATTAATTAAGGAAACAATAAGAGAAATGTCATTTGGACTGAAGGAATGATGCTTGCCATCTTCCGTATCCAAGTATCACTCCCAGCGGTAACCTGCAGATGAAAACAGTAGTGGTTCCAATATAGACATCTAAGGAGATACCATATGTAAAATAAATTGCACTGAAGCACACAACTGGTAAAGTACCCTGGGGTGGTGTTTACTGTAGTATTATCATTAATGGACTGTCCAGTCATACCTCTGTGTGTGGGTTAACTTTTCCCATACTGTGCTGTGTGGCCATGTCACTACCTTAAACAGTGCACAATGGTACATTTACTGACCACTGTTTCTTTTACATTGGTAGAAAATGGTTTGCCATGGGGAGCACACCTACCTGTTTGCTCAGTCAATGATGTCAATCTTGGCCCAGGAAGAGCAGGGGGGATCTGCAGTTCGGCGTATTGCCCAGGAGGTCCAAACGTCCGCTCATAAACGGTACTTAGCAAATTTAAGTAAGCATTTAACTGTTTGTTGTGTGTTCATTGCAGAGTCTGACTTTTGTGTCCATTTATGCAGGGGCCATGATGCCAGTCAGATCACATTGGCCCTCGGGACAGCAGCTGCCTACCCTCGGGCCTGCCAAGCACTCGGTGCTATGTTGTCTAAAGGAGCCTTGAATCCTGCGGATATCACCGTCCTTTTTAAAATGTTCACCAGTATGGATCCTCCCCCTGTTGAGTTGGTAAGAAGCTATTTTTTATGCTTTTTCATTGTAGGCTATCAGTGATCAGCATATATTTGAGATGGCACACACATTCAGTAAACCACTTGATGTTAGGTCCTCATGCTGGTGAAAGGAAGTTGGTCCATTGTCTTATGCCACTTTGCATGTTGATGATTTACCCAAGGATTCCAATTTCCTCAACTATTCTTATTCTCTGTCTGCTGCAGATTAGAGTTCCAGCTTTTCTTGACCTTTTTATGCAGTCCCTCTTCAAACCGGGTGCAAAAATCAACCAGGATCATAAACACAAATATATTCACATCTTGGCCTATGCCGCTAGTGTGGTAGAAATGTGGAAAAAGGTAAGTAAGTTCCCCATAGGCTGCACAATACTTGTCACATTCTAAATTTAAGGGCAGTTTCTCAACTGCCAGATGATACTGTATTGTTTTTGACAGATGTTAAATTAAATGCTGAGCTTTTTACCATGTAGTCAGTATTTAAACCATGAGGAAGTCTTTACCAATTTGTTGTAAGTTTTATAGCTTTTCAAACCTGATACCTAGTCCAAAGTGCTAAAGAAACTGCAAAAACACAGCATTCAATAAAACTGTCTGCTTCACTGTTTGTTTTGTGAAGAATAAACGGGTGAGCATCAACAAGGATGAGCTGAAGTCCACTTCAAAGGCCATTGAGACTGTCCACAACTTGTGTTGCAATGAGAACAAAGGAGCCACAGAGCTGGTAGCAGAGTTGAGCACACTGTACCAGTGCATCAGGTGGGCATACTGTACAAATGTTGGCCTCCAGGTCTTCCCCTGTATGTCAGGTGACTGAATCACTGAGCCTTACAGTTTTGAAGAAAATGCCAGTCATCTTATTTCCTGGACCTAAGGTGAACTGGCATGCTTAGATAATTTGTTTTATGTTTAATGACAGGTTTCCAGTTGTAGCAATGGGCGTGCTGAAGTGGGTTGACTGGACAGTTTCAGAGCCTCGGTATTTTCAGCTTCAGACTGATCACACTCCTGTTCATCTGGCCTTGTTGGATGAGGTGCATTTGCTTTTTGTGACTTTCTCTTTTTTTTAAATCTGTGGTCATGGTGACTACTAGTAATGTAGGCTTAAGTAAATACCTTAAGTGAAGAGAAGTTGACGTGACCTCCAAATGGTACAAAGAAAGTAAAGAGGTGGTGATTTAACGATCATTGATTTAGTGATGTGCCCTTGAAAGATGATGCAGTAACTACCAAATACGTTGTGCAGCCCGGTGGATTAGATGTAATATTTCTAGAGTTTATAAGACATATACCATTTTTTAAAGAAAACGAAACACCTTTATTTTAATGGGATTCAAATAAAACTATTGGGCATCACAGAATAGCACAATCATTAAACAATAAGACAGTCAAAAGTTTGCATTCCTTTAGTTCTTATTATTGTGTTATTTCATTCTTTAGCATCCGTCATCCATTCATCAAAAGAATGACAATTTTAACACTTTGAAATCGCTTCTAGATTTTTGTTTGTTTTTTGGTCTTGTGCCTCCGTGCTCCCCAGTACAAATAAAACCCTGCCTATGATATACGTCCTGGGTATGATGTTAATTTACATCCAGCCCTGCATGTTGTAGGCCCTCCAAACTATAGGGAAAAATCTGGGGGTTGGTGAACTAGTGTGGTGCTGAGGTGTCAACTGTCACATGGCTGCACTTGGGTCCTAATCTGGGATCCTGAGTTGGTTTGTCATGTGGTGGTTGTGGCAATGCGCTGTATCGGTGCGTGCTCCTAACCTCTCTGATATTCCGTATGACTCGTCTTGATGTCTTATGTAAGACATTGAGGTTTTTGGAGTTGCCCCCCTACTTTTGGCCCTCTAGGCCCAAATAAACATAACTTTTCATGATTTATGGGCAATATTTTGTGCAAGAATTGACACCCTTTTGATAAAGAGTAAACCAACAAGCGTTTTTAGCAAAATTATCAAAAGAACTTGAAGTTGTGTCTACCACATCTACCAACCCCAGGGGATCAACGCCTCATGGGACACAAAGGGTCAAAATTACTCTACTTCACAAAACTTCAACAAAAATGGGCAACGGTGATATCGATGTGTAGTGTGTTGTTTTATGTAATTTCAAGGTTGCCCATCATGAATATATTTTTGATATCTGATTCTTTACAAGTGGTCCTAACTGTCCAAGATCCTCTACCAGAAGGTCAAACTGACAAATTTCAAACCTAAGCATGTGGGGTTCACATAAATATGATGTTATTTCTGATCCTTTACTAGGAATCTAGTCTAAGGACCACTATCAGAGGAAGCAAATTGACACTTTTTTATTACAATTGAGAATATTTAGACTTGCGTATTAAATCAAAGGGGACTTTTTAATATTTCAAATACTAAAAAAAACTATTTGTGTTTATTATGTAGTTCTACCTCATGAAGTAAATGTGAGTACATTTCTTATGAACACCCCAATTTAGGGCGACTTGCACTAATTCACTTTGTCTGTGAAGATTCTCAGTCATCCAGGTGAAATTATCTGGTAGGTGAGTCATAGCAACTGGACTTCTTTCTTGTTAGGTAGGTACATTTCACTGCTCAGCTGCTTGGATGAGCAGTGAAACATATCTACCTAACAAGAAAGAAGTCCATTTGCCATGACTGAACTACCAACTAATTTACATTCTTCTTCTGCTGCAGCCAATGAGGGGCCACTGACTTGGCCCTGTGTTTCATATCATTGTCACACTGGATAGCCCAAGTATTCCCCATGCACAACTTCTGGGCTGATGAATGCAAAATTTCCTCCAATATTTTCAGATGACATGCTGCATTCATCTTGCCATCAATTTTGACTGAACTCTCTGTGCTGCTGTATCGCACACCCACCAATATCTGCAAAGATTCACTGCCATACTTCATGATTGGGATGGGGTGCTTCTCTTCAAACAAATTATTGACTCTTATCCAAACATAGAGTTTATGGTTGTGACCATAAAGTTACATTTTGGTCTCCTCACTCCAAGTGATTCTGCTCCAGACATTTTGAGGCCTCAAGGTGCTCAAGGTAATCTATCGTAAGTTGTCCGCTTTATAATGCATTGACTATTTTTATACAGACAATACAATCAAACAAAGCGCAGGTCTGTGATCATCTCACCATGTGTGTGTTTGTGTATTATCAGGCAAAACATTCAGAGGGATTTGAACTTTTGATTGGGGTCCATCTGTGTGATTTTTGTTATTATGATTTCCAAAGGATGCACACAATTAATTCTGTGATGATAAATAGCTTCACCTCACCACTATTCCTAAATAGAAGAATGGTTTTTTTTTCTGATCACTATTATTTTTAAAAATGGCAAACACTTTACAATTTCTGCCAGTAAAACTCCTATATACATTATGTGTGTAATACAGTATACAAAATACTTTCCAATAGATGGCACTTCACAAACAGTAATGCTGAATATGCCCAGGAGTGCACTTCATTCACATTTTTCCTTGATTTACCCCTCTGCTCCAACATTTTAAAATTACAAATCGAACAAATCAGATGTGATTAAATTGCACTTTGCAGACTTTCATTTTAAGGGGATTTGCATACGTTTTGCTCGCATCATGTAGAAATGACACTTTTTCTACACAGTCTCACTATTTTAGTGACCAGCTGCAGGGTTCAAAAGGGGGATGGTAGATCTCTAAGGCTTCCATTTTCCTTTAGAACAACCTTGTCATAAAACACTCTTGAAAAAGAAGTAAAGATTCATCCAAGATAGTCTCCAAATTTTTATATATTTTGATTCACATTAAAAAGACACAAATGTGATGAGTTTTCAAACCTGAAATTGGCACCTAAGTACATTTTCGGAGCTGGAAAAATGCAAGGCAATTTCAAAAAACAAAGACTGAACAAATCGCAGGTCATGGCCACACTGCTAGGTTTTAGTTTCAAAATGCAGACATAGGTATTTGTTTTCATCTTTCATCCACACTGCCCAGGCATTTTTAGCCCCCAAAAATTGAGACTCTTGAAAAGCCTGTATTTTTTCTAACTCAGTGGTTACTCACCATTGCAGTGTGGATGGGGGAAAACAGAGTTTTGAAAATGTAGACTCGTCATAGCATTCTGATTTGTTTGCACTCATTACTTGGCCTTTTTCCTGATTAGATCCTTTTTCATTACAACATCTTATTCTCTGATTGGTCATCCATCACAAAGAAAATAATATTCCAATGTGGTAGACACAGGAGGTGCTTTCCCATGGTGCTTATGTTGCTTACAGTACCTGTAGGCATCTAAATTGAATTTTGTACAATTTGAACGTTGAATCCATGCACAAAAGGCAAATAATTTACCAGCCCGTACAGCTAGTGAGAAATCCTGTGGCCAGGACACTTCCGAGGATTTTTTCTATCAATGCATACATCTCCAGCATAGGTAAACAACTAAGTCATCAACATTTTTGGTCCTAAACACTAATGTGAACAGAGATTGTTTAACACTAGAATCTCTGAAGCCTACGGGAAAACTTGTAGTCCCGGGCCACCTTAAATCCTGTTGCACCTCTCCATCAGTGTCTTTTGTTTTGTAAAAGCATCAATCAGGACAAGGAGCCTGCTGTCCCATCGCCTGCCTTGACAGCGCTCAGCTCGGGTAAAAAGTTCACCCAGCTCAAGAGTCTTTATCATGGTGTGAGGTTTCTGGAGTTGTATTGGGTAAATCATATATCGTTATTCGGAATAAATGCATTTCATGTCTGTTCTGTGTCTGCAAAGATCTGGGTAAGTGTAGGAATTAATCAATTACATGTTGCTGTCAGTGAGTTAAAACCCAAGCTCAAATGTCAATTGACAGGAAATTGATGTTTATTCTTGGATGGTGCAATGGTAAGAACTGCTGCTTTATAACCAAAAGGTTCCAGAGTCGAGTCCAGGCGCTTCATATTTTGAGTAGTGAGCTGCTATTATTATTATTATTACTATAATATAATAAAAATATACATTTTATTTGAGTCTTTAACACTTGTTTAAATTTTAGGCTCTTGTAAAAGTTAGCTCTTGCTTTTTTTATTATTCAGTTTTATTCTCTCAGTGACGTTTGCATGGTACAATGAACTTGCCTGTCCCTCTCTGAGATGATGGCATTTATTTCCATTCTTTTCACAAGAGCAGCGATGACCATTGTAACAACAGACAGCTTCTTCACAGCACTTCTGCTGGCTAAAAGACTGTTGTAGCGCAATACAGCTCTGCTTGGCAGCACAAGTAAAATGGGACTTCCACCTGCAGCTAAAGTCACATATGAAATGTATGCATTCCAAGTGACAATATAGTACAACTCCAGGCACCTCACACCACGATAGAGAGACTTGAGCTTGGAGAACTTCAGCTCCGTTGGGGGGGGGGGGGGGGCCGGGGGGGGGGACAGCAGGCCGCTTGTGCTGAGCGATACATTTACAAAACAAAAGACGCTGATGAAGAGGTGCAAAGGAATGTAAGGTGGCCCAGGATTACAAGTTTTTTCGCAGGCTTCAGGGATTCTAGTGTTAATGTAGTAGTACAGGCATAGTCTTAACTGGCTACAGAAGACAAGTGGAGGCCATTGTATCTTTCACAGGAGGTGCTAATCTGGTGTTACTAAGGTGCCTAAACATTTGCCAGAATCCCCATATGAATGTGAAGAAAGAAGCTGTTTGTCGTCATACCGTGTTGCACTGCAGTCATCTTCTCGGACCTGATTTATTAAAGCCCACAATATGCTGTAACCTTTAACATTTGAACCTGTGTTCACAAGTCTCTCCCCTAACATTTTTTTTTAATTGGCAGATCAGCACATGTCACCAGTTGCTGCACCCACAGGTCCTTCAGTTACTCACAAAACTATTTGAGACGGAGCATCTGCAGCTGGATGTCATGGAGCAGGTGAGCAGATGCTTCTGTCTCAGACACAGAGGGGTGCATATAATGAGTGAGGATTACTCTGTACCCCTTTAATTAGTATCCTTTTTTCTTTCCTTCTACTAGCTAGAGCTAAAGAAGACTTTACTGGACAGAATGGTCCACCTACTGAGCAGGGGATATGTGCTGCCTGTTGTGGCCTACATTCGCAAGTGTCTGGAGAAGCTCAATACTGACATTTCTTTGATCAGACATTTTGTAACTGAGGTGAGTGCAAAGACTGAACCATCTTTGGTCAGCCGTCAGTGCTTGGGTGTCTGACCAGTAAGTAAGTGAATTTCACTGCAGGTCTTGGATGTGATCGCACCGCCTTACACAACAGATTTTGTGCAGCTTTTCTTGCCCATATTGGAAAATGAAAGTATTGCTGGAACAATCAAGGCAGAAGGAGAACACGACCCAGTGGCGGAGTTTATAGGTGAAGTTCTTAATGGGTTTCTGGTCTCGGCAACTTTCCAGCACGTTGTTCTGACTCTCCCCTCCCACCCCTCTTGTTTTTCAGCTCACTGCAAAGCAAACTTCATCATGATGGCATAATTGGCAGATGATGCAATGGCACAATGAGCTTGTTCAACAGATACCTTCCATCTTCATTTTTCACATGACAATGAGTTACACTGAATTTTGAGGCAGAGGTAAAGATGGCCATTGAATCGCGCTCAGTCATAAAATGACTACTTTCTGCAGTGAGGAGATGTATAGTGAGCACCAAACTACACATTGTGGTGCTCTGAAAGGAAACGGGCCAATCAGTGGCACTGGTCTGGTTCAAACTTGCCCCAGGGCCGCTGCTACTCCCAGATTGGCGTGCTGGATTTTTTTTTTATTTTTTTTTTTAAATCGCAAAAATTAAAAACCAATTCAGACAAACCCAAATGATTCCCGGTGTTTTATTGCAATAATCTTACATTTAAGCGTAATTTCAAAGTGTTGCTCAACTGGCCCTGATTCCTCACTGCAAAGGAATTGACCAACCCTGTGCCCAATCCTGCCATATGCCAATATTCAAGTGCAAAAAATGTCATTGGTCACTCATCAGCTGATTCTGCCTCACCTATTGCATTAATTAGTGTAAACTACATTAGGATCCACTGCTTCTCCAAGAATGTCAGCTACTATCCTCTGGACTCTGCAGCAATCCTTTATTGAACATTGCAAATTATAAAAGTCCTTTAAAATCAATTTTCTAAAAAACATTTTCATATTTAGTTCTAAAAGAATGTGTCACCAGGCCACAAAGAACTGAAAGCTCCAGAGTCTCACTTCTCAGGAGAAATTCAGTTTCAATTTAAGAGAGTTGCTAGTCCAGCAGCTGCTTCACATTCAGCAAAATCCTGTCTTTCAAACAGAGGCCCGCTATGGAAGTACAGGGTCTCCATAAGCACACTGCTGCTCAATGGCGAGGTTGTAGTCCGCGCCGGTACCTTCTTTGTAAGCACTCGTCACAATCCTCAGCCAACCCTTTTCACCCTGTAGAAGCAAGAAAAAAATGAGAGCCCCTCGAGTCTCAACTTCATGACCTTTTAAATTAAGCTGAGATACACTGTGGATTCAGAAAGTATTCAGACCCCTTCACTTACCATATATACTCACATATAAGTCGGGTCTTGAAACCCGAAAAATCAATCATAAAATCAGACCCCGACTTGTACGCCCATTCAAAAATGCGACTTTTTTATTTATATATATATATATATATATATATATATATATAAAATACACATCTTGCCTCCTCCAATCTCGCATCAGTTTCTCAGACGCATCAAATTTTGTTGCATCAGCACTCACGTAGGCACAATATAGGGTGGTCCAGATCTAACTATGCAATTTTCATTACGCTATAACTTATTAAGTTTATTACATAGAAAATCACCCAAAAAATCCTGGACCATCAAGAAGTGTGTGAACTGACGACATGAAGAATCGTCTTCATGCCGAACTGGAATCATCCCCACATAAATCAAAGTCATCCAGACGATCTGGATCTGCATAATTAGATCTGGACCACCCTGTACATTGCAAAAAAAAAAAAAGGCAGTGAGCTCCGTGGTTACTCTCTCAGGTGAGCGTTAGCATATCATAATCTCTTGGAGCAATAGTGTGAGTTTTCCACATTCGACTTATACAACTGACATCATAAAATATCTTAAATTATACGGTAAAATCAAGCCCAACGCATCTGCTGGAGAACTTAAATGCGAGTATATACGGTATTTCACATTTTTCTTTGTTGCAACTTTGTCCTAAGATCATTTAAAGTAGCACTTAATACCCCAGCATGACAAACGCTGAAATACCACATTTTACACAAACATTCAGACCCTTTTCTGTGACACTCATTGAGATGTTTCTACGCCTTTTTTGGAGTCCACATGTGGTCCCCTTAATCAACTGCACTCCACCTCTCTGTCTACAGGAGGTCCCTCAGCAGACCGTGTGTAGCGAAAGAAAAACCAAGTAGGAGGGTCAAGAAATTAATTGCCTGCAAAGCTTTTGAGACAGTGTGGTTTCAAGGCACAGATCTGGGGGAGGCTACAACCAAAACCCTAAAGAATTAAAGGTTCCCTCCCAAGAGCACAGTGACCTCCATAATTATTAAATGGATGAGCTGTGGAACTCCTAGTAGTACTCCTCCTATATGCCAGCAACCTTCCCATCTGCATTTTAGAACAGGAACCCCACCTGAAGCTTAGCACTTTGGGACATGACCAGTAATTTAATGGGAGACCATCTAAGAGAAAGCTTAGCTTGCTGCTGGAAGAGGTGTTGGTGAGGCCATCCTAGGGTGCTGACCCTGTGGTCTTTGTGTGGATCTCAATACCCCAGTGTAGTGTGGGGACACTGAGCTGTAAAACTAACCTCCTGACTCTCTCTGGTCCTAAAAGATCCACAGGCATTGTTTAATAAGGGTAAGTTTTGTTTTTGTTTTTTTTTTTTTCCCCCCAATCCCCTGGCTAAATTGCCCAAAACGGCTTGGTCATTCTACTCATCATTCTGCTCATCACTTCTGCAGTCCCATTCCAGTGGAGAAGCATGGAGGTGGCCACACAAAGCTGTGGGTTTGTTATTTACTGGCAGGGACTGGGAGATTAGACAACATTGAGGGAAAACGGGATGCCATAAAGTGCAGAGACATCCTTAATGACAACCTGTGCCACAATGCCCTGGACTGAATGGGACAAGGACAACACAGGAGTGGCTTAGGGACAACGCTGGTGAAGTTCTCGAGTTACCTGCCCAGTGCCCAGACTTGAAGCCAATCAAACATCTGTGGAGAGACCTGAAGATAGCCATCCACTAACAGTCTCCATTCAGCCTGACAGAGGGAGAAGGATGGCAGAAAATGCCCTGGTGCAGCAGAACCAAGAAAACTCCAGGCTGGAATCGCTGCTAAAGGGGCTTCGGCTAAGTACTCAGGAAAGGGTTCAAGGGACTATTTCAGTTTGTATTCTTAATAATTTTACAAAGTTTCTAAAATGCTGTTTCCACTTTGTCATGCTGGGGGTACCGTGTGTCGCTTGATCAACCAAAAAAAAAAAAGAAAAAAGAATTTAAATCATTTTAAAGCAAGGCTGCTTCACAACAAAAGGTGAAATAAAACAATAAAATACTTTCCGATTCCTCATTTACCAAAAGTGGAACGGCTGCCAAAGCTCAGAAGGAGCCTCTCACCATCATTAGGACTGGGAAGAAAAAAAAAAAAAAAAAAAGACTTACCCAGGGCTCTCCCCAGGAGTTGCGCACAATCCAGAATTCGACTCCATCCTCGTCAACACCCCAGCCAGCCACCGACACAATGTGGTTGATGAAGGCATCTTTGTTGTACTCAGTATACAGACCACCCGTGTATGCATCAAGTTTTGGAGTCGCCATGATGCCACAACTAAATGGGACACAAAATGAGAGAAGGCAAAGATCAGCACAACTTGAGCTGTTGAATTCCTGACACATTTGTATTAGGAAGCCATGGGCCACGTTTCATGCCTTGTATCTGGAAACCATTACTGTCTCCTTCTGTGCCCTTCACGCCGTGTCACTAGCAGGGAGAAGAATTGCACTGTACTCCGCAGACGTGATCATAGTGACCCTTTCAAACTGTAGGATCGGTTTAGTGGATGCGATAACATTGGTGTCAAAATTCTCATCAATATTTCACAGGACGTTACTTTTTTTTTTTTTTAGTTGTACCCATTTGTCTGACCGTTAGAAAGAAAACTTTTAAAGTAAAGCACAGTGATTTATGCTCATGAAGACGACGAAAAAAAAGTCGTGTGTGTGTAAATAACAGTGTCAACGACGGGAAAGTAGTTCAAACTTCACATCCCTAGACATGCTTAATCCAGTTCAGGGTCATTATGTACCTGGTGGCACTGGCAGGGAACAGGTCCTGAACAATGCCATTCCAGTGGAGGGCCCACTTGCTCTAACCCATTTGGAATCACTAATTAGCCAAACCAGCACTGCTTCATGGAGAACACACAAACTCCACACAGGCCAGGTCTGCTGCATGATTCACATCTACTGTGGCTGACAGTGAGCTGCACTACCCGCCGTGCCACCTTCAAGTTCTTATTGGTCATATCTTAAGCAGACTCCATACTGGGGTCAGCATACACTTTAAATGTTTACAGTGAATGGCTCGGCATCACACATTCCAGCAGCTTAGCGGGTTTATATTTTCAGAAGAATGGCTCAGAAACTAAACATGTGGAAACTTTTGGAAGGGCCAACGTTTGACTGGACAGTGAAGAGCTGAGTGTTCAGATCAGCAACAAATCCCAAACTCTGGCTTTGAAAAGCTTGTATGAAGGCTAGAGCTCCTGTCAAGCCGGACCTTTCATGTTGTTCTCTTCTCCTGCATGCTGAGCATGACTTGAGTCCTGGAATATCAACAGTCAGTTGTTCTCCACTCATCAAGGTCCTTTGGTTATTAAGAGGCAGGGCAGTCTTAACAAATGGGCATGCTAGGCAGTTGTCCGGGGGCCCCAAGCCGATCTATGTATGTTGTGACTTGCTGAGCAGTTGTGTAGGTAGCGGCGCCAGTGCACTGCTTTGCCCGGGGGCCTATAATGCTGTCAAGACTGCCCTGCTAAGAGGCTTTAGCGGCATCCAATGCTGCCAGCAACCTTGTACTCCTAAGAACTATCGGACAACAGTGGGCTCATGTCTCATGTCCTCCATGGGAAGTGCCAAGTTGAAATTTCAAGTTGTGGGCACCTCTCTGAAGTGGTATAGTCTCACTCTACTATTTCACAACACTGCCTTTAATATCAGAGGGTGTCCCCGTCTCTTTTCCCCCATGGGCTTCAAAGGTTATTTGCACACTCGGCGATGTCAACCATGATGGAGGAATCGTGACATTCCTATCACCATTTCCAAGTTCACATATTGAATTCCTTCTTCGTTTTCTCACAGCTGCAGTCAGTCTTTAGGCCATGTGGTGACCCATTAATCCCCTCAGCCCTCTCATCACAATCCACACCAGTATTCCTTCTTTATGTGTCACTCTCAAATCTCTCCTTTCTGCTTTTAATTGGTTTTGTGATCTCCCAACAGTCACTGTAGTCTCAAGTCCATTTTCCAGTGCACTTCATTTATATCCTGAACCATGAATCTGTCATCCAAGGGGACCACTGAGCTCCTGATCCATTAGGCCAACTTTGCTCCCTCAGTGCCCTTTGAGCCTTCCTCCACATGTTCTAGGACAAACCCCCCCCCCCCACCGAAACACACACACATCATAGGTTCCCTTTGCTTACAACTCCCTCTTCAGTTCTTTCCTGTCACAGCCCTGTGTCTCCTAAAGTGCTGCTACTACTGGATTTTTCCTCTTCATCTTTTTCACCTCCTTGGCTTCAATGGTAGCCCAGACCTGTGCTCTCCCCTCACTAGAAGTCTTCTCTCTGTAATCTGTCAACATTTAGAACTTTCAGCTGCCTGGATCAAGTGCTCACCCGACACCGCTATTCACACTTGGCCAAGTGCAGTTCAGTTAGTTAGTTAGTGATGAGGTGTTGCTTGGTCTGTGAATCACACTTCTTTCCTATTCCTCCACTCTTCTCGTTTCTGTCTTTACTGGCAAAGGTTCCCCTAGCGACCTGTGCCTCCAATTGCTATGTGACCCCTGCTTGAGAAACAAGCTGTTTTGTCACTTTACAGGGCTGATTGATGTTTTGCATTATTATAGTTTCTTCTTATTATATTGTTATATTCCATTCGCCATATGCTTTATATACATTTGAATGTAAACGAATAAAAAAAAATTAAAGGTACACTTTGAAAACACACCAGATCTCAATGGGGAAAAAATCCTGCTGGATATCCATACTGATATGGACTGGGTAATGTGTTAGGAATGAAAGGATGCTATATTGTTTGATGGAAATGAAAATTACCAACCAAAGTGAAAAAATGATGCAGCAGGCAGGCTAGTCCATTTTGCCGAAATTTCATTGCAGAAACTCCAAATCATACTTAGTAGTTTGTATGGCCCCCACAAGCATGCATATGCATGCCAGACAATGTCCTAATGAGATGATGGATGGTGCCCTGGGGGATCTCCTCCCAGATCTGGACCAGGGCATCACTGAGCTCCTGGACAGTCAGAGGTGCAACCTGGAAGCATCGGATGGACTGAAACATAATGTCCCAGAGGTGTCCTATTGGATTTAGGTCAGGCGAGTGGGCATGGGGGCCAGTCAATGGTATCAATTCCTTCATCCAGGAACTGCCTGCATACTCTCGCCACATGAGGCTGGGCATTGTCATGCAGCAGGAGGAACCCAGGACCCACTGCACCATCAAAGGGTCTGACAATGGGGCCAAGGATTTCATCCCAATACCTAATGGCAGTCAAGGTGCCGTTGTCTATCCTGTAGAGGTCTGTGTGTCTGTCCATGGATATACCTACCCAGACCATCACTGACCCACCACCAAACCGGTCACAGGCAGCATAATGTGCTCCACGGCTTCTCCAGACCCTTTCACGCATGTCACATGTGCTCAGGGTGTACCTGCCAATTCTGGTATTCTGTGGCAAATGCCAATCAAGCTGCACAGTGCCAGGCAGAGCACAGGGCCCACTAGAGGACATTGG
The DNA here is from genome assembly GCA_026402145.1 of Polypterus bichir lapradei. Taxonomy (NCBI): domain Eukaryota; kingdom Metazoa; phylum Chordata; class Cladistia; order Polypteriformes; family Polypteridae; genus Polypterus; species Polypterus bichir. The sequence continues at coordinate 24,508,714 of JANRMT010062856.1, read as the reverse complement.
GCCCTCAGGCCACCCTCATGAAGTCTGTTCCTGATTATTTGGTCAGAGACATTCACACCAGTGGCCTGCCTGCTGGAGGTCAATTTTAGGGCTCTGGCAGTTCTCATCCTGTTCCTCCTTGCCCAAAGGAGCAGATACTGGTCGGTGCTGCTGATGGGTTAAGGACCTTGGTTAAAGACACTGTCCAGCTCTCCTAGAGTAACTGCCTGTCTCCTGGAATCTCCTCCATGCCCCTGAGACTGTGCTGGCAGACACAGCAAACCTTCTGGCAATGGCACGTATTGATGTGCCATCCTGAAGAAGTTGGACTACCTGTGCAACCTCTGTAGGGTCCAGGTATGGCCTCATGCTACCAGTAGTGACACTGACCGTAGCCAAATGCAAAACTAGTGAAAAAACAATCAGAAAAGATGAGGAGGGGAAAATGTCAGTGGACTGCACCTGTTTTGGGGGTTGTCTCATTGTTGCCCCTCTAGTACACCTGAACACCAAAGCAGCTGAAACTGATTAACAACCCCCTCTGCTACTTAACTGACCAGGTCAATCGCCCACACGTTTTATTGACTTGATGCTATACTCAGAATGAAAAGTGTTCCTTTAATTTTTTTGAGCAGTATATATTCCATTACCTTGTCGTGTTTGATAACAGTGATTACCACACCGTATGTCACTTTAGGACCCACCTTGTCAGCCACATTTGCACTACCCACCCCTCTGCTGTGACTAGATTTAGCTCTTATGAGAAACGTCTGTAATGTAGTGGTGTGTACTGTAAACACCTACAAGCACATGATATTCACATTATTGACATTGGACAAAGATTGTTAATGAATTATAACTCAATTCCGATTCCCCAAATCCAGCCAGTGTGTGTCTACTTTGAGCTCCTCCCTAATGTTTGTTCCTTTCACCCAATGGCTGAGCCCAGACACCCTGCAAAGGGTGTATTTGTGGGACTCTGCCAGCTATGCCCTCTGTCAGCCTATATCCAAGCTGAATTTAAACAGATCAGATATGTGCTGAAGGATGTGGCTTAACTGTCTTTTTGTGTATCATGACCCACATTAAAACATGTCTGATGTGTACGAGCCAAACAGGCAGCAGTGGTGTGGCAGAGAAACAAGACTCATAATAAATTTGTGTGTTGCTGTGACAACCTACTCTAGATCTTTTTGTCTAATTTGGTGCTGATGACTTAATTGAGTCCTGCCCTAATTACCCACCTATTGAGTTGCCCATTGTTAATAAATCACCTGGGTTGTAGGTGGGGTATAGATTATAAAAAAAGCTTGTTTGGGTTTTAGAGGAGAAAAAAAAGAAAAGAAACAAAACAAAACAAGGTATGGAGAGCTAGGGTTGGATGGTCTGGCTTTGGGTTTTTGTTTCTTATTGCTTGTTAAAGAAATGTAATTGTTGTAAGCTCTGTGATAGATGTGGATGTGTCTAGCTGTATAGCCAAGTTAGTGTTGTCCTCCTGCCTTGTTTCTGTTTTGTGTACCTTTCTCCATATTGTGAGGTTTTCTTTCCTCTTTGACAATAAATCGAGTCTGTTTTTATTTAGCTGGTTTAGTTTTTTCTGTGTTTTGTCTCCCTCCCACCCTCTCTCTCTCACCTGTGTGCAGCCTACTTATATACCCCTAGGCCTTTTGGTAGGCCATAACAGTTGCACTGTACTAACTTACCAGAAACAGAAATGGAGATCTGCTTCTAAAATATACAAAATGGAAGAGCAGCAGCAGAAAAAACATTTAGGGATTCACATTTATGAGTGACCTGCGTCACTACATCCACACACAGGCACAGCTCACATAAGCTGAATGTGAACGTAAACGCTCAGAACACACATACATTATGAAATGCAAAGAACTCCGACATCAGATGAGATTTCCTCATTAATCTGATCAAGGCCTGGTACAATAAACACTGCCCATTTGACACTTGCACTTTTTAAAATCAGCTACAGAGGCCATTTGCTCAGACAGCTTGTGCCTCGCTTGAATTTAAGCCCAAGAGCACGGCATTTAGGCTACACAGCAGACTCCAGGGGCACCTCTTCCATTTTTTTCCATCGTTCTGTTATATTTCGCCTTTATACTTTTGCCCCATTATTTCTTCTAGGAAAGAGAGCACCACTGGATGTTATACTTTTTTGCTCCATATTAGCATTGTACAGTAGGTATGCATTTCATACATTTATCTCATTTTGGAACTGGGGTACAGGTTTTTTTTTAAGGACTTTCAAATAATTTCAGGAGTCTACATCCATAAAAGAATGATGCAAACCAAGAAAAATAGAAATGCATTATTCTGCACTATGGCCGGCACAGGGGCAGTGTGCGACAACTCTCATTCTGATGGATTTAGAAATGTTTAACACATGTCTGCAAGTTTCAAGGTCAGTGGCATGCATTAAGTTTAATTTCAGCTGAGCAGGTTTAACAACCGCTGGCTGGACTCTGAACCAAGTGACCATATGAGTTCTTTAATCATAACTTTCAAGTCCGGAATTGCAAGACCTTTGTTCAAGCAAACAGCTGACTTTTTGTTTTTTTTTTTTTTCTCTGCTCACCGAGTTAAGAGCATATTGTGAAATATTCAAAAACAATTCTTCAAACTGCTAGTTGCTGTTAGCCACGTTTATAAACCAAAATCGCATCCGCTCAAGTGTTGGTTTTCAATGCCGGGTAGGGGCAACACAACACGAGTGCTGTTGTACTTGTGAGGAACCCCAGCCGCCTTTTCACTTCTTGTAGAAAACCGTGGTCGACCTTTTTTTCAGTTCCACTTCCAAGGCTCAACGCCAAGTAAGTTTCATCTCTAGACATTCCAAATTCATCCCGAGTATGTCCAAATGCCTTCGCTGACCCGAGAATGGCTCCTCATTTCTGGGCATGGATAAGGCTATGATCAAACTACACTCTGACCCACAGAAGTAGTTCAACATCCCTAAAGTACAACTACGCAGGCCTGTTGCAGCCACTGTGTCAAGCCTGGGATAAAACAAGTGGTCACTGTCCAAAGAAAATATAGAAGGCCCAGTGATTAGGGAAGTGCCCCACAGATCCAGCATTCTGGCTGCAAATGCCACTCAGACTGCAGATGCTGGTTTTTTTCCCCCATATCCCAAAGTCCTGCTGCTGTGGCGATTTTGATCTGGCACCATTCAAGCGAGTGTGCCTTGTGATGAAGTAGCACCCATGCAGGCTTGGCTACCACCTGCCTCCAAACTTAAGCGAGTCCAAGAAATGTTAGGAAATGCTTGTGCTGATCATGGCTGCATAAAAATTTAAACTTCTGGTAAACAAGCCCACTGCAATTGCATTTTGTGTGTGGCTTATTAAACTAACATCTGCAACTGTTACCATCTATACCTTACTTTTACCAACTACAAGATTAGGAAAATATATTTGGCATAGTCTGCTGTTTTTCAAAAATAGAAAATTCAGTTCCTCAAGCTTGTAGCAGTGCTACATGATTAATGTCGTTGTAAATATATTTTGTGTTGCGTCCCATCTTTTGTCGTGTTGTCCTGTTGACATGGTCTGTGTGTATGTAAATATGCTCCCCTGGAAACAAAACAGGAAGGATAATACTGTGGATCCATGGTCCCTCATGATAATTGGTCCTATCAATCTTATCACCTGCATCTGGTCATTCGCTATTTAAATGGAAGGACACAAAGAAAGAACAGCCTGTTCTATTAGACTGCCAATTAACTACAGAGACAGAAGAAAGCACCGATCCAAATCATTCACGCCTTTCTCTACCTGCCACTTTCAACACCTGACAACAACATTGGTGAACCGCAAAACCCCGGGGTTCAGGATTATGCCACATACCGAGGATAAGCACAGCAAGACTGTTTTTTGTTGTTTGGGGAGAGGAGCAAGCCATCATTTTCATCTGTGTAATTTCCATAGGACAGTTTTTTCCGGCTGAACCAGGTTTACAAACGTTATCCATCCATTATCCAACCCGCTATATCCTAACTACAGGGTCACGGGGGTCTGCTGGAGCCATCCATTTTCTGGAGTTTTATGTGCGTTTCGTGCGTCTTATTGAGTTTGTGTTCAGTGTGGGGTCAAGGGAGGGTTGGTGTTGTATATTATCTTTCTACCAGTCACATTTGGGGTTGAATGTTATGTTAGGGTTGGTTGGGATTCGAGATTATATATACAGCGCATCACATTTTCCACATTTTGTTATGTTACAGACTTATTCCAAAATGGATTAAATTCACCATAATGACGTGAAAAAAGTTTACTTGAGGTTTCTGCAAATTTATTAAAAATAAAAAAACTGAGAAAGCACATGTACATAAGTATTCACAGCCTTTGCCATGAAGCTCAAAAACTGAGCTCAGGTGCATCCTGTTTCCCCTGATCATCCTTGAGATGTTTCTGCAGCTTAACTGGAGTCCACCTTTGATTTGGAAAGGCACACACCCGTCTATATAAAGGTCCCACAGTTGACAGTTCATGTCAGAGCACAAACCAAGCATGAAGTCAAAGGAATTGTCTGTAGACCTCCGAGACAGGATTGTCTCAAGGCATAAATCTGGGGAAGGTTACAGAAAAATTTCTGCTGCTTTGAAGGTCCCAATGAGCACAGTGGCCTCCATCATCTGTAAGCACACAGCCAAGATATCAAAGAAGTGGCTTCAGGACAACTCTGTGAATGTCCGCGAGTGGCCCTGCCAGAGCACAGACTTGAATCCAATTGAACATCTCTGGAGAGATCTTAAAATGGCTGTGCACCGACGCTTCCCATCCAACCTGATGGAGCTTGAGAGGTGCTGCAAAGAGGAATGGGCGAAACTGGCAAAGGATAGGTGTGCCAAGCTTGTGGCATCACATTCAAAAAGACTTGAGGCTGTATTTGCTGCCAAAGGTGCATCGACAAAGTATTGAGCAAAGGCTGTGAATAATTATGTACATGTGATTTCTCAGCTTTTTTATTTTTAATAAATTTGCAAAAACCTCAAGTAAACTTTTTTCACATTGTCATTATGGGGTGTTGTGTGTAGAATTATGAGGAAAAAAAATGAATTTAATCCATTTTGGAATAAGGCTGTAACATAACAAAATGTGGAAAAAGTGATGCACTGTGTGTGTGTTATATATACACACACACACACACACACACACACTCAAATTTTACATATTGATTGTTTTTTCATTTATTTGATCGTCAATTGGGGAAAGTTTATTTGGAAGAAGTACAGCGTATCAGCTCTAACGTCCTCACCTTGCCATGCCATGGATCTTGGTGGTGGAGCTGCCAGTTTTGTACAAGAAGTCAGCCATTATCTGACATAAAGTGAATAAATAAGGGAAAGAAAAGTTGAAACCATTTGTCTCTCACGTTTTGCAATACTCCAAAGCCAAACATAAAAAAGGAACAGGGCCCTTCACATCTTAACCAGTCCCATCGCCGTCTTTGCTCAAAAACGAAGTTGGGACCTTCTTTAACTCCACTGACAGCAGCACAGTGGTCAATCAGGCCTTAGACTTGCTCCAGTCAACTGCAGCAACATGAAGTATGAGCTTCACATGGCCAAACTACCTGGAGAATTTTAGAATTCAAAGCAGAATACACTCTGCTTTTGTGGAAGGCAAAGAATAAAACATCTGGTTGAGGCAGAAGTATCCAGTCCAGACAATGGCAACTAGCACCCTGCTTGACCATGGAGGTTCTACTTGTAGAAAAGCGATGCTACAGCGTCGGAGCCACCATTTTTAAACCAGAAGAAATGGGTGCAGCAGCTGAATGAAAAAATACTGGTGTAATTTTCTAGTTCCCGCTAGAAACATCGACAAAGAATTACCATACACAGCAAGCTTTCCTAAAAAGAAGTTTTTGATGGTCACATTCCAACAAAAAACAAAAATGAAGCCATGAATGTAGTTGACCCTGACTCATATATGCAAACTTTAGCAACTGCTGGCCTCCTCCTATTCATTGTTATCCTTTATTTCCTGAGAGATAAAGTGATTAACAGCTGTTTTAGTATTCGATCTGGCACAGAGGCCTCTGCATTCAGCTCGCTTTGCACTTGTACACCACAGCCACCTTAAGTATTGCTTCATATACCATAGAGATTTTTTTTATTTCTATGTACACTTGTTTTTTTCTTTTCATTACACATTCTTGCTTTTGCTATGCTAGATCACTCTAGAAGAGATTATTACTTGAACTCTGGGCAGAGTAAACACTGATAGTTTGTTGTTGTCAAAACAACAGGATCTTAAAATTATAAAAACCATTAAAACCACCCCAGCACCACCCCTCAAACCTTGGGCTTGAATTGTACCCCTTTGTAAACTTCCATCCCAGCAATATATTTGTATAGATTGGAAGAAAATAAACCAGAGCATCAATAGCACCTCAACTAACAAGAGGGAAAAAAAAGCATTATGACCACTACAGCAACATTCATCCTACCAAACGTCACACAGCATCTTTCCTAGCATAGCTTGACCCATATTACATTAACGAATCATTCAGTGCAAAAACACAAATAATATTACGCATGTCGCAATTTTTTTTTTGTTTTAGCACCCTTGTTTGCTCTGTGGTGCTACTACCTTTTCCAGTGTGCATTTCCTAACATAGTACCTGGTCCAATCTGCAGGCAATGGTTGCTGGCTGTACACAACTCCCATAAGCGCTCAGTCAGAGCACATCAGACCTGGACAGCCATGAGCCTTGAAGACAAAAGCAAAACTATCTGCCAGAATGAAACTTAAAGGCTGATTTTCCATTGAATATTCTGCTACCTGATGGGTCCTCCAGTGTAGATCTCAGCCATCATCTTCTCTCTGCCACTTACAGAGCCATAGTCTCCAACCTTCCAGAGCGTGTAGTTCTTCACTACGTTGCAGACACCAAATGTAGTGCATGTCCCACACTGATTGAACATTGTGCAGTCTAAAAGAACAATGGCTTAGACAGTCAGATTTTCTGTACATAGCATACAATGAAAAGGTCTACCACCACAAATCTCACCTTGGTCCTTCGCCTGGTAATTGTTACAGGTCTCATCAGGTATTCCATGACGGTGGGCATACTCCCATACTCCACTATGATCACCCCCCTCACAGGACCCTGCATTTCCACAATCGATTACATTCTGGACAGACAAGTATGCCGATGGCCAGGCACCCTTTCTTTTAATGTTGATACGATCTACAAAAGAAAATTTATTTTATGGTTGTGTTTTTTAACTCACCAGAGCACTTGCCCCGACATGAGGAATGTTTTAGTTTTTGTAATCTGTCGAGGTTCTGTTAACAAACGGACATAGCATACCTGCTAAAGCACTAGTGCTGCCATGGGCCCAACATGACCCACAATATTGAGGGATATGCTGGTTGCGTGTGGTGCTTGCATAATTTACACCATTCACATTTCGCCAGTCCCACGCTTTTGGGAGTTCACCCAATGAAATGATGTCCGACGGCCTGGGTCCAGTTCTGCAGAAATAAGACAACAATCGATCAATTTTCTAACTTTGGAACACATTAATGGCACTTACAAGTCAGTCAAGAGAATATGGGACACAATGGTCTTGTCCTTTAATAAGCAGCATGAATAGCTAATGTTAAAGATCAGACAAATATACACAGCAAAAAAAATGAATCTGCAAGAACTACAAAGGAAAAAAATAAAAAAGGACTTGTTTTGCTTTTATTTAGCAAAAAAAAAAAAAAAAAAAAAAAAAAAAATGGGTAAGCAAGAATTGACAAGACTTTCTATCAATCTAGACAAGAATAGGCCACTCAGCCCAAGAAAGCCTGCCATTCCTATCCACTCAATTCCTTCTAAATAACATCAAGTCGAGTTTTGAAAGTCCCTAAAGTCTTACTGTCTACCACACTACTTGGTAGCTCAAGTGTCTCTTCGTGAAGAAAAAATTCCTGAATGTTTGTGCAAAATTTACCTGCAACAGGTTTCCATCTGTGCCTCTCTGTTCTTGATGAACTCATTTTAAAGTAACAATCTTAATCTACTGTACATTACTCTTCAAAATTTTAAACACTTTAATTGGGTCTCCTCTTAAGCTCCATTAATTTAAAACTGAAAAGTCTCAGGGTTTTTAATCTTTCTTCATCACTCATCCCCTGTAGCCCTGGAATCAGCCTAGTCGCTCTTCTCTGGACCTTTTCTAGCGCTGCTATGTCCTTTTTATAGCCTGGAGACCAAAACTGCACACAGTACTCAAGATGAGGCCTCACCAGTGTGTTATAAAGGTGGAGCAGAACCTCCTGTGACTTGTACTCCACAGATCAGGGCGCTATGTAACCTGACGTTCTGTTTGCCTTCTTAATGGCTTCTGAACACTGTCGGGAACTTGACTGTGACAAGCCCACCACGACTTCTAAATCCTCAGAAGGTGTATATTCAATTTTCACACCTACCACTACATATTCAAAATTGAACATTTTTACTTCCTACATGTAATACTTTAGATTTACTCACATTAAATTTCATCCTCCACAAATCTGCCAAAGCCTGCAGCTCAAGTCCCTCTAATGATTTAGCAGAATCAGGATTTTCTGCCAATCCACCAATTCGGAGTCATCTGCAAACTTGACCAGCTTTATATATTTATATATTACACACACAGTGGGATGCAAAAGTTTGGGCAACCTTGTTAATAGTCATTATTTTCCTGTATAAATCGTTGGTTGTTACGATAAAAAATGTCAGTTAAATATATCATATAGGAGACACACACAGTGATATTTGAGAAGTGAAATGAAGTTTATTGGATTTACAGAAAGTGTGCAATAATTGTTCAAACAAAATCAGGCAGGTGCATAAATTTGGGCACCACAAAAAAGAAATGAAATCAATATTTAGTAGATCCGCCTTTTGCAGAAATTACAGCCTCTAAACGCTTCCTGTAGGTTTCAATGAGAGTCTGGATTGTGGTTGAAGGTATTTTGGACCATTCCTCTTTACAAAACATCTCTAGTTCATTCAGGTTTGATGGCTTCCGAGCATGGACAGCTCTCTTTAACTCACACCACAGATTTTCAATTATATTCAGGTCTGGGGACTGAGATGGCCATTCCAGAACGTTGTACTTGTTCCTCTGCATGAATGCCTTAGTGGATTTTGAGCAGTGTTTCGGGTCGTTGTCTTGTTGAAAGATCCAGCCCCGGCGCAGCTTCAGCTTTGTCACTGATTCCTGGACATTGGTCTCCAGAATCTGCCGATACTAAGTGGAATCCATGCGTCCCTCAACTTTGACAAGATTCCCAGTCCCTGCACTGGCCACACAGCCCCACAGCATGATGGAACCACCACCATATTTTACTGTAGGTAGCAGGCGTTTTTCTTGGAATGCTGTGTTCTTTTTCCTCCATGCATAACGTCCCTTGTTATGCCCAAATAACTCAATTTTAGTTTCATCAGTCCACAGCACTTTATTCCAAAATGAAGCTGGCTTGTCCAAATGTGCTTGAGCATACCTCAAGCGGCTCTGTTTGTGCTGTGGGCGGAGAAAAGGCTTCCTCTGCATCACTCTCGCATACAGCATCTCCTTGTGTAAAGTGCGCCGAATGGTTGAACGATGCACAGTGACTCCATCTGCTGCAAGATGATGTTGTAGGTCTTTGGTGCTGGTCTGTGGGTTGACTCTGACTGTTCTCACCATTCGTCGCTTCTGTCTATCCGAAATCTTTCTTGGTCTGCCACTTCGAGCCTTAACTTGAACTGAGCCTGTGGTCTTCCATTTCCTCAATATGTTCCTAACTGTGGAAACAGACAGCTTAAATTTCTGGGACAGCTTTCTGTATCCTTCCCCTAAACCATGATGGTGAACAATCTTTGTCTTCAGGTCATTTGAGAGTTGTTTTGTGACCCCCATGTTGCTACTCTTCAGAGAAAATTAAAGGAGAAGGGAAACTTACAACTGACCCCCTTAAATACTCTTTCTCATTATAGGATTCACCTGTGTATGTAGGTCAGGGGTCACTGAGCTTACCAAGCCAATTTGAGTTCCAATAATTAGTTCTAAAAGTTTTGGAATCAATAAAATGACAACGGTGCCCAAATTTATGCACCTGCCTGATTTTGTTTGAACAATTATTGCACACTTTCTATAAATCCAATAAACTTCATTTCACTTCTCAAATATCACTGTGTGTGTCTCCTATATGATATATTTAACTGACATTTTTTATCATAACAACCAACGATTTATACAGGAAAATAATGACTATTAACAAGGTTGCCCAAACTTGCATCCCACTGTATATAAATAAATAATGTATTTATCTATACATATAAAGGAGAGTTGGGATCCGAGAGACTGTTTGTGGAGGGCTGGAGAGTTAAGGCAGGTGGGGGAGTCACATGATCATCTCCCCTCCCATTCAAGTCATTTAATTCACTTCATTTCACTCCGAGCTGAGCGCCGCACCTGACGCAGTCTTGCCGTTCTTTTTCCTTAGTGTTTAGTCCTCTCTCCTTTACTGATTTACTGTTTACTAGACGCAGTACTTACTGAATAGTATTTTTTCCTTTAGTGTTTCTACTTAGTGTTTAGTAGATGCGGTGTGCCAGTGTTCCCAGCGGTGTTGCGGTTTATTGTTACTTTCTACTTTGTTTTTGTACTTTGGTGTTTAGTAGACTTTTACTTTATCTCATTTACTGTTGTTCCCGGCGTTGTTGCAGTTTTTCCCGTTTCTATTTGTTATGTAGCATGTTCATGAATTAGTCATAGAAAAAAAATTTATATATTTTGGCTCCAGGAGGACAAACCAAAAATGTTGTATATAAAGAAGCTCTATAAGTCGAATGTAGATACATAATTATTCCAACTACAGCGACTGCAGCGAAGCGCACGAGGTCTGCCAGTTTATTTATATAGCACATTTAAAACAACATAGGAATGCTTTGGCCAAAGTGCTTTACAATAATAGAATTAAAAAAAAAAAAACATACAATTAACATGAATAACAAATAGAAATAAAATAAATTAACATAAATAAAATAAATAATAAATAGAAGTAATGTTACATAATCACAATGAGGAAACCATCAGTATTACTGAAGGTCACCAAATGCAAGTGAATAGAAATGAGTGTTTAATCTTGTTTTGAACAGTTCAATTGTAGACGACTCCTTTATGTGATGAGGTAAAGAGTGCCACAGGCGAGGAGCAGCAGCTGTAAAAGCCCTGTCCTCCTTAGTTTTACACTTGGTACGAGGGACAACAAGAGACAACTGACCGCACTCTGGATGGCTGGTGTAAAACACACAATTCAGATAAATAGGCATGTAAAGATTTAAAAACTAGCAACAAGATTTTAAAATCAAATCAATATACATATATTAAATATACTACATACATCAGAAATAGCAGCAGACCTAACGCTGACCTTTGTGGGACATCACTGTTACCTTCACCCAATTCTGATAAGGTTCTTCACACCAGAACCATTGGCCTTCTGTGTTTCAATCAATTTTGCACCCATCTACACACTACACCCTGAACTCCCAAATCTTGAATTGACCTTCCTCGCCTGAACTCAGTTGACTGTTCAGTAAAAAGCTACAAATTAGCTTTGACTTCTTAAAATAAGCTAAAAATTTTCAAGTCAATAAATCTTACAATAAAGAAAATAAGACTTGACAGCTTGAGCGCAACTTTTCACTTGCTCAGATTTCAATTTTTATTATTCCCTGGCCACACCTCTCAATACATTACAGAACAGGACGACTCGATGGATTCACGTGATAAGCTCAACGGCGCGCAGCCACTCTTTCCTACCTGAGATTTGACGAAAACCGTTGGTGGTCTGACGTCTACTACAACCGTCCATAAGAGCGCTAACTGTGCCAACTTAGGAAGATGCCCAACATGCATGTTAATTGGCTCCGGCGGTGTGTTACGAACACAGAAAATCTGGACATAAACCCGGTAAATGCGAAAGGAAAGATGCTCAAAACAAACACACTTTGATAACTGCTAGCAACTCCCGGCTGAACTTTCGACTCAAATACCAATTTATAAATAGCGAAATGTTTACCCGTCGCGTGGTGTATGAAAATTAAGAACAGGAAGTAAAAGCCACCAAAGGACAAAGTGCTGCTCACGCGTTATCCCTTCACTTGTACACCCTTCTGTTTCGCCGAGGTCCCACATTAGGGGATCAGGGGCTGTGACCGTTGGTACAGATCCAGACTGCAGCACCAGTCCCTTTTCCTCTGACAGCACTCAATGAGTATTTAAAAACACAAGCGTTTAAATTACTACAACAAATACGCTCACCTTACGCCAAACGGGCCGTTCCTGGCTAGCGGTTTATGACAGGGCCGGAGAGGATCAAGACGCAGACTTCGAACTGCGGCAGCTAAAGCAGCGAAAGCCAAAAGACGAAACAAACACTTCTCCATTGCGAACTGCTCGTGACTGCAGGGGAAGTTCACTGCACGCGCTTTAATTAGAGGAGGGCAGGACCGAAGGAGGGGCCTAAACAGAGCTCAACACAGCTCCACCCCCTCCGCCCCAAACCCGCGGTCAGTATCGAAGTGTGGATGTGGTAAAGAAAAAAAAAAGTGACATCTCTTAAGGAAAGCATTGTCATCGGAGGCCCGTCCAACTGTGGAAAAGGTACAGCGTACTCGAAGAAATAACTGAAATTTAGCAATGCATCTGGGGAAGGTGGGAGGTGTACTAAAATCAGTGTACGTCAACTTCCTCTTGGTATAGTTAAAGCACTGGGCGTGGGCAGCTGGTGAGAAAGGAAAGACATAAGACAAGCGGGGCTCATGACTAATTCGGCGGCTTGTCACAGGGACGGGTGAGCAGGCACATGATGAAAGGGGAAATCTGCATCGTTTCACTTCCTCCATTTAGATATTTAGATGTCCTGTTTTTTTCAGTATGCAAACCCGAGAGTTCCGCGGTGATTTTCGTAATTAGTTGAAAGTGTTTTTAGATCTTTCATATCTCAGCATACCACTAACATAATCATTCAAGGCCGATTAAATGACAGTAAACCACTGCTGCCAACACAATAATAACTAAGGCTGCTATTTTTGTTTTTCCACCAAACCTTTTGTGTTATAATATTCAATGCACACACACACGCGCACAACCAGTCGAACGTTTGGACACGTTTGGATGGAAACGTTTGGATGGAAATTAATCCATTTGCTAACACCCTACTAATGTCGCCAAATGCTATTGCAGCTTCAAATGACAGACTTTTAAATTATTATTGACGTATAACTGCAAAGCCCCATTTTCACCAGCCATTTCTTCAGTGTCCTAATGGTCACCTCGATTACCTCATAACATCATTAGTCACGTTTAAATGCTAATTGTTTATATGAGAAACCTTTAATTGCATTAGCACCACTGAAACTTGTTTTTCCTTTCTCTTGTTTAGTTCTGGGTTCAGAAATGTCTGAAATGAAATGGCTTTCTCAAGAAGCATGTCAATCTGTTTTTGGTTTGTTTTTTTTTAGCAGAAGGAAGGGTATTCATTGTAACAGACTGCCAAGTAAATGTAGATTTCATCCAAAGGTGTCCCCTTCAAGAGAATAGTAAAGACCCAGATGCACATAATTCTGCTGTTTATAATTTCTCATTTATTTACCTGTTGCACATGACATTGGTATTTGGTGTGTATTTAAAGAAGAAGACAATGGAGAAACCAGTAAGGTGTTTGTTTCTCAAACTACCGACTGATGTCCTCATCCTCAATTGTATGAAATCTTCAGTTTCCTGGCAGTCTGTCACATGGAACAACCTTACACCAAACAGACTGGCATGTTTCCCGAGAAAGTAGTTTTATTTTGACCACTTTTAAACCCAGAATTAAACTTTAAGAAGGCCAGTACCTTGAAACCCAAGTGAACAGAACAGATTTTAGCAGCACTAATGCTATCACAAAGGTTCCTCTAATAACCAATTAGCTTTTATACATGACTAACTAAAAATGAGTTAAGGGAGAGGACTATTAAGACACTGGAAGAATGGCTACTGAAAATGGGGATTTACAGTTATATATAAATATTACATTAAAAAAGAAAGCCATAATCTCTCTATTATAATAAAAAAATCCTGGGATGAGATGAGACTTTTTAGCCTGGGATGAGACGTGACTTTTTCAGAGAGATACTTTCAAGTCTTGCAAGGCAAGACTTTGTGCCAAGAGGTTTAACCACGGCAGGAATAAAATACAAAGAGTAAATGACAAAGTGGAACGTCGTAAACAATTCAAAAACGTTCGGGCGATACACATGCAGAAAACATTAGAGATAATGGAAGTACGGAAATTTGAAAGTCTCAAAAAAAGGACAGTAAAGATCGCATTAGCACAAACAAACGGAAATTATTACTCGCTGAAATAACAGAACCAGAAGCCTTGTAGGTGCAGGGCATTTCGGTGGCATCTTGGGGCTTCAAGAAAAACAAAACGGAAAACACAAGAACTCTTGTCACAGGGCAGCATTCAATCAGCAGCAATGAGAAATGGATAACGCTGTAGCGGACTGATGCAGCTAAGATTCACACCTTCGAGAAGACGGTGATTTATTTATTTTTATGGTGGGGAACCCAGGGACGTGCCCAGCCTTGGCCCGACCCACACTCACTCACAAACAGAGACAAAAACAAAGCAAACCGGTAATCAAACAATAATAAAGAATGTAAAACAAAAACGATACCAGCCCTGTTCCCTTACAGCGATTACACCTTAAATATAACAAAGCACAAACAAAACACACACAGTAAAGCTCATAAAAAAACGGCAACGGATGAAATGTAATGATGAAATAGATAGTCCAGAGATCCGCAAGTTGAATAAGAATGTACAGATAGTCCTACCGGTAGTTCCTGAAATGGTGAAGATGGGTGGACGGGTTCAGGAGCGCTCCTTTCTTCGCAGGATGGCCATGTATCCACCTACAGTCCTCATGTACACAGGCAGACGGCAGACAATCCAGATCAAAACGAGTCAGTACAGGTAACTCAACAGAAGGCAGACAGACAGGAACTTGAAACACAAATTACAAAAACTTTTTTTTTGCTTTTGGTCACCGGCCCCCTTTTTTAAAGCCGCACTGACATCCTTTGATCCCAACACCCCCTGCACCCTCAGCAGAAGACCAATCAGAGCCACTGCAGGGACTGCTGGGAGTTGCAGTTTCAAGTTCTGTTGGCTACTTTCATCATCCCAAGCCGCGTTTTCCTCTACGGTTGCTTCCTGTTCTCTCTACAGTACAGTATTGCCATTAAAAAAGCCATAAAAATTGTGGTGGATATTTGCGGTTTCTGCTAACAATTATTAGTTAGGTTCTAAGGAAAAATCCGAGAATGACTGAGGCCACGAACTCTGAACCGCAACTTTGCGGGGGTCTACTGTATATACACACACACAATTTCTATACACATGAATGAACTAGAGATGTTTTGTAAAGAGGAATGGTCCAAAATACCTTCAACCACAATCCAAACTCTCATTGAAACCTACAGGAAGCGTTTAGAGGCTGTAATTTCTGCAAAAGGCGGATCTACTAAATATTGATTTCATTTTTTTTTGTGGTGCCCAAATTTATGCACCTGCCTGATTTTGTTTGAACAATTATTGCACACTTTCTGTAAATCCAATAAACTTCATTTGACTTCTCAAATATCACTGTGTGTGTCTCCTATATGATATATTTAACTGACATTTTTTATCATAACAACCAACGATTTATACAGGAAAATAATGACTATTAACAAGGTTGCCCAAACTTTTGCATCCCACTGTATATCTCATACATCCCTGGGGATTACATCTAAACTCTTAAAAAACAAGATATAAAATACATGAATGAGTGGAGTAAAACTATTACCATCCCCATACTGTGATTGTTTTCCCCCTTTCCTGTTTCGTTCCTCCTGTTGCAAAATCAGCTGCTTGCTGGCTTTTAGCAGCATAAAGGGAATACTGCCCATCAACTGACCACCAACGCGGTTAGTCCACGTAAGAAGGCTCCGCCAAGCCGATAAGCAAAGGCATCATCTACAATCAAAAAATCTGATATTTACCGGAATGATGTGCTAACATTAAGTGTCTTATGGGGAATCTTCACTTTCCGAATCTTTCAGCTTTGCAGCTATCAACTCTTTACTGTACTTAATGTGGCTAAATAGCGGCTGCTGCTGGCTCTTTCGGCTCCCTGTCCCGACAAAAGACCCGGTGACAGTTCTACTGCTGTCACAAATCAACAGAAGTTGGGACATAGGACAAATTGCTTCAACTTGCAAGGCTCAATTTGCTTTAAATTGCTGCAGAACATCTACAGATTTTAAAGTACTAGTTGTTCCCTGAAGAAGGCCCATTTGTAAAATTCTGGAATTTCCTTACCGAAGACCCACAAACCCCCACCCCCAAGTTTTTGATAACCTCAACATTAAATTGAAACCTCTGGCAGTTTACGGCTTACCTTTTCACCATTTTAGGTCATTCATTGCATTTCAACGGATTAAACTGGAGAAAAGCTGGAAACACTGAAGTGTTCTCACATGTTTGACCGGAAGTGTAAATAAAATCCATAACAGATCACAGACCACTCCAAAGTTCTTCAGTTACTGTATTATTACGTTCAGATAGACGGCCATAATGGCAAATACAAGGACAGCAGCCTTGTCAGATTACAGTCTGGCACACATTGACTATCTAACAATATTTTCTCATACCCAGATACACTTGCAATTACACAGAAAACAACTTTCTTGTGCCTCAAGTCATACAAGCAATATTCACTGTAAAAGCTTTTAAGGTGCTAAGCTAGTTTGTCTTCTGATAAAGACACTATTGTTACTATTTATATGGAAAATAAAAAGCGACACAAATTTGCATAGGGGGAATTTTTATTCATCTATAAACTTAAGTCAAAGCCATCAGTGCAGAAAGTTTGGTTGAACTGAAATTAGACCAGGCGCCTTCTCTTAGAATCACGCTCAACTTCATCACATTCCATACTAGTCTCTAAACCCAGAGGAGATACCAAATTTAGAAGAGTATCTTCAGAGGCACGGCCAAAAAGGGCTAACAGCAGTGCAACACCATAACCAGTGGCTCGCTCCCCCTGTGGACAAAGGCCAACGTTAAAATATTTTGTAATAAAGAAGGATATGTTCTCAGGTCAACACAACAATACTCACAGCATGAACTGGAGAAGCTATGTCCACATGAACCCAGACACCTGGCCAGTCAAAGCCAATGTGGGAGGCAATAAAGAGAGCGGCACAGGAGCTCTGTGCATTCTCACAGTCCTGTAAATGGCAGAGAAAAGACCCGATCACAACTAAAGAACCACAACCTGCTGTGTCACAAACATCTAAGTGCTGATCTCAAACACTCACTGAAGTCAAAGTGAATTTTTCTTTAGTGTGGAGGTAGAAAACTAAACTCCTTAGAATATACGTATTGATTAATTTAAACAGAGCATTCAATGTATTTTTTTTCATCCATAATCTAGGAGAGTAAAAGAGAAACCGACTATCTTTCCACTTCACCTGTTGTAATAATATGGATTTCATATATCATAAAGCAGGTTATAAAACACCCATTGTTCTCATGTCTTTAACAAATTTGTTAAAAATGTGTCATTTTTTTAGCATATCACAGTGCAAGTGTCATTATGTGACTGATCAAGGATGTCCAATAACCAGTCTCCAGTACAAAGACAATATCAGTAAGAAAGAAAAACAAAACACCCAAAAACAAATCACAATTTATGCTGACCCAATTCCTGCATTTCACATGAAATTATTTGGACTGAAACAACACTTAGAGTTCCTTTGTCAGTCAGTCATTGTCTAACCCTCTATAACCTAACACAGGGTAATGCGGGTCTACTGGAGCCAATCCCAGCCAACACAGGGTGCAAGGCAGGAACAAATCCCGGGCAGGGTGCCAGCCCACCGCAGAGAATTCCTTTGTGAACCTAGAAATATTTTCTAAGTTAAAACACCCTTTTCAGAGCACAGAATGGAAAGGCCTTAACATGTGATGCATTATTAAAAAAACACTTTAAGGCGGCAATCACCTAAGCACATGCACATTGTTTGTGGTTATCTCTTTTGCAACAGCACATTACTCTTTTTGGTAAATTGATGTTATGCCACTGACAGGGACTAAAACAAACATAATGTATTGGTTTTTGCTCTATACCAAAATCTCTACAAAATCATGACTGGAATTTGCATATCTAATATTTGTTGTTTTTAATGAACCAATTCTGTGCCATACAAGCTATTTTAAAAAGGAAACCTACCGCAACAGAGTTTTCCATGTCTGCCACAGCAGAAGTAAACTCGCTAAAATGTAGCTGTGGACAGTAGACCAATGGATGTATAAGGTCCCCACTGCTTCGGCCAGCTTTGGCACATGCAGTTTCCCAAGTTTCACTGTTGGTCACTACAGCTGCATGGTACTTCCCAGTTGAAATTCCCTTATTAAACAAAAATAAAATTATTTTGAAACTACGAGATTCTCATTTGAACAGTAAATGTCAGCAGAAGTATGAACAAGGAGAAGAAAAATGAATGCATAACCATTTCAGCACAGACACAAGTAGTTTCATTTTTAAGAGTTTAAGAGTTCTGTGGAAGCATGATACCTGAGCTCCAGTGAGAGTAGCCATGTCCAAAATGATATCGGCACCAAGATCCTTGCTTCTATAAGCAACCCCATCTGACAGAACCAAGCGAACCTCTGCATCAATGTTGTTAATCTCAACTGACCTAAGACATTAAGAAGAAATCATTAGCCACTGGCCAAGCATTCCATTGAATCAATAGCCTTTCTAAGGATGTCGCAAGAACCAATACTTTGGTATCGACTTGGTACCAAAGTTACGTTTTCTTAACAGTACTAGCTTTATTTTCCCCTCATTATCAATAGTACCGAGTGAAAGTTGGTACCGCATTTACTGTATGCATGAATGCAAGTAGACAAAATATTTTGGAAGGCACAATACAAAGCAAAGCAAAACGGATTAAATAACTGCCAACGAAACACCAGGGATGATGCTTTTGGTTTTATTTTGAAGCCAGTCATGCCTGCTTTAAATCAAACTCAAAGAAAGGTTTGTGGCTGTTTTGGTTCACCAGCAGGATGAGACTATACAGGGCTATTTTGTTTTGTACTTCTGTCACATGCCATCATTTTTTAAGCATTAATGACCGTGTTTACTCTAAACAGCTAGAACCCAGAGCTAAATGAACCCATTCCTGTTGTTGGCCAACGTGTTTCCTCTCAGTTAAAGGCTTAGTGTTAACTGTGAAGTCGATTACAGAAGCTGAGCCTTCCTAGATGTGTAAAGGGAAAAGTGATGTGAGACTTGAAACATGAGTGTCCATTGCTCTTTCACAGAGTCTAGAACTGCCTGCTTTAAATTGATCCTAAAGATACCTTTATGGCTGTTTCGTTGCACCAGGAGGAGGAGACCATTTAGGGCTGTCTGGTTGTGTGACCAAATGATGGAAGTTGAATAAGGAAGACTGCAAGGCTGAGTTTAGGGAGGAGGTGAGACAGGCACTGGGTGGCAGTGAATAGGTGAGAGATAGCTGGGTGACTACTACAGAAGTAGCAAGGGTGACAGCAAGGAGGATGCTTGGCCTGACATCTCGAAAGAGGAAAAAGGGAAAAAGGAAACCTGGTTGTTGAATGGGGAAGTACAGTAGAGTATATAGAGGAAGAGGTTGGCAAAGAAGAAGTGGGATAATCAGAGAGATGAAGAAAGTAGATAGGATTACAAGAAGATAAAGTTTAAGGTGATGAGAGAGGCAAATGCTAAAGAAAAGGAGTATGATGAGTTGTATGAGAGGTTTGACACTAAGGAGGGAGAAAAGGACCTGTACCGATTGGCTAGACAGAGGGACCAAGCTGGGAAAGATGAGCAGCATGAAATTGATGAGCCACAGCATGAAGTTATGGGAAAGAGTAGTGGAAACTAGGTTGAGAAGGGAGGTGATGATAAACGAGCAGCAGTATGGTTTCATGCCAGGAAAGAGGATGCGATGTTTGTTCTGAGGGTGTTGATGGTGAAGTATAGAGGAGGCCCAAAGGAGTTGCACTGTGTCCTTGTGGACCTGGAGAAAGCATATGACAGTGTGCCGTAAAGGAGTTGTGGTATTTTATGAGGATGTTGGGAGTGGCAGAGAATTTTGTAAGAGTGGTACAGGATATGTATATCGGAAGTGTGACAGCAGTGAGGTCTGCAGTAAGAGTAACAGATGCATTCAACATAGAGGTGGGATTACATCAGAGATCGGCTCTGAGCCCTTTCTTATTTGCAATGGTGAAGGACAGGTTTACAGATGAGATTAGACCAGAGTCCCCATGCTTATGACATTGTGATCTGTAGCGAGAGTAGGGAGCAGGTTTAGGAGACCCTAGGAAGTGGAGACATGTTCTAGAGAGGAGAGGAATGAAGATCTTTAGGAACAAGACAGAATACGTGTGTGAATGAGAGGGAGGTCAGTGGAATGGTGAGGATGCATGGAGTAGAGCTGGCGAAGATGGATGAGTTTAAATACTTGGGATCAACAGTACAGAGTAATGGGGATTGTGGAATAGAGGTGAAGAAGAGAGTGCAGGCAGGGTGGAATGGATGGAGAAGAGTGTCAGGAGTAATTTGTGACAGACGGGTATCAGCAAGAGTGAAAGGGAAAGTCTACAGGACGGTAGTGAGACCAGCTATGTTACAGTATATGGGTTGGAGATGGTGGCACTGACCAAATAACAGGAGATACAGCTGGAGGTGGCAGAGTTAAAGATGTTAAGATTTGCATTGGGTGGGGCTAGGATGGACAGGATTAGAAATGAGTACATTAGAGGGTCATCTCAGGTTCGACGGTTTGGAGACAAAGTCAGTGAGGCAAGATTGCGTTGGTTTGGACACGTGCAGAGGAGAGATGCTGGGTATATTGGGAAAAGGAGGCTAAAGATAGAGCTGCCAGGAAAGAGGAAAAAACGAAGGCCTGGGAGAAGGTTTATGGATGTGGTGAGAGAGGACATGCAGGTGATGGGTGTATAGAGCAAGATGCAGAGGACAGGAAGATATGGAAAACAATGATCCACTGTGGCAACTTCTAATGGGAGCAGCCGAAAGAAGAAGAAGTTTAAATTTAAACCATTATTTTATATTTAATTTATCTGTGTTGATTCTACATTACTTTTGTTATTCAGTGTATATTTACTTTATGGTTTATATATTAATTTTATAATTACATGTTTTAATGTTAGATGAGCGGCATGGTGGCGCAGTAGTAGTGCTGCTGACTTGCAGTTAGGAGACCCAGATTTGCTTCCCGGGTCCTCCCTGCATGGAGTTTGCATGTTCTCCCCGTGTCTGCATGGGTTTCCTCCAGGTACTCCGGTTTCCTCCCACAGTCCAAAGACATGCAGATTAGATGCATTGGTGATTTTAAATTGTCCTGGGTGTGTGTGTGTGTGTGGGCTGACGCCCTGCCCGGGGTTTGTTTCCTGCCTTGCGCCCTGTGTTGGCTGGGATTGGCTCCAGCAGACCCCTGTGACCCTGTAGTTGGAATATAGTGGGTTGGATAATGGATAGATGGATGGAATGTTAAATGAGAGTACTCATGATTAATTACAATCATTTATGCA
>JANRMT010062856.1:24452112-24485080 GCA_026402145.1 Polypterus bichir lapradei | reverse complement strand
TATATATATATATATATATATATATATATATATATATATATATATATTAGTCACACACGTGCACATGGGAGGCATCTAAAGGGGCCAAATGGTTGTAATTACATGCCAGAGTGTGGCAGTGTGCAATGATCCTTCCTCTCTTTCCTCTGCAGAACAGCTGAAAAAAATCCTGCCTGAGTCTAAGGACATCACTTCCAGTTCCACCTTCACTGACATTACTTCCGGTTCCACCAGTTCTCCTATATCTGCCATTTTCAATACTATTACTCAGTTCTGTTTTTGACTCCAGTCTGTAAAGACCATTTTTTTCACTCAAACTACTTGTTGCCAAGTATACGGGCTGGCTACCCCAAACTTCATTCTGTTTCTTCTGTTCTTTATTCCACATTTGGCATAGTCAGCAGGATTTGTTACAAAGATGAGCCAGGAGCAGGACCTCAACACAATTCTGGCTAATATGGCCTCAAAGCTCCTGACCCTGAAACTCCAGGTGGGAGAATAATGAATGCAGCATGCAGAGTCCAAGGTGCAAGCACAAGCACAAGCACATGTTGCTGTCCAACAAGGTGTGAGCTCCTTCCTTCCAGACTAACAGCCATATTGAATCTTATTTTTTAATATTTGAACGTACAGCCAAGAGGAATCACTGGTAGTGTGCAGAATGGACTAACATAATAGTGCCGTTCCTAAAGGAGGAAGCGCAGAAGACTTCCTATGACCTCGCGGAGGAGACAGTCGCCAATTATGATGCTCTGAAGACTGAGGACCACAAAAAGGTATAGTGTTTCCCAGGACCAGCAGGCAAATAAAAAGAGGAGCAATAGAATGATGATTCCATTAAGTTTGTGAAAAATGAAGTCGTTCTGGTTAATTTCCAACACAATCAGCATCCCATTTCACATGGCCCAAAACTTTGTCCTAAATAACAATCTTCTCTATTGGGGAGCCAAGCGTGAGGGGGAGGTACGGTCGTTGTTGTTAATGCTGCAGTCTTACTGGTGGCCATCTGTGAACTAGCACACATCCATCTTCTAGGAGCCTATTTAGGAACTGAAAAGACTCTAGAGCACATTAAGCTCCAATTCAGGGATTAATGAGGAGGTTTGACGCTTTTGCACTTCTTGTCCAGACTGTCAATTAAGTCAAATTCCTAAAACAGACCGAGCTACGCAAGTCCCCATTCCCCTTATTCATATTCCCCTTGAGTGAATCGCGGTTGACCTAGAAGGACCCCAAGAGCCCTCAGCTAGAGGACATAAATATATATTTTAGTCCTTGTTGATTATGCTACCCGATATCCTGAAGCTGTCCCTCTGCATACAACTGCTACAAAAGCAATCACACAAGAATTGGTAGGGGTCTTTGCAATAGTCATCATCCCTAAAGAAGTCCTAACAGACAAAGGGATGCCTTTACCATGGAGACATTTTAAAAACCTTGGTATACCATCCTCAAAGCGAAGGTATCGTTGAGAGGTTTAACCAGACCCTAAAACAAATGCTATGCAAAGTGGTCAGTGAGGATGGAAGGAACTGGGACCAGTTGCTTCCCCTTGTATTATTTGCCTATCGAGAAGACCCCAAGCATCTGTGGTTTTCTCAGCTTTTAAAATATTATATAGGAGACAACCCTGCGGCATATTGGAGATTCTAAAAAAAGGTTTGGAGGAAAAGGCACTCCTTTCGACAAATATATTAGAATATATTGTACAATTACTACATGATAGATTTTGAAAAATCCAGCCCATCCTTAAAGAACACACAGAAAAGGTGCAAGTGGCACAGGCCTGTAATTATGACCATAGCATGTTTCTTCAGGAGTTCTGCCCGAGAGATTGTGTCATTGTCCTGATAGCCACCTCCCATCCCAAATTATTGGCTCATTGCGAAGGCCCATATGAAGTTAAGGAAAGGGCTCATTGATTATTTGGTTAAACAGCCAAATTATTGACTGAGTAGACAAATACATCTCGTGAGCTTACTGAAACGTAGAAGAATAGGGACCCTGTTCCCTCCTCTGCACAACTCCATTCATTCTTTGCTTGGAAAACAGCACTTAACTTCAGACCTAGTTTGACAGTGAATTAATGAGAGGAACTGGAATCAGTTATCCTGTCTGTCTTAAGTCTGTTAGAGGAGGGTCATAGTTCCTGGTCCAGTCATATTGTCTTGGTTCCTAGGCCTGATGGAAGATGGCTTTGCAATGATTTCTGTCAACTTAATCAAGGTGCATAATTGGACGCTTACCCAATGCCTCAAGTGGATGACTTCCATGAGTGGCAAGGCAAGGAGGAATTCTTGATCACACTTGACATGAAGAAAGGGTACTTGCAGGTTCCTTTAATGGACTCTGCCAAGGTGAGGACTGCATTCAGCATCCCTAGTGGACACTGGCAGTAACGTGTCCTTCCATTTGAGTTGCACAGGGTTCCGGCAACCTTCCAGCATCTGATGGATAGAGTGCTTCATCCCCATAATTCCTATAGTGCTGCCTACCTGGATGACATCATTATCTATTCCAGCACATGAAAGGAACACCTACAGCAGGCCCAAGCCATACTCCATACACTAGGTAAGATCAGTCTTCGTATCAACCCAAAGAACTGTTTCTTTGGGTTGACCAAAGCTAAATATTTGGGCTACCTGGTGGGCAGGGGTACATGAAACCCAAGTGTTGTAAAGCTGATGCCATATTAAAGTGGCCCTGTCCAAAGGCCAAGAGGAATCTGCGTCAAAGTGTCACCAGTGTGAACACTGGCAAGTCTCACCCTTAGAGAAACAGAATCATGGAGGCTGATAAAGCTGGTTATGCTGGAACTTGGAGTCATGAATCAATAAAAGGCCTTATTCAGTCCATTCACTGTGGACAGCTCCATCCAGACCTGACATAGCTTACACTACTAGAGTTTACACTTCCCACCCATTTCCCAGAAGTCCTAATTTATGGGCTGCAGTGACATTGAGTACAGCCTTCAAATTATGGCTCAGTGATAGCAAATTATCACCATGAAGAAAAGTTGGATTGGTGGAGTTTATTTTTTACATTGTTCTGGAGTATTTGCATTCCTGTTCATAGGATCTTAATCTTCATGACTCAGACTCTTCTGTTTGGTTTTCATTATAAAATCCCATGTAAAGTACAGTACAGTATTCCCCAAGTATAGTGATTGCTAACACTGCCGCAGAAATGGCACCACTCCGACTCTCCATGGTCATAAAAGATCACTGGGCATCTTTCATAAAGAGTAGGATGTATCCTGATGTTCTGGCTAAAGTGCCTACCATGGCCTGGTCATTCTCACCTCCTAAATACCCACTATCTCTAACTGGCTAACTATCGCTCACCTCTTCACCACCTAATAACTAATGTGTGGTGAGCTTACTGACACAAAAATAGCTGCTGTCACATCATCCAGGTGGGTGCCGCACATTGGTGATGATTGAAGTGGCTCCCCACTCTATGTAAAGCACTTTAGGTATCATGAAAAGTTCTACATACATGCAATGTCTTCTTTTTTCTAGAGAGAGGGAAAAAGCAACTTAAAATCTGCTGAAGTCTAAAGCAGTCTCAAGGTGAGGTTCACAATACGGCCTACCACAAGTAGAACTTGAGGAGACAGGCGAAGGAATGGATTAGACAACGAAGGTGGGAGCAAAAAAGGAAATGAGGTGGGCAGTGAAAATTCAATGCTCTGAACCGGGGAAGGCCTCATCAACAACACGGCCTGTCCTGTATGAAAGGTGCCATATGAAAGAAATAATATTCAGAAAGTAAGAAAGAAATGAGAGTAATGGGGAATGGTGATGACAAACAACAGAGGGCAAAGTTCACATATTGTCACTCTCTTGTGGCTGAAATACAAAGATGCAATTCATAAATACTTTAAAAAGATGTACCTATGGTAAAAAAAAAAAAAAAAATCTTTCATATACTCAGCATATTGTTCTGTGCTGCAACTGCTATACATTAGTGTCCACTTTGAAAGGCAGAATATGAAAAAGAATGATAGAAAGGTCATTTAATGCTATATAATAGTATCCAGTATAAAAGATACTATATTAACAGTGATTAAGAGGTAAATAATAGTGTCCAATATGAAAGACAATATATGAAGAAAGAAAGAAAGAAAGAAAGGGCAAATGGAGATGATAAATAACAAAAGTTAAAGTTGACGTCTTGTCGCCCTCTTCTGGTAGCCATAGAAAGTTCCAGTATATACTGTAAATATTTTTACAAGATGCGCTTCTGGTCAAAAAAATACGCCTCTGTCTAACTAAGTATAACTGCATGCGATACAAGTGCCATACATTAGTGTCCACACTAACAGGTAACATACTGAAAAAAAGAAAGTAATAAAGAATGATGGAACAGTCATTAAGTGCTATAGTAGTACCTGCAGTGCGACAAGAGCTATAAAGAACAAAAGAAATACACTGTAAAAAATGTTAGCCCCTCTTTGTTATTTACACTTATGTATTTTCATACATTGAACTCAGCACAATAAATTGGATAAATTAATTTAGTTTCAAGAGTTTAAGAATAGTTCAACTCGAAATTATTCTTTAATGTAACTTCAAGGCAATTAACAATGAACAGGTAAGTGTAATTAACTTAAAATTGCAAGTTATAGATAACATAACCGAGTGAATCACTTCCTCTTTGTGAAAGTTGATAAATGCAAGTGAAGAAGGAAAATGTGCTATACATTGACAAAATAATTTTACATAAACATAATAATTTTCTTATCTGCATTGGGTGCTAAAGTTAATTTTAATAGTTACGGGGTCTCTTGTTTGTCCTCTCACTGCAGTTTCCGGAGGAGATGAATGTCAGTGACACACCATTACAAACCAAACCATTTTCATTCTTCTTTCCGTAAGTATTTTACAGGTGTTCAACAGCAGCGAGGACAGTGTCGATTTATTGAGATCTGGTAGTGGAATAATCCATGAACTACAATGACTGGCGTAAAAGAATCTCGTTGTACAGCTTGTCACCTCTAAGTGCTTGTGGCATTACGCGCCAAATAAAAGATATTCGGTATATGCGACAGGTTGAGAAAGGTGAGTGTACGTTAGTATACCAAAAGACACAATTATCGACGTTTGTTATTTTACTTTATTTAAAATGAGTACTCGGTACAGAGTTTGAAAGTGTTTTCTAGTTTTTATTTCTAGTACTGTATAGTCAATGAATTTGTGTTGTATACTGAGTATCGGGTTTAAGGTGTGGACCGCTTCGTCCATTTTGACTACTACACGAAGTGTAAAGCGGCACTGCAATTGGGAACTGGAGCGAAGACTTTCTTTTTTTAATAACTGTTACGATTAACGGTCATATTTTTTATTACTGTGAGATTTTCAGACGCCACATGAAGTGGGACTGTAAGTTTTACAATTTTTCCTCTAGTAATGAAAAGAAAACCCTTCATCACTATAAAAACAATCACGGACATCACATAAGGGGTTTTAACTGTATTTACAAAGACTGCTTAATTATCTTTCAGTCCCACGTGGAACTTAGAAATCATTTAAAAGAGCACAGGAAAGAGACGTCTACTCCACTGGTTGTTAAAATTCGCTATGAACTATGCACATTTTCAGAGCCCAGCACCATCCAAAAATATTTTCTTCATTTGAAAAGACATTTGAGGAACAAAGAGATTGTTAATTGTCCATTTGGTGATTGCTATTTTAAATCTAGCGTGGTTTCTACATTTACTGCTCATAGAAGTCGTTATCACCAGTCTTCCACTTTACAAAATTTCCGACCTGCGCTTATTGTAAGTTGCAGCTATCAGATGTCTACAAGTCGCACACAGTCAGACCCTGTGGTTTTAATGCCTAAAGATCCGAGTGTGCCAGAGCCTGAACATCGGCTGGAAAACGAGTCAGTTCGACGCCGAGTAGCATCTCTTTTGCTTCGAATGCAAGTAGTCTTGCATGTGTCACAGTCAGCAATTCTGGAAATAATTGATGAGCTGTTTGACATTGGAAAATTTGCTGGACAAATAACTAAAGTTTCAATGGAAAATGTTTTAAAGGAACATGATTTTACACTGAAAAAAGTATAACATTGATGTTGTTCATTCAACGTAAATTTTCTCTTTCAAGCAACTTAAGATTAGTCATTTAGTGTTGCAGCTTGAAATATTTGGTTTCAGATCTCAATCAAAGTAAAAAAAAAAAAATTGTACCAAATTAAGTTATGGTGGATGGAATAAACGTAAAAACCCTATTTCATTTAACTTAATATTTTAGGATGTTTGAGGTGCTGTGTTTGAGGGGCCGTTTGTATATTCTTTCGGTCGCACTTTCCAGTTTGATGGCTTTCCAACTGCCAAAAAAGAAGAACAACTTAAATAATAGATTTACTTCAGTAAAAAAAAAAAAAAACAAGTGAATTGCACCCAATCACTCTTAATGAATTGCCTCAACTTAATAATCGTGGGATCAATAAGCTAAAAAGAATTATATTGGTTCAGATTGAAAATATTAAGTGTGAATCATCACATTTTTCTTTCAGTGTACATCTGAGAAATGTGTTGTTGATGCATTGACAGATGTCCTGCAAAGTTCAAATCCACTTAATCTGCTTGCAAGCGGAAGGACCTCTAGGCACAGAGCAGAAAAGACAATTATTTTACAAACAGAACTTCACAGTTATTGAGCCTGTTGAATACATTTTAAATGCATATTAAAGAACCCATACTTTTGTTTATATTCCTATTACTAAATTATTAAATGAACTTTTAAAAGGAGATGAGGTATTGAAGGTATTACAAGTAAATATTCCTGTCATACAATCTGGCCAGTATAAATCATTTCAAAATGGTGAATACTTCAAAGAAAACCAGCTTCTATCAGGTAAAGATATAAGTGTTTCTATTGGATTGTAAATTGATGATTTTGAGATCTGTAACCCTTTAGGTACAAAAAAACCCCCAAAAAACTCAAACTCTGACGTGTTTACTGGGTTATGGCCAATTTACCTGTAAAATACAGATCACCATTATTATCAATCTACCTTGCTGTGCTGTGTAAGACTGAACATATCAAAGCCTATGGGTACGAGCCACTGCTTAAAGACATTGAGCAGCTAGAAAGAGAAGGTGTGTTCATTGAGAAACTTGGTTCTTATGCTAAAGGGACAGTGTTAGAAGTGGCTGCTGACAACTTGGCTGCACACTCTCTAGGTGGATTCCGGGAGTCCTTTAATGTAGAAAAGTTTTGTCAGATTTTGTCGTGAAAACATACAGACCTGTGACGTCAGAAGTGGGACTTTTGCTCTAAGAACACCCGAGTTGTTTGATAAGGCTGTAAATGTGCTTAAGCAAAATGGACTGTTGTGTGTTGATGGTGTAAAAAAAGACTGTCCTCTAATCAGGCTGGCATACTTTCATGTTTGTAAAGGCTTTCCACCTGATTTTCTACATGATGTACTGGAAGGAATTGTACCTGTAGAGATGAGCCTATGTCTTTCAGATTTGATTTCTAAAAAATATTTAACATTGGATGAGCTTAATAGTAGAATACAATGCTTTCCTTTTAAATTTGCTGACAAACGAAATCATCCTCAGAGAATACCATCAACTTTTCGACAAAGTGGAACTATAGGTGGTAATGGACATGAAAATTGGACTCTTATAAGGTTCCTTCTTTTAATTATTGGCCACCTTATTCCAGAAACATGAGAAATCATTCTTGAGTTAAAAGACTTGGTGGAATTATTATCTACGCCCTCTTTTTCTTCAGAAACACTCTGTTATTTACAATCTAAAATTTCTGATCATAAGCAGTTGCTTTTAGAAGTGTTCCCTAACTTCAAGTTGCGTCTTAAACATCACTTTGTGGAGCATTATCCTGAACTTACAAAGAAGTTTGGACCCCTAATCGACCTTTGGACAATTAGATTTGAGGCAAAACATTTTTTTTTTTTTAAAAAAAAAGGTAGTTCACGATGCCCACAACTTAAAAAATATTTTGCTTACCCTGTCCACAAGACATCAACTTATGCTGGCATACTATTTTGAAATGCCAAACATTTTCAAGCCAGAGGTTGAGACTGGGAAGGTGTCTGTCTGCTGTGCACCTACACATTTTAGATGGCGATATCAGACAGGCCATTCTGAGTAGGTTTAGTGATGCTGACACTGTTGGGCTTACCTCCAATGCTAACGTAAATGGAACAAGGTATTCTAAAGGAATGATTCTTTCTGTTGGAAGCACAAGTGGACTTCCAGATTTTGCAAAAAATACTGGAAATATGTATTGTGGCTGGCCAAATATCATTCTTTGTTGAAACTTTTTCAGCATGTTTCTTGGAGCACCTTAGGTGTTACCGACTCTTCAGAAAGACCCCCGTGGAAACACTGGTCACCAAACCAGAGGACCTGAATGACCACGTCCCACTGGTGTCCTACCTTGTTGAAGGACAGCTGCTAGTCACTCCAAGAACATTCTTGTTACGTTAAGGTAAGTGGTGTTTGTTAAAGTTCAGCCTGATACTTGAAAATTCTGAAATGTTTTTATGTTTAAAAACATGTTTATAACTTTGAAGGATTGTTTGTTAAAACTTTAGTTTTATTTGTTCAACTGTTCAAGTTTTGAGTTTATAGTGGCACGATATAATTCATCAAAAGAGTTGGCAAAATCTATAGGAATTATACAGGTGCCGGTCATAAAATTAGAATATCATGACAAAGTTGATTTATTTCAGTAATTCCATTCAAAAAGTGAAACTTGTACATTAGATTCATTCATTACACACAGACTGATGTATTTCAAATGTTTATTTCTTTTAATTTTGATGATTATAACTGACAACTAATGAAACTCCCAAATTCAGTATCTCGGAAAATTAGATTATTGTGAAAAGGTTCAATATTGAAGACACCTGGTGCCACACTCTAATCAGCTAATTAACTCAAAACACCTGCAAAAGCCTTTAAATGGTCTCTCAGTCTAGTTCTGTAGGCTACACAATCATGGGGAAGACTGCTGACTTGACAGTTGTCCAAAAGACGACCATTGACACCTTGCACAAGGAGGGCAAGACACAAAAGGTCATTGCTAAAGAGGCTGGCTGTTCACAGAGCTCTGTGTCCAAGCACATTAATAGAGAGGCGAAGGAAAGGACAAGATGTGGTAGAAAAAAGTGTACTAGCAATAGGGATAACCGCACCCTGGAGAGGATTGTGAAACAAAACCCATTCAACACTGTGGGGGAGATTCACAAAGAGTGGACTGCAGCTGGAGTCAGTGCTTCAAGAACCACCACGCACAGACGTATGCAAGACATGGGTTTCAGCTGTCACATTCCTTGTGTCAAGCCACTCTTGAACAAGAGACAGCATCAGAAGCATCTCGCCTGGGCTAAAGACAAAACTGCTGCTGAGTGGTCCAAAGTTATGTTCTCTGATGAAAGAAAATTTTGCATTTCCTTTGGGTTCCAGAGTCTGGAGGAAGAGAGGAGAGGCACAGAATCCAAGTTGCTTGAGGTCCAGGGTAAAGTTTCCACAGTCAGTGATGGTTTGGGGTGCCATGTCATCTGCTGGTGTTGGTCCATTGTGTTTTCTGAGGTCCAAGGTCAACGCATCCGTCTACCAGGAAGTTTTAGAGCACTTTATGCTTCCTGCTGCTGATGAAATTTATGGAGATGCAGATTTCATTTTCCAACAGGACCTGGCACCTGCACAAAGTGCCAAAACTACCAGTACCTGGTTTAAGGACCATGGTATCCCTGTTCTTGATTGGCCAGCAAACTCGCCTGACCTTAACCCCATAGAAAATCTATGGGGTATTGTGAAGAGGAAGATGCAATACACCAGACCCAACAATTCAGAAGAGCTGAAGACCACTATCAGAGCAACATGGGCTCTCATAACACCTGAGCAGTGCCACAGACTGATCGACTCCATGCCACGCCGCATTGCTGCAGTAATCCAGGCCAAAGAAGCCCCAACTAAATATTGAGTGCTGTACATGCTCATACTTTTCATGTTCATACCTTTCAGTTTGCCAACATTTCTAAAAATCCTTTTTTTGCATTGGTCTTAATTGATATTCTAATTTTCTGAGATACTGAATTTGGGACTTTCATTAGTTGTCAGTTATAATCATCAAAATTAAAAGAAATAAACATTTGAAATACATCAGTCTGTGTGTAATGAATGAATCTAATACACAAGTTTCACTTTTTGAATGGAATTACTGAAATAAATCAACTTTGTCATGATATTCTAATTTTATGACCGGCACCTGTTATGTGTCTGAGGGAGAGAGGCAGGTGACAGGCGGCCTGCATTGGAATATTTTTTTTATTTGATAATTTTTCTCCTTTTCAGCTAATAGTTTCTAATCAAAAATGCTGCTTCGTGTCATTGTGTCAGCAAATGAAATAAAACGCCTCTCCATTGAGAGCATTGAGGAACTGTGTCAGCTATTGTGAAACAAGATTGGACTGAGAGGGAGCTTTATCTTACAATTTGAAGATCCAGAATTTGGAAACGAGTTGTGTAATTTGACAGATATCAAAGATCTTCCGACAGAATGGGTGACTTTAAAGGTTTTGTTTACCCCTTCTGAATTAGTCTGCTCAGCTTCAACTTTGGATACCGGCAGCCTGCCATCTTCCTGTAGTGGAGAGTCTTTAGATTGGCCTGATCCTTTTGAAATTCCACGTTTCTCCCATGATGTTGAACTCCAGCTAAAGGAAGCAAATGATGCTTATGTTAAAAATGGATCTGTAATAGTGATTTCCAAGAGTGTTAAGAGTGACGTACTTGACAAACTTGCAGATTTAGACTGTTTTTTTTAAACCAGGGAAACTAGTGAGTTAGTGTTTGCACGTAGTCATGGGCAGGTCCCAACTGCTAGTTTTCACATGTCGTATACAGATAATGCCAAACTAAGTGACATATGCTATCAACTCAGTTATGGTCATTTTCTTAATTTCATGTGTCCTCACATCTATTCAGATTAGCCTTTTAGAATCATTTTACTTCTAAAAGCTAAAAACATAGACAAGGGCACAGTTTCCAATTTTTTTTCCCCTCTGTAGGCCCATGGCGAACAGCTGGATGTGATTATGAAGGGGATGCAAGTAGGACTCCTGATTGGCCATGAAGGTGTACTACAGGACGCATTCCCACATGAGGTCTTCAATGTGGCAGTTGTGGTGGAGGAGACCATCATTTTACAAAATGTGCCAGAGGGCTTTGCCATGCTAATGGGCATCATCTATTGTTTTAATCTGGAATATCCACAAAAGATGAAATACACTTTTGAGTTTCTGCCAGATCAGGGCTCTGCATGGATACATGGCCTGAGAAATAAACTGCTGAGATACAGAGTGTAGACACTGATGTAAAAAAAAAAAAAAAAAAAAAAATCAGAATTCCTTTCAGAGTCAAACACTATGAATGTGTTGGAACTTTAATTTATATTCTTGTTTTATTGAATTTTAAGAGAGAGAAATTTGCTTTGATTTCTTTGTTTATCTTTCTTGTTGCAAGCATGTGAAGATTGTAATGGAAATTTGTTGCCAAGCTGTGTATTCATGTTCATATCATGTTGTTCAAACAACAATTTTCATTTTAATTTAACATTTCTTTATCTTTTTTGACTGACGGTTAACTCAGGGTTTCATTTATTTTGCTGTAAGACATTATTTCACACA
Source organism: Polypterus bichir lapradei (assembly GCA_026402145.1). Lineage (NCBI taxonomy): Eukaryota > Metazoa > Chordata > Cladistia > Polypteriformes > Polypteridae > Polypterus > Polypterus bichir. Next base: position 24,473,401 of record JANRMT010062856.1, on the reverse strand, counting down.
TTGATGACACATTTGCACATGCATGCCTCATAGATATAGCTCTTCCTTTCAACACATAAGCACATTCATGTTTAGAAAGCATTTCATATATTATATTTTTGTTTTATTATTGTGTTTAACCTGTGGTAACAGATGGTCACTTGCATTGTTGGACTGATTTTGGTATAGTTGAAAAGCACACTGTTATCAGTTTTTGCAGTTTCAGTATGCTTTGTATTAGTTGGGCCAAGCCAAGTGCTGATTTGAATGGGAGACAATTTAGATGTTAGCTTTTTATTTTGGATGTTGGGTTCAAATTTAAACAACAATAGTGTAAGTGACTATGGCAAAGGAAGCTCAAGTTTGGACTTTTATACTGTTGTCTGAGTACTGACACTGAGAAAATTCATATCATTACTGTATTACAGAGTAATTGAAGTTGCTTCTTGCATGTTATTTCTGAAATTTGTTTTAGTTAATGTTTTTAGAAATGTCATGAGAGAATATTTTAATGATAGTTGAATTTATGTGAAATTTTAGGAAACGATCATTTTGTTTAATAGGTAGAATTAAAACGATTTTTTGAGTTTAAGCAACACATTTCAGAGCAGCAAATAAACTTTGTGTCATAGTTTAAAACAAAGAATCGTGTTTGTTGTGGTTATTACAATCCATGAGTTTAACCATTAAATATGGATTAGAAAAGATAAATAACGTCAAGCTGAGATTGTGCTTTTAACTGAAATCAGTAAGTGGAAACGAGTATATGACATTCAATAATGTGTTTTTTCAACAAAGATTGCAATGTTGAAAAGATTAATCTTTTGCATTCATTAACTTGCAACACTTCTATCTGTAATTTGAAACAGCGAACAAGGCCAGGTTGTTTCAAGTGTTCTACCTGAAAATAATTAGTGGACATAATGAATATATATATTTACTGGACTTAAAATTTGAAGGCAGCAGGGAAACTTGAGTTTTTAAGTTAAAATAGTCTATATTTTTTTACAGTGTACTGATTTTTTTTTAGATTGTTATAAAAGTGTCCGATATGAAAGAAAAAAAAAAAGAACGACTATGCCTTCATTAAGTAGTAGTATATAATAAAAGTATATAAGTAGTATATAATAAAAACGATAGTAATGGTAAATGATGATAAACAAAAGGCAACATTGCCATCTTGTTGCCCTCTTGTGGCAGATATACGACATCGCAGTCCATAAATACTGTTTTTCGTTGTGTGTGTTTTTTTGAAGATGCGCCTGTGGTCAAAGCCTACTGTACGTCTCTGTCACTGACTTGGCATACCTGTAAGAGATGTTCAGTATTTTGTGTACATGGAATGGTTGTATAAATGTATATAAAACCGTAATCTTTATTTCTGCTATTATTGTTAATAACACAGTTCAGGGACTTCAACGGTATTTTTAAAAAGATGAGCAAAACAAGACGTACCTGAAAAAAAAATACACTTTTAAAGTTTCAGAACCCACTGCACGCCCAACCTACCTGGAATGGGGTCTCTCTTTGAACTGCCTTTCTCAACGTTTCTTTTCCATTTTGGGGAGTTTTTCCTTGTCTTCTTAGAGAGCCAAGGCTGGGGGGCTGTCAAAAGGCTGGGCCTGTTAAAGCCCATTGCGGCACTTCTTGTGTGATTTTGGGCTATACAAAAAAATTGTATTGTATCGTACTGTATAGATTAAGTACAGTCTACATCGGGAGATATAAAAAAATAAATCTAAAACAAGAGTTTGTTTGCGGTGATCTTAATGTTTTCAAAGGATAGCTCAAAAAAAAAGTCTGGCTGGCTACATATACTTGCTGGTGTCTCCAGCCATAACATCTTTGCCAGTTCAAAGTACTGCGATAAAAGACACAGAGAGAAGGTGGGAACCTAAGACAGGGGCTCCCAAACTTTTGGACGTCAAGTACCACCTGAGGTTAAGTGAGTTGCGTTGCGTACCACCCGCACCTTGTTGAAAGGGAGGGAGAGCTGTAAGGCGGGGAGTTCGGGTCTAAATCTGAATAAAAGTTTAAGAATTGGAAGAAATTATGCATAAAATGAATGAAAAAATTTGTGCATGTACATAAATTGATAAATTTCGCCCCGAAACTAAATCCTGCCTTCGGCCTGTATGTGACGCAGTTACCGAAGATGAAATGGTATCGGCTTTGTGCTTAGATTTAGTGACTACGATGCGATACAGCGGCGGGGCACGTATAACAACAAACACGAGCTGTTTCTGTGAGGCAGAGTTACCGAAGACTAAATAGTGTCGGCGTTGTGCTTTCATCTAGTGACCAAAAGCTCAAACAGTGAAGAAGTAGAAGTTGACTTCCGCGAAACGGAATTATGGTAGCGTTAAATGAACTAAATACTGATTCGAATAATAGGTTTTATTTATTCAGAAGACGAAATTTCACACCACACTAAATTTGGGAATCCACGTATTATTGTATTTAAACAGTTTCATTGGTCTTTGCTCACAACAGGCTTGTCATAAAGGGTTTTGCACAGATAAATTAAATTTCAGGGACCGCGATGCGTACCACCTGAAAAGGCTCCGCGTACCACAATTTGGGAACCGCTGACTAAGAGACGAACAGGGACTATTCATCCATCGTGTACACCTACCTTATCCTGGCCAAAGGAGCTGGTAGGTTGGACCTAAAAGGAAAAAATTTAAAATCTGTGAAAATACCCCATTAGGATGTAGGACCCCGCTTTACAGCACGTGATACACTCACCCTCGTCATTAAATAGAAATCACCCACCCAAGATCTCATCAAAAAAAAAAAAAACACGTCACAAGGAGTCACAACGCTTTTGTCGGAATCGTGAATGGGCTGGGGGTCCGGGTGAAGTGAAGCCCAGACTGCATCATCTAAAAGGAGATCCGAATTCAGCCGACTGTCTTTAAGCGGGTTTAGCCAGGGTATGCTGGTGTAGTGGTTAAGGATTTGACAGAACGACCCCCGACAATGAGCTGGACCTGCAATGGAGCACGAGTCGAAGGGGGTCCAGAAGAATGATGGTAAGAACTACACTCTTATTTGCAGCGTCAACAGACAGAATGGTTCTTAAAAGTGTTGCAGATCCGGTGCAACGGGGGTCCAAGGAGCAGCTCTGCACCAGACCACCAGCCAGGACGGAAGAAGCAGTGGGCTCAAATCTCACCTCTTAGCCTCATCAAAAGAAAAGCTGCTTTGCGTCCTTTATTGGAAGAAAGAACAGACACCAATTGCTTACTTAATAATAATAATAATAATAATAATAATAATAATAAAGAAAACTGACTATTCTGCATTTCTAAAGGGAAGCAAATGCTAACAAATACACAAATGTAATAATAATATTTTATTTATACAGTGCTTTTCCCATGCTCAAAGTGCTTTACAAAATAAACAGCAGGAAATAAAATGGGATACAAAACAACACTAAATAAATATAAATATATGAAACGCAAAGATGAACAACAGATTAAAAACAGAAGCGCCAGGTTACTGTTCTTCAATCAGCTCATTCTTATTGACTTCATCATTAAAGTCGCGAGCTAAATTATTAATATTTACCGAACTCTTCACACAAGGCGAGACACAATTGGCTCCTTAGTTGCAGCACAGGCAGTTGAATTCACTCGCCTGGGGTCCCACCGTATTAGTGGGGGGATTTGCGCTCATACAACCACAGGGATGGATGGAATATCAAAGTGGGATTCTGTAAGCACAACACCACAACGCGCGTATTATTAGTTATATTTGACAGCCCCCTTTAAAAAGCAAAACGCTAGGATTTGAAAAATGTTTACCTCTGCCTGCTGTTGCTGTTCGGTTTACATTAACAGATAGTAACGAATGGATTTCGTCCCCGCGTCGCCTGCTGTGCACCCTTTGAGTCGTCCGGTGTCGCACATAACTTATGAGATGTCGAGGTTAATAAAGGGTAGGCGAGTAGCTCAGGAGGGTAAGCACCCTCAGGAGGATAAGGGAAGTCTCGGGATCAAGCCCCCATATCCATCATGTAGGATTAACTTCTAATTATTTCTTAATTGCCAGTTTACATGCAGTGCACTCATACTTCCAATAACATTAAATACTTCGCCACAGAGAATTAGCTCCCCCAGATAAACGAGCTAATTCAACCCACCCGCTACAATACCGGCCAGTCCAGGTGTATGTAGTAAAGGACCCGTTTATTTAAGGGGTCCGCTGACCTGTCGCTGGTATAAAGCACGACTGACCGTCAGGGCGGTGAATCGGTTGCGGTAGCTCAAACCGGGCAGACCACTGATAGAACCCACCCGTGCACGAGTTCGAATCCCAACCCGAGTAGTATGGCAAGCAGTTTATAGTGTACGCCGCTAAAGGTGCAGACAACAAAAAGAGAGCGACCCGAACCGGTCACGCGGTTCAAACAGACCGACCACCCCGGTTAAAGGGGCAGACCCGAGTCGATGAAAACCCTAAGCTCAAGCCAATTAGGATTCACCTCACGTAACATGTAAAATGTCCATTCATTTGCAGCGCCCTCCATTCTGTCAATGAGATTTTTGATTACTTCCAGCCGGAGGATTACCTCACCGAGATAGACGAGCCGATTCAGCTCTCCCACTAAAAAGTGGAGGTGCAGGGTTCCAGCACCGTCCTCTCCAGCCGTTATAAGGGGCAAGCCATTAATTTATGGGGTCCGCAGACCTGTCGCTAATATTAAATGCGTCTGGTCGGCGTTCTAGCCAGTCAGACTCGGTAGCTCAACCGGTTGGACCACTCATGCACGGTAGAAGCTTGCGGGTTCGAGTCTGCTCCCAAATCAGAGCAGTAACTAACATAGGAAACAGCCTCTTTATTTGCTATGGCCACCGAAGAATTAACGGTATAAATAATTTCTATACCGTTCTTCTAAAGGGGACTCTCGTGGTGGCATAGCGAAACAAGCAAATGACCCCATGAGCCAAGACCGAGTCGGCCCCGCGATCGAGACCGTCGACCTAAAGGGCGCCCGAGTCGAGGAGGACCCAGAAAAATGACAAACAAAAAGTGCTGAAACTCCATAGTGTAAAGAGCTCAAAGAGCAGCTCTTTAAGATAAGCACCTTCAGATCCACCAGCCAAGATAAAACAGACAGTGGGTTCGAACCCCCCTCCTACCATCTTTAGGAGAAAACATGACCTGCAAAAGAAGAAAATACAGAAACCAAAACTTACTTTTAATAGTCAGTCATAATAAGAAATTTAGCATTTGTAAAGAGAGGTAAATAATAAAAACTACAAAAATATAATAAATAGGATAAAGGGGTCATTTACTACATACACCTGGACTGGCCGGTATTGTAGCGGGTGGGTACATTTTAATTATATAGCGCCTTTCCTATGTTCAAAGAGCGTTTACAGCAATTCAAAAAAAGCAACAGGGAATATACAATATTAGATATAAAATGATTTCCACATAAAACACTAAATAAAGATAAATACTGGAAAACAAGCTATTAGCTAAACAAACGCGCTTGATGGACTGACAGTTCTCTCGTTTGTCAAATTTCTTGTTCTTCTCTTCAATATAATTAATTAACAAAACAGAACATCCAGCTCACTACTTCTCAAACAGTTCCCCCTTCTTTACTTACTCCTTTTAATATGTTTTTGTAAAACGAGTATCAGCAGCATTCCGAGTCAAACATTTGTTCAAATCCTAGCGTTTCGCTCTTTTTCGCCTTTTCATTCCGTCGCTTAAGAGCATGTGGGGGGTGGCGTAGTCAGCGTTTTACCGAGAGCCAAAAGAGGCGGAGCAGAGACGCCCATTAGTCCAATATCCAATAGAATTTAGAAGCGGACGAAAAGAAACGCCCGTTACTCGAATCTCCAATAGGCTTCGCAGATGGACGTACAGAAACGCACCTTTCTGCGCCAACATCCATTTAAACTTTGGCATAGAAAGCACCCTGCTGAACCAACACTTCGAAGTGGAACAACTGAACCCGAAGTCGTAGGCGAGGTTAGCGCATCAGTGTACCGTAATGCTACGTTTTCCGGGTCAGTGTCACGGGACAGTAGCGCGCTCACAGACCAGTGTCTCGGCTCTACGGGCCAATGCCTCGCCCGCATTAACAGGTTACCGAGGTCCTTCTCTATGTTGGCACTCCGTAGCACGCCGGGCTGAGGTCCAGTATAGACCCCTAATGGCGCAGAACACTCATTACAACAGATAGGAACCATTACGTAGTAACAGTTGCCGATGTAACAATTTTTTCTCTTCTGAATTTAAACAGCATCACACCACAATATGTGTTTTTGTTTGAATAATAAGCAATGCCGAGTGCTGCGTGTTGAGTTCTGTATGGCAGGTAATTCAATTGTATTTTTTTTTACCATTAAGCTTTCTTTTTTTCCCCCTAAGGGGGCACTTTTGCAAAAATTCCTTCCTCTTTAAAAGTGTTTTTTTGAGTACTGAGCGTGCAGTACTGTACTGTTACGTCCGACTCTCACTGGACAGTGTCCTTAATTTAAAAATAATAGCATATACAAAGTTCATATGGCAGTTTGATAAGTTCTTAATATTCTGGTGTCAAGTCTTTTTAATAGGCCAAACAAAAGTGCTTTTACGTGACCAAACGAAGATGTGAGGTAATAATGAGGACACTTCAATTAAAACCTCATCAGAAGTACAGTTAATTTACAATTCTTGCCATTCCTCATTTGCTGCTTCTACAAACTTCAGAAGGCATGAAAGACATTATCATTTAAACTGAAACGAACCCATATTTTGTGTTGATGTATCTTTTTCACTTCAAAACAAAACAGAGGTGTCAGGGTTCCAATTCATCAACCTCACAGATAATTGCCTGTGAAGTGTCAGACTGCAGAGATTTCATGGCTCTAGCAAAGCCAAGTGGTTGCATTGAGTTCCCTTTGCAGATACTTATGTTGAGGCCATACAGTATGTGTTGTTGGAAGGGCTCATTTCTAGGCCCAGAAGAAACGAGTGTATAGAGTTAAATAATGCAGCATCCAGGGAAGGAGTAGGTACAGTGTACCCTGTTTTCCACGAGAGGTATGGCTATTTAGGGAGATATGTCTACTTCTTAGTATTTACAGGAAGAAAGGAAGCCTGGAGTTATTTGGTGCGGATGACGGTCACATTTGACATGAAGACAGGGAAGTGGTGGAGTCTTTGTAAATGTTCAAAACAGCTGCATTGCTGCCCCCACATTTATTTGTCAGTGCGGTGGCTTTCCCTGGCCCCTAATCCTTGACTATCCTACTCTTATCCTTCTTCAAAGTATCGATACCCCTTCTGTCCAAATGTAAGCCATGACAGTGGGACAAGTGCCGTCTTTTTTTAGAAAGAGTCCCAATGTCCCATAAACCTGTACCTGCCTATCCTACTACAAGGTTTTACCTGGATGGCTGTGCAGCACAGGAAGAACTTCAGAGAAGCCAACTTTTGTCAATTCTACATTCAAATGCAGAACAGATAACCTACCTTCATTCATTTCATTTGTTCCAACATGGACAATGACATCTACCGTAGATCTATCCCCATTCTGGCCAAGAGCCTATCCACCCTTTTGGGGCATTTCTCCACCTGTGAACCCAGAAGACAATACACAGTACTACAGTGTCTGCTCCTGGAGGAAACCTGCATTAGTCTACAGACGAAGCCCACCACATAGCAGCCTACCACCTCAGAGTTTTCAAAGGCACTCTCCAGTTCCAAACATCTCAAATTCTGGGGCCTCCAAATTTGTATTAGCTCCCTTTTTAATTAAAGAAATAAATCTTGATTTAAATTAAGTATTGCCATTACTTAACACCTGCAATATTTACCTCTCTTGTCTGTCTTTGTCTTTATTTAGAATTTCTTTCCCTTTCTCCTGATTGCCTACCTAGATGACTGTTTTCCAAGCATGATGCCCCTTTTTAGTTTCACCACCAGGGCTGCCCCATACGCTGTATTTAAAGACTACGTTCCTCGTTATGAATGGATGCTTCTGCTCTCAGTCTTATACCACCTTCACATAAAATCTCTGTGCTGTACTTTATTTAAAAAGGATTTCTATGGAGAAGGACTGTTTGGTCTTTGTCCTCTGTGACTCTGCACTCCCCTTTTGTACTCTTTATTGCATAAACCTTATCAAAAGGCCTAAAATCCCACAGACTTGCCGCTCTTTATCAGGTATTGTACATTCACATTACATTATTTTTTTTTTTATTATTATTATTATTATTATTATTATTATTACTACAATACATTGTATTGCATTTCTCCCTGAAAAGAGCTGACCAGAAACATTTGTGTGCTGCCTGAAACTACACATCTCACATTTATTTATCAGGTCGTATGGTTATGGTTTGCCAACATTCACATTATACACTGTAAAAAATGTCAGTAAATTTAACGGTGCAAATACTGTAAATGGTGAAAGTAAAAGACCTTTTCTGAAAAAAAGGAAAGTTACCTTATGTTCTACTGAAAATTACCGGTATATCTTAAACAATAAAATTTCATTATTTTTTACAGCCAAGTTCTGTAAAATCAATATTTTTCTACCTTCAAAATATGCTAAATACCGTTTATTGATGCATTACAGTTATATTGAAAAGAAATTGTTAATTTCACAGTGTAAAACTGTTAAATAACGAAGGTAAACAACCGTAAAATGTAAAACGGTAAATCACTGTTTCAGTAAAACCCGTTACGATATTTGCATAAGGACACGCCCCTTTTTACAATATTGTTCCTGGTGAACCGCATACCTTTGAATAGTAGAGAAAAAAACGTAACCTAAGTTAGCAGGCTTATTTTTCCCCACGTGTTGAAGGTTTTTTGAGGTTATGGAAGCTGATTTATGGTGGGTTGTATTCGATAAGTAGGACACCATACACCATAAAAGAAAACTTTACTTCCCCATCAGACAACGTGCCGTCACTCCTTTAAACATTGAATTGTTTTCAATATGTATAATTAAATGGTACAGGCTTGCTATTGGGTGTTGTTACTTAACGGATGCAAACTGTGTACTGGGGTTTGACCCAACCAATATATATTATTTATTGATTGTGTTATTTATTACACAACATGAATTTCTGGTTATAGTTAAAACATTTTCTTCTGTTGGAATTTGTTGCAAAGACCAAATAGTGTTTACTACAAAATTATACTATAGACCTAAAAATATTGGCACCTTATTTATTACAGGAACATTTTGGCAACCCAGCTGCCAGTGTTTTACCGTAAATTTAACATTATTTTTTTTTAAAGTGTACTTTACTTCCATATTATTTTTATGAATAACTTCTTATATAATACGCTACTGTGGCTGTCCGTTTGTCCAGGATTTTAAATCACCTGTAGCTCACAAACCATTTGAACTATTGACCTGAAATTTGGTACACATATACTACGCGACGTCTACTATCCACTTTTCGGGTATTGATTGACCTGCAAGGTTATTCCGCCTTTTATTTTCTGTTATTGTAGAATCAACTCTCGGCAGCAGCCAGCAGGGCGGCCGTGCGGTGCATGCGTACAGGCACCGTTTTCATCCCTACCTCCTTCGCTGTCACTTCCTCTACCTCTTCATATCTTAAATCATTCTTGAGGCAGATTGAAGACTTAAGTGCCAGCTTAAGTGAAGAATTAAGGAAAACGTACTAAGTAATTGCAACACAAACACTGACTTAATCAGCTTTAACGCGAAAAGATGCTGATGAAAGAAGATAAGAAGCGGGCCGCTAGGGTGGAGAAAAGAAGCAGCAAGCGCATGAACCTCTGAGCAAACGAATGCTAAACGTACAGAGAAAGAAAGAGGATGAAAACTAGGAATGTGCAAGTCAAGTATATTCACTGCACATTATCGTGCAGTGTGCTGTTACTGGTTATCAATGATACATTATTAAATGTGTAATTTGACTCCTCCTTGTTCTTTAATTGTGGCGAATTGCCTGAGGTTATAGACGTACATGTGAAGTGAGAAGTGCTAAAGTGTGTATCTGATAAAAGTACTAAAGTGTGTGCAATTTGAGGCCCTCTAGTAAAGTCTACACAAAAATCATTTTGGGAATGTGTCAAATTAACATCATTGTGGACCAAAACTCTGTGAATGTTTACCAGACAGCACTGGGGTCTCAATACTTCCTTAACCCATCGTCAGCTTTGGAGGACTCAAAGGTGGGCTTACAGCAGAGGGGCCAAATGGATTGTACCAACCTATGCCACACTACTAGCATGTACAATTATCTTGCTTAACTGGAAGACTCCCAACCCACCTTGTATAACTGAGAAACTAATGCTGTATATTATTGGAAATTGGAAAAAATTCTAATTCTTGCCTAGACGGTCTGTCCAAAACGTCTTTAAAACATCACAGCACCTCATTTAAAAAAATCTTAGAATAAGCGCACATATTGTGCATGGGAAAGTATAGGGGGGCTTTCCTCTCCTTCTTTTGGGTGGGAGTTGAATTTTTGTTCAAGTTTTGTTAGGTTTTGTTTCATCTCTGTCCTCTTTTATAATTAAAAATTTCTGTTTGTTCTTCTGGATTAATTTTGAAATCATTTGGTGTACAAATTGTACCTGTTTTATTGTACACTGTTACTTTTTGAAGTAAAATCAATTAAACTTTTTGAAATAAAATCAATTAACAAAAGATATTTAAAAATGTATTATCTGTACACCCTAATTCCTCCTCAATAACAAAACATGCCTCCTCTTATTAGTCCTTAGCTAAATGGTTATTTTCTTGCTGTCCTGAAGTCTCTTACCGCTTTCGCCCTTCCGTGCCCACAACATGCTGCAAAATTTGAACCCAATTCCCTTTTCATGATACAGGCGTAAAAAAATAAATAACAGCAAAAACTTTAGATCAGCATTGGTCGGGGAAAGGAAACAGTACGGAGGGCTGCCATAAACCTCTTTATTTTTTTTACTTTTGTCCAGTTTAATTGCAAACCTTACGTATTGTGGTATAATGCTGTTTACGTTCAGAAGAAGGAAAAAAAAAAGGTTACGTGTTAACAACGGCAACTGCACCGACTCATTAATACCCCCTGGGTACTGTAATGAGCAGCCTGTGCCATTAGGGGGTCTCTACTGCACCTCAGCCCGGAGTGCTATGGAGTGCGAGAAGGCACCTCGGTGACCGGTAATGCAAGGCCAGGCATTGGCTCGCAGAACCGACACACCGACGTGTGAGCTCGCGCGCGCGCGCGCTACTGTCACGAGACACTGGCCGGGAAAACCTAACAGTACAGTACAATTAATGCTCTAACTGCTGCTACAAAGTCAGGTAAATCACATTTAATACGCTCTGGTACAGGACAACAAAGGCACTACAGCATGAAAGGGGGGCTATAAAATTGTTATTTATGTCAATATCGGTTGATCATGAACGTGCGGCATTATAAACATTGTTTCCCATCTATGAGACCCATTCAAATAAAACCGTCACTTAAACATTTAACATTCTAAGCAGTCCCGTTATTTAAGGCTCCTAACGTGGCGAAGCAACTTGAATAGAAACAAGTCCAGGGCATCTCGAAGGAGGCAGCGCTCATGGAGTTTTGACTCGCACACACCGTGTGATCCGAGTGCAGTCCGCATGTTCTCCCGTAACTTGGCAGTGTGCTTCACAAATCTAAAGACGAGCGGTGTGCTCAATTGAGGAGTCCCAGTTCGTGGTGACTGGCCTCCCCTTCGGTGTGGGGGCTCAAAACAGGAGATGTCTTATGAATTACTACCTTGTAACAATAAATGCACTACAGTTTTTAAGTCAGTAAGTGACCTCGACCTCTGCCCTCGTATGCCAAATTGGGAACTGTGGTTAGAAACCCACCTTAAGTGTCTCGTACAGCACAGCAGGGTTACTGGAATCTGGAAAGATCACTTCAAAAACACAACTCGAGATCTACCAGCTCGACCTGTCCACTGACGCACACCTGTCTTCTGGATAGCGTCATCACGATTATAATTCAGAATTTAAGACTTCGGCTTCGTTACCAAAAAGAAGCCTTCCTTACTAACACAACGTGTACGCAGATACCTCACTTCAAAACTAAACGGCATGCCTGTCATGCACATCACACACGTCCAAGTAAATGAAACAATGCGTGCCAGTCAGAAGACTCGACATTTGTCCACTTGTCCCAGTTTTACATTTTTATGCTCAGCTGCAGCTCTGCGTGGGCTGTCACCTGTCACCTGATCTTCTGTGCTGACGGTTCATTCGGATGAGCGCCTCCTGTTAGCTTCAACAGCCACAGTAGCGCAGGCGATAATGCAGAATTCCATCTGACTCACTTATTGCAATAATACAAATAATAATAATTACCTGTTTCGCGTTGCTGACGTGACCCGAATTTTTCTTTCTTCTGGCTTAGGTTTAAAAATTAGGAAAGTAAACAGGTCCCGGTCGCCTCTACTCAAAAAAACTTTAATAATTTTGTAAAACCACTAACGTTTATAGCAAAAACATTAAAGAACTCCCAGCGTTTCTTGTGAAGAAGAAGGTGCCGCCCCCCGCACAGGTGAGTCTGTTTTCCACTAATTTTCAACATAGTCTGACTACACCCAATGGGCGAAGAGGGGGCGGGACTACACCGCCCAGTACTAGAACCCGATAGGCTACTAAGACTATCCAATAGGATTTAGAGGAGGTGGAGAACGCTGCCTGTCCTCTGCCGCCGGTGTAGACAACGGGATTCGCATGTGGGAAGTCTTTTCAGAATTGAATTGTATTTCTTGATATCAAAATTCAAATTTCTGATATTGTATGTCTTTGAAATTTCATAATGACAAGATATTGGAGTTTTAAAAATGGATATTAAATTTCCTAATTCTGATATCAGCATTTTAAAATGTGACATGACAAGACAGCAAGCACACTGGCGCAGTGGTTTCGCTGGTGCCTCACTGTAAGGAATTTGCCTGTTCTTTGCCTGAATGTGTTCGCTCCGGGTGCTGCGGTTTCCTCTCAATGTCCAAAGACATACAGGTTAGGTGAACTGCCGACTCTACGTTAGCCCCAGTGCGTGTTTGACGTGTGTGGGTGTTTGTTAGCCATCAGAGCACAGCAATCCATGTCGTATGTCAGTGGTTACTACACTACATCAGCGAATCTGGTCTGGGTCATTGGGGCAGCAGTCTAAGCAAAGACACCCAGAATTCTTTTTTCCTGCCACCTGCTCCAAATCCCCCAGGGGGACCGATTCATTCCCACTCAGCCTTGGTCTTCCCCGAGGTCCCTTCCCGGTTGGACATGGCTGAAATATCTCCCCAGGCTGGTGTCCAAAAGACATCATACATCTCGTCTGCGCTCCTCACCCCTTCTCGAAGGCTGAGCCCAAACCCCCTGAAACTCATTTCCATCCCTCGTATCTGCGATCTAGTTCTTCGGTCAATACGCACAGCTCATGGCTATAGGTGACGGATCAGCACCCTCGCATAAATAAACTAAACTGTTTTTGAACTGTACAAATTGCTTTATATTGGGATAATATTTGGAGGTTTTGTTTTTAGAATTGTAATATTTAGAAATGAAATTAACATGCCCTCAGTCCTCTATAACCAATTGATATTACGTACTAAATGGTTAATAAAAAGCAATATATTATAATGAAATCCCATAATAATACATATATCTTCTTGTTAAACTTTGAATATACCTTCCTGAAAATAACTAACAGAACATGGAGTCCTCTGCGGTGCTGTACAGAATAAACCGGATCTACTACCCCCTAGTGGTCACTGTCTGTTCAGACTGGTTTATGACAATTACCTCTCATTGCCAGGTGTGTCACCACCGACCTCTCCACGCCTCATGACAGGTCCTTCTCGTGTCCCATACCACCCTGGTGGCCCCCTCACAGCAGCCAGTCAAATCTCTTCAAGAGAAAACCCAGTGAAGCTCTTTCAGAGAAAATCAGCAGCCTGAAATTAGTTGTGCCAAGGGATCGACACGGCCTTAATGTTTAAAAAGACTGGAAAAGGATTAAAAAATGTAAGAAAATTTTGTATTTAAATTGCCTATGAGACCACAAGAGGGCAGTATTTACACCTATCCAGTGTTGTAGATCAGGGGTTCTTAAACTCGGTCCTGGGGGACCATTGTGGCTGCAGGTTTTTGTTCCAACCAGCCTCTGTTTTTAATTGGACTCCTGCGCTAATTAAGTGAACTGTTGTTTCCCAGATTCCCTGTTTTGGGGAAAAATATACAAATTAGAAAACCAAGTTTGGTAAAAAAAAAAAAAGTAGTAAAATGTACTAAGCAGTTATATGTATTTGTTTCTTTTTAACAGTTTTTTCATCTTGATTGTCATTCTAGGTGTTCTTATTGTTTAATTGATCCGTTATTTACTACTTTGTGGGGCTGACGCAAAATTAGTTGCAGCCTTTCACGATCGAGTGTTGTTTGCTTGGGTTTCTGCTCTGCTTGTTTTTAATTGTCATTATTAAGATTCAATGAAGGGAGCAAACTGCACAGAGAAAGGGTGAGATATAATAAAAAGAGAGTTAAGCATTTAAATTCATAGCAAAAACAGAAATATTTATAAGAAATGTTTCTTATAAATGTAAAAATCATGCTGCTGTGCTTTTCTGAATGTAGAATAAAATATAAATAAAACCAGCTAATTAAAAGAGATCAGTGCTATCAGGTGTTGTCACTGATTAGGAATCTGGTTGGAACAAAAACCTGCAGCCACAGGGGTCCCCCAGGACCGAGTTTAAGAACCCCCTGTTGTAGATTTTTCATTTGCATATTGACTTTACTTTTTCTTAAACTATTTGTATAAATATATTTAGATTTAGAGAGAATTATTATTGTATATGTCAGTGCAGATGTGGATGACCACTGTGTGCTGGATGGTCACTGCCTGCAGATTCTGACTTGATGTCCAGTGTGACGGAGTAGAAAATGGAGACCCGAGCTGAAGCCCTGAGCTCCCTGCAGTGAAGTGACTCCTGATGTTGTGAGACTTGAAACGCGAGTGTCTATTGCTATTTTGCGGAGTCTAAAACTGCCTACGAAACACCAGGGATGACGTTTGGTTTTATTTTGAAGCCAGTCATGCCTGTTTTAAATCAAACCCTATCATCATCATCATAAATCATAGGTTTGTGGCTGTTTTGGTTCTCTAGCAGGATGAGACTATATAGGGCTATTTTGTTTTGCACTCCCGTCACATGGCGTCCTGTTTTAAGCATTAATGTCTGCGTTTACTCTAAAGAGCCAGAACCCAGAGCTAAACGAACCCATTCTGTTTGTTCAGCAACACGTCTCCTCTCAATTAAAGGCTTAGTTTTCACTGTGAAGTCGATTACTGAAGCGGGCCTTCCTAGAAGTATTTAAGGGATAAGTGCAGTTAGACCTTAAACGTGAGTGTCCATTGCTCTTTCGCGGAGTTTAGAACGGCCCACAAACACAGAGGATGATGCGTTTGGTTTTATTTCAAGCCTTTCAATTAAAGGCTTGGTTTATGGAAAGTAAAAAGTCATTTTATTCTTGCATTAGCATAAGTAGATATGAAAACTTACAAGTATTAAGCTTAGTGTAAATGTTAACACAAATCAGGTATGCCAAGCAAATAGTTAAATAAAGGCATATACCATATTTCTTTTTTAATTAAAGATTAGCTGAAACCACCAATATCTTATCAACCTGAAGAACAGAGAAGGGGGAGAATGATAGACAGAGGCAGCCCAAGATCGGAGAGGAGGGAACAGCTGCAAGCTGAAGGCTGGCTAGAAAATAAGCGGAGCAAGAAGTGAAGATGAATAGCAAAACACAAGAAATATTGGTGGTTTCCATAAGAACTTGAAAGGGGCCAGCTGGAGAAAGGAGTCAAAATAAACGGCAAATGAGCTGTCTTGAGCGAGGTCAGGATGATAACAAATTATTTTATTAACTGTAACTTTTGGTTTGTTCAGGGCTCAACTTGGTTTGGCTTAATTGGGTTAAGTCTGTGTTATTATTTATTACAATAAAGCTAATTACTCTGTTTGCTTATCCTCTGACTCATAGAGCCTTCTTTGGGATGATGAAACAGCATACAGAGATGAGGTGGAACGGTTGTCTGCATGGTGTGAAGACAACAATCCATCTCTCAATGACGACAAGACAAAAGAGATGATTGCCGACTTCAGAAAATCACATCCTGCCCACAATCCCACTCAGTTTAGATGTGGAGACTGTTAGGAGTACCAAGTTCCTTGGAGTGCACATAACTGAGGAACTTACATGGACGCATAACACCTCATCACTAATCAAGAAAGCCCAGCAGAGACTACACTTCCTGAGGCGGCTGAAGCGAGCAAGTCTCCCCCCCTTCTATCCTCGAGATGTCCTACAGAGGCACCATTGAGAGTGGCCTGACCAGCTGCATCACTGCCTGGTATGGCAACTGCAACATATCTGACCGCAAGCTCCTGCAAAGGATAGTGAAGACAGCGGAGAACATTATTAGGGTGCCTTTCCTTTCACTACAGGACATATTTTACAAACGCAGTGTCCGCAAGGCCTGCAGCATCGTGCAGGACCCCTTACACCCCTCACATGGACTTTGCACACTTCTGCCATCCAAGAGAAGATACTGCAGCATCACAGCCAGATCTGCCAGGCTGCAGGAGAGTTTTTACCCCACAAGCTGCCAGATTCCTTAACACCATGCTGCCCCCTGGGATCTTCCACACTGCCTCAACCACCTGTAAGAACAGACTTTTAATACATGCAAGCCACTGTCCCACAAAGACGAGTGTGCATGTGGAAAAAGAACTGAAAATCTCACACTGACCTTTAAGTATTTTGCACACTGAACTTTGACATTCTGTGATATCCTTCTGCTGTGACACATTCTGACCTGTCACTGTTTACACGTCTTAAACAACTATTATCATACACTGATAATTTCTGTATTATCTATATCTATTATTTATTTATTATATTACATATTTATTGACTATATTTATGTATCTAGATTGCATAATACCATACATTGTATCAATGTTCATATTGCTTACTACACGTCAATACTGCTGCTACTTCCTTGTCTTGTCTTTGCACCATGTCTTGTCTTGGTTGTATTTTAATTTAAAATTTTAATTTATTTTTTTATTTGCACTTCATATTGTTACACTATGGACCATGAGCTTCGCAGTTTCGTCTATCTGTTAGTGATGTGTCGTTCGCGAACGAGCGCCGGTGCTGTGAAGCGAACGAGAGGAGCCGATGCCCGTCGAGCAGAGCCGAAGCTTCAGCCGCTCCTGCTCAGCTCTGCTGAAAATCCATTCGGCAGGGGCGGGACTTTATTTATATGGGCACACAGAACAAACTGCCTCATAATGCCGGCTCGTTCACGAACGACACATCGGACTAGGATCGTACCACTGTGTGAAAGAAGGAAGGGGGGCAGATGCTCCGATCACAGCGAGTGTTGGTACAGGCCAGGTACACAGAGCGACACTGTCGACAGACGAGGAGCCAGATTTAAATGCAAGCGCATCGTGAAGAAAAAAAGATGAGTGAAGAAATGAGTGAAAGCCGAAAAAGAAGCAGCATCTGGCTGCATTTCAGTGATATTGGAGACTGCAAAGCTAAGTGCAGAATTTGTAATATGAAAATGTTAGAGCAGGGTCAACAAGAAACCTGCACAGACATATAAGAACCACCCACCCATCCGTACAACTGGAGGTGAGCGTGCCCTCTCTCCTGCCATCCACTGACCCTGGAAAAGAGCCAAGTACTTCTGCTGCAGCATCCACTGTCTTACCGAAAACTGCAGGTATAACACGGTCTTCAGTTCAAACTAAAATAAGCACATTTATTCCAAAACAAATGACGCCAGACAAACAAGTAAGTGTCGATGAGGGGCTGGCTAAAATGATAGCGACTTTCAACCATTTTCCATTGTGGAGGACAGAGGATTTACAACTTTTGTACAGGCCTTAAACCCCACGTATGTTCTCCCTAGCAGAAAAACTGTCCCAAACAATTATTCCACAACTATATAACAAGGAGCGTGCATTATGGCAAGACAGAGTCAAAAAAGCTTCAGCAGTTTGCCTTACAACTGACTGCTGGACATCCAGAACAACATGCTCATACATGTCTGTCACTTGCCACTTTATTGAAGATTTTAAGATGACATCCTGTCTTCTTGTCTGTTTTGAGTTTGCTGAGAGACATACCGCAGAAAACCTAGCAGAGGAGCTACTAAGAGTGGCAAAAGAATGGCAAGTAAATGACGAAGTGGTGTGCTGTTTTACTGATAATGCAGCAAACATAACAAAAGCCATAAAAAAAATTGCAGTGGACTCACAACCCATGCCTTGCACACACAATAAACCCGATAGTTAAAGATGCGCTGAAGGTGGTGAAACCAACTGTGGACAAGGTAAAGGCTATTGTAGAGTTTTTCCATAAAAGCACAATTGCCACAGAGAAGCTGAAGTCTATGCAACGCCAGATGGGGATGCCAAAGCTAAGGCCCAAACAAGAGTGTGCTACAAGGTGGAACTCAACATTTTATATGTTGAAACGCATCCTCGAGTCAAAAGATGCCATCATCTCCACCCTGGCTGTAATCAACGCTCCTGTTGAAACTTTAAGTCAAGAGGAATGGGAGACAGTGAAAGAGGTCTGTGCCATTCTGGAGCCCTTTGAGGAGGTGACTGTGGAGATAAGTGCAGAAAGGTACCTTGAACAATTTTGTTTTTACTTTACTACTATACAGTTAAAGATTGCAGTAAATAGCAAAATACTATGCATTACAGAAAAATAATTTATTAATTGTAAAAAAGGCAATGTATCACATTGCAAAATCTTATGTTCACATTTTCTTTTTTCTCTTTTTCAGCTATGTCACAGCCTCCAAAATGCTTCCTCTCTGCAAGGGTCTACAGCGGGTAACAGCCCACCACCAACGGAGTGTAACAGTGGATAAAGTTAAAGAGCTGGCATCCATGGACAGAAAATTTCTGAGGATGGAGTACAACACTGTGCTTTCAGAAACCACTGCTCTGGACCCCCGGTTTAAAAAGGTAGCATTAAATGACAACAGAGCTGTGGATGAGGCATTTCAAAGACTAAGTGTAGCAACAGCAAGATGCAACCCCAGCAGCCTGTCTGCTCCTCCATCAGAGGGCCAAGAGGAAGAAATTGGAGCAGGGGTGTGTTCACAGGAACCACAAGCTTCTGCTGTGTGGAGGCTCTTTGACGAAAGAGCAACAGGAGACACTGCAAGGAGAAATCCCACAGCTGATGCTATGCTGGAGATGAGGTCCTATCTTGAGGAGCCCCTCATCCAAAGAGCTGAAGACCCACTGAGCTGGTGGGAGGCCAAGGCTGCAGTCTACCCACGCCTGGTTAAGGTAATGGTTGGAAGATTTTGCATTGTCGCTACATCGGTCCCCTCAGGAAGAGTCTTCTCAAAAACAGGATAAATAATCCTGTAAGAGGAGAAATCGCATCAGCCCATCTAAGCTGAGGCATCTGGCATTTCTGAATGCCAGCCTGGCCAAAAAACTTTTATTCAAAGAGTCATAGTGTTGTGTTGTTGTTGAGTTTGGCCTTTATTTAATTTGTTTGCTGTGGTTTTGTGTTAAGTTGTTCATTTAAAGCTTTTATTAAAATGTTAAACAATACTGTGTATTTTTTGTAATGAAAAAGTGCATAAAAATACGTAATGTCTGAAAACAATGAATAAATTGCTTATACACAAACCATTCATAATTGCTTAATTAGGCTAAAATATTAGCATCCAAGTGATACTAAACGAAGAGCCATTCGGGAGCCGTAAGAGCCGGCTCTTTAAAGGGAGACGATCCAAAAGAGCCGAAGCTTTGAAAAGAGCCGGAGTTCCCATCACTACTATCTGTATACTTGTATATGGCTGAGGTGACAATAAAGTTCGCTTTGACTTTGAGGTGAGAACCTCTGGCGCATTTTCTGCCCCCGACAAATTCTGGCGACCCCTGTCGTGAGGAGGGAACAGGCGGCTGTGGAATCTGAAGGTGGGATGGTGCTCTGCGAAACGGACACAGATGGTGGCCACCTAGAAAGGTAAGCGATATTTTGCTAAAATTGTTTGTGTTGGTTTCAAAGAGGGTCTGCCCCTCCGACGGAGACAGCGACAGAAAGCCTCACTCAAAGAACAAGATAGAATGAAGGGATGGGCACACAGACTTAAAGTAAAAAGTTGTGAAGGCTAATGTGAGTGTGATTGTGTGAAAGTGTGTGCAGAAAAATACTGGAGGCTCGACTTGTTCAGTAGAATGACGGATACCGCTCTGTTCCATGTGAAACGCAGGGCTGAACTGGTCGTTCGTAAGAGCTACGTATACTAAGGTTACCGTGACGACGGCAAGCTTTGTATAAGTAGGCGTGGAATTCCTGAAGTATCGTTTCCTACTGTGGCTCAGATTATTCTCCTAGTGTAGCGTGATCAGGATGGCATAAAACAGGCAAGACATTGCCGGCCGCCCGCACGCCGCTCTTGAGAGAGAACAGGCTAGGAGGACGGGTGCTGCAGCACTAGTTGCGCTGCCGCTGACAGCCCCTTCGACCTATAGTTACCTGCTAGGTATTAGCGAAAAAGCCTGTCCGGATAACGCTTCCAGGCTTACCATAGGGAGAGCAAGAAGGAAGGGCTGAACGGGGACAGGTGGTGTGAGTACGCCAGCGTTAGGGATGGATAAGGGAAGTAAAACAATTTACTATAGGTTAGGGCAAGCATGTAAGTGCGTGTGAAGCGCAACCAGCGCGTTAGTGAATGAGAGCAGGTCAGTGCGAGTACGTGTGAAGCACAAAGGTGCAATAATTAGTATAGGGCGAGCACGACGGTGCAAAAAGGTACGAATGTGGTTTTGAGACACACATATATATATATATATATATGTGTGTGTGTGGGTGTGTGTATAGAAGAACTGTGTATTGATATTAAAAGTACAAAGTGACAAGAAGAGAAACATATGCGCCTAAAAGTTAAAGTGAGTACATTTAACCCAGTAATAATAGTGCAAAAGTTTTCATTAGGCTCATACAGTTTACCTAAGGTTTTTGCAAATTTATTAAAAATAAAAAAACTGAGAAATCACATGTACATAAGTATTCACAGCCTTTGCTCAATACTTTGTCGATGCACCTTTGGCAGCAATTACAGCCTCAAGTCTTTTTGAATATGAGGCCACAAGCTTGGCACACCTATCCTTGGCCAGTTTCGCCCATTCCTCTTTGCAGCACCTCTCAAGCTCCATCAGGTTGGATGGGAAGCGTCGGTGCACAGCCATTTTAAGATCTCTCCAGAGATGTTCAATCGGATTC
>JANRMT010062856.1:24429992-24447112 GCA_026402145.1 Polypterus bichir lapradei | reverse complement strand
AGGTTCTCCTCTCTCCACAGAGGACCTCTGGAGCTCTGACAGAGTGAACATCAGGTTCTTGGTCACCTCCCTGACTAAGGCCATTCTCCCCCGATCGCTCAGTTTAGATGGCCGGCCAGCTCTAGGAAGGGTCCTGGTGGTTTCAAACTTCTTCCACTTACAGATGAAGGAGGCCACTGTGCTCATTGGGACCTTCAAAGCAGCAGAAATTTTTCTATAACCTTCCCCAGATTTGTGCCTTGAGACAATCCTGTCTCGGAGGTCTACAGACAATTCCTTTGACTTCATGCTTGGTTTGTGCTCTGACATGAACTGTCAACTGTGGGACCTTATATAGACAGGTGTGTGCCTTTTCAAATCATGTCCAATCAACTGAATTTACCACAGGTGGACTCCAGTTAAGCTGCAGAAACATCTCAAGGATGATCAGGGGAAACAGGATGCACCTGAGCTCAATTTTGAGCTTCATGGCCAAGGCTGTGAATACTTATGTACATGTGCTTTCTCAGTTTTTTTTATTTTTAATAAATTTGCAAAAATCTCAAGTAAACTTTTTTCAAGTTGTCATTATGGGGTGTTGTGTGTAGAATTCTGAGGAAAAAAATGAATTCAATCCATTTTGGAATAAGGCTGTAACATAACAAAATGTGGAAAAAGTGATGCGCTGTGAATACTTTCCGGATGCACTGTAGTATGCAAAAACCCTGGCAAGTCTACTATAATAGGACACTTTGGGCTCATACACTAATATGAACCACTTTGAACTTTTATCATTTAGTGTGGCCTCATTGCTTAAGGTAATGCCATGTTCTGTAGCTTCACGTTGCCTTTTCAAGCCTTGTTCTTTTTTATATTCTCCCATCCACTTTTCCCTAACCATGGCATTTAGCACTTCCTCAGTTAGGACTACATTTGTGTTGCCTTTTGGGAGACAATAGGAAAGGGACTGAATGTGTTGATAATCAAAGGCCATCAGTCCACTCCTTAATGCAAAATCCGAATTACGCAGGCAAACATCCATTTCACATAGAATTTTATGTGTAGAACCCCAGGTCTTCTTCTGAACGTGCACTGGAATCGATTCACCGTGGAAAGCTTTTGCGACAGCAAATATTCCTCTAGCCTTGTCAATACACATGGATGTAAGATGATGTTCTGTACTAATCCCTTGCTTACAGCTTGAGTGTTTTCTCTTCATGTGCACTCGAAGGTTCTTTTTGTTCAGTCTGAGGTTACAAAGAGAACATTTTACCTTTCTGATCTTGGCTTGGACCACCTTATGGAATTCAGATGGCAGAGGCTGGGCAGTGACCGGTGCAGTGGGCATGGAGGGCAGAGACTGGGTGGCGACCGATGCCATGGGCACAGACAACAACAACAACAACAACAACAACATTTATTTATATAGCACATTTTCATACAAAAAAATGTAGCTCAAAGTGCTTTACATAATGAAGAATAGAAAAATAAGAGACACATTAAGAAAATAAAATAAGTCAACATTAATTAACATAGAATTAGTGTAAGGTCCAATGGCCAGGGGGGACAGAAAAAACAAAAAAAAAAACTCCAGACGGCCGGAGAAAAAAAATAAAATCTGTAGGGATTCCAGGCCATGAGACCGCCCAGTCCCCTCTGGGCAATCTACCTAACATAAATGAAACAGTCCTCTTTGTATTTATGGTTTTCACGGAAGGACTTGATGATGATGATGATCACGTGGACTTCTGGCTTTTAGTCCATCAATGCTGGGACATCATGGTGCTTTGAGTAAGTTGGTGGTGGCGCAGGCCGCCACCACAGAAAAACCGGAAAAAGAAACAGAAGAGAGAGTAGGGGTCAGTACGGATTTTAGTGCCACCATGAATAGTTATTATAATGAATTGAACATACAGAGTATCAGGATTAAGATAAAGTGAAGTTATGAAAAGGCCATGTTAAAGTAATGTGTTTTCAGCAGTGTTTTAAAGTGCTCCACTGTATTAGCCTGGCGAATTCCTATCGGCAGGCTATTCCAGATTTTAGGTGCATAGCAGCAGAAGGCCGCCTCACCACTTCTTTTAAGTTTAGCTTTTGGAATTGTAAGGAGACACTCATTTGATGATCTAAGATTACGATTTGGAATATAGGGTGTCAGACATTCCGATATATAAGATGGAGCGAGATTATTTAAGGCTTTGTAAACTATAAGCAGAATTTTAAAGTCAATTCTGAAAGACACAGGTAACCAGTGTAGTGACATTAAGACTGGAGAGATGTGTTCGGATTTTCTTTTCCTAGTTAGGATTCTAGCAGCTGCATTCTGCACTCGTTGCAAATGATTTATGTCTTTTTTGGGTAGTCCTGAGAGGAGTGCGTTACAGTAATCTAATCGACTAAAAACAAAAGCGTGAATTAATTTCTCAGCATCTTTCAATGATATAAGAGGTCTAACTTTTGCTATATTTCTTAAGTGAAAAAATGCTGTCCTAGTGGTCTGAAGAATATGTGATTTAAAATTCAGGTTACAGTCAACGGTTACCCCTAAGTTTTTTACTTCGGTCTTAACTTCTAATCCTAATGCGTCAAGATTATTTTTGATAACCTCACTTAATCCGTTTTTGCCAATCAATACAATTTCAGTTTTCTCTTTATTTAACTTGAGAAAATTACTATTCATCCATTCAGAAATACCAGTAAGACATTGTGTTATTGATTCGAGAGAGCCGGTGTCATCAGGTGCTACTGATAAGTACAGCTGTGTGTCATCAGCATAGCTGTGGTAGCTCACGTTGTAACTTGAGATAATCTGACCTAACGGAAGCATATAGATTGAGAAAAGAAGCGGACCCAGGATAGAGCCTTGTGGAACCCCATATAGAATATCATGCGTCTTTGAGTTGTGATTACCACAATTAACAAAGAATTTTCTCCCTGCCAGGTAGGATTCAAACCAATTTAAGACATTACCAGAGAGGCCCACCCATTGACTAAGGCGATTTCTAAGAATATTGTGATCAATGGTATCAAACGCGGCACTCAGATCGAGGAGGATGAGAACAGATAAATGGCCTCTGTCTGCATTTAATCGCAAGTCATTTACTACTTTAACGAGTGCAGTTTCTGTACTGTGATTAGTTCTAAAACCTGACTGAAATTTATCTAGAATAGCATGTTTACTTAAGTGGTCGTTTAACTGCATAATTACTGCCTTCTCTAGAATTTTACTTAAAAAGGGCAGGTTAGAGATGGGTCTAAAATTTTCAAAAGCAGAGGGGTCAAGATTATTTTTCTTGAGTAGGGATTTAACTACAGCAGTCTTAAGACAGTCTGGGAAAACCCCCGAATCTAATGACGAGTTTACTATGTCAAGGATATTATCAATAAGCGCGTCTGATACTTCCTTGAAAAACCTTGTTGGTATTGGGTCAAGGATGCAGGTGGAGGGTTTCATTTGAGAGATTATTCTATGTAAATCAGGTAAATCTATCCTGGTGAAAGAATTGAATTTGTTTATAACGGAGTACTGGGGCTTAGGAGGTTCCACAGTGTTGGGGAGATATACTATATTATTTCTAATATCATTAATTTTTTGATTGAAAAATATAGCAATGTTCTCACAGGTTTCGCTGGAAGTATTATGGGGGCATTCCTTTGTGTTACCTGGGTTTAGCAGACGATCAATTGTAGAAAATAGGACTCTGGGATTACTAGCATTTTTATTTATAATATTAGAGAAATAGCAGCGCCTCTCAAGACGTACAGTGTTATTATATTCTGTTATTTTAGCCTTCAATATCTCATAATGGATAGTTAGTTTAGTCTTCCTCCATTTACGCTCAGCTCTACGACATATTCTTTTTAAGTCAGACACTCTTTGGGTCTTCCAAGGTATAATAATGCTAGAAGATTTTTTAATTGTCTTTTCAGGTGCAACTATGTCAACAGCAGCTCTCACTTTAGAATTAAAGTTTTCCACCTTACTATTAACATCATCCTTGCTATTGTAGCTGGCACTATAACCGGACTGATTGCTTAGAATGTTTGTAAGTTTTACAGCTGCTGAGGAGTCAAAGAAGCGTTTTTTAAGAATATGCTTCTCATGTTTGTTTTCTATCATTATTTCTATACTGAATAGTAGAAGAAAGTGGTCTGAAAGACCAATATCAACGATCTGCTTCACATCAACTGTTAGTCCTTTGGTGATAATTAAGTCTAACGTATGACCTGCTTTATGTGTAGGCTGATTAACGAGCTGTCTCAAATCAAAAGAGTCTAGGAGGTTCATAAATTCCTTTACTTTCAGGTCACACTGATTATCGATATGAAAGTTAAAGTCGCCTACAATTAAGAGTGTGTCATAATTCGTAATTAAAATTGACATTAGGTCTGAGAATTCCTCAATGAAAGACGCGTTAAATTTAGGAGGTCTATACACGGATAAAACTAGAACGTGAGAAACTCCATGAATAACAACGGCGAGATACTCAAAGGACTTAAATTTACCAAAACTAACATCTTTACATTTTAACCGGCTCGAGTAAATGTTTGCCAATCCGCCCCCCTTTTTTCCCTGGCGGTCTGCACGAGTAAAACTGTAATCCGGAGGCGCAGATTCGATTAAAACAGCTGCGCCGTCTGAGCTGAGCCACGTTTCATTTAGTGCAATAAAATCAATGTTTCTATCACTAATAAGATCATTGATAAAAAACGACAGAGACTGGGTGGTGGCCGGTGCCGTGGGCACGGAGGGCAGAGGCTGGGTGGCGACTGGTGCCATGGGCAGAGGGAGTACTTTAGGACCTTTGCCACACTCTGACAAGTGCCTGAGGAACTGATCTTTATGAACTACTGTTTTCTGGCAATAACAGCAATGGTAGTGGCCTGATCCCTGGCAGTTCAGTGAACACTTGTATATTTTGAAACTTGAAACAGTATAAAGAAAAAAAAGGTTAATATTCAAAATTATTTTGCTAAACATTTAAAACTGTTCAAAAGAAATTCAGATAGTCCTTATATTTAATAAAGTTAAAACATGCAAATCCTGTCCTATTATTCTTTTAAACAGAACAAACTAATTAAAGATTCTGTCAATGATGCTTTTAAAAATTAAAAAGGTGAAAAAGTACACAGTATACTATTTTGTCAAATAAAATCATGTTGTTAAGGTGAATATCTAGCTGCATTAAAGTGTATTAAAAGCGTCAATAAATCAAATTTTACAAGTTACAAGATATGTTCTAGAGAGCTTCACATCCCTCCATGAACGACTTCTGTCCTTTTGTGGCTCAGTAAGTGGCTGATGAGGCCTGCATAATCTGATCTTTTATAGCAAAACAGACAAGCAAACTCCTGAGCACCAAACACAACTGGAGGTTCCTCTGCGGTCTTCGATATACTTATGTGTCTCTGGTGAATATAAAATTGATAAAAAGTTCTTCAAACTGACAAACATGCACGAGAACAATCACTTCACTTTATTTCAATTGAAAAAAACTTCAGAAGCAGTATTTTTGAAGAATGCAGGAGAGGTGGGCATGAAATATTTAATATTGTTTTAAGAGTTCAAACAAACTGTACTATCATTGAAAGAACTTTATAAAATAACAATAATAATAATAACAACAACATGATTCTGTCCTGGCTGTTCTTTTCCCCATTATTGTCTACAATCTAATTTGAACTTTCTTGGGCTGAAGGTAATTGAATATTGCATTCACACTTGCCCTTTGTTTGTAGCTACTTATTAAAAGTTTCAGTTATGTACTGTAAATATATATACAGAACTATGAAAAAAGATCATCTAAAGTGACCTAAGTATATTCAAACTTCAGACTAGTAACATTACTATAATTGAAAACCCAGTATATCCACTATTAACTGTGTTTGTCTTAGAAACTTATGCAAACCAGAAGCTTTCTGTGGAACATTACCTTATATTGGCTCAATCCCTCTGTATTGTCTTTCTGAAAAATATTTTAAAATATCTAAAATAGCAAGTTACTGATAGGTTTTGCTTCTGATTAATTAGCATATACGTGATATACAGGACAAATGGTGAATGATATTCTGGCAATTATGAGTATTTAATCACGGTCACTTATATTTGATTACAAGCCGTTACACTTCGCTATGGTTAATTATACTCAACAACGGTCAATTACATATAATAATTGTTATAAAAAATTATTGACTGCTGAATCCGTCGATTTACTATTCAGAATCGAGTATTCCGATCAGTCCTGTAACAATTAGCTACACAAACCGACCAGTTTGTTGTTTAACTGTTAATACTTTCTTAGAGGGCTTAGTACTGCACGGAGCCTGAAAGTTGATTCAACATTTTTATTACACTGTGGTATAATTTGTACCCTAGCAGTAAAGTATAATATTATCTAATACAGTATTAGTAAAACTTGCAACAAACTCACTGCCATCTTAATTTCCAACTCGAACTCTTTCTTCTTCTTCTTTCCTCGAAAAGCTTTCAGAAAGATTTATTCTAAGTCCACCATTCCTTCGAACTCCGACAAAAACAATGGTGACGTATCGAAACTGACATCAGAGGGCGTTCCGTGTCTAATTTCATAGGTATTGCAGGCTGCAGCCAGACCCTTCTCACTCGTTCACTAAACGAGGCATGTTTGGTTTTATAATAATAATAATAATAATAAAAATAATAATAATGTTAGATTTATTGAGCGCCTTTCACAAACCCAAGGTCGCTTTACATCCATTGTGCCAAGGTGGTAAATTTCAACTTTTTTCATGTTTCCTTATAATAGAGTTATTTGTAGATTCCTTTAGGTTCAAATGTATTGGGGGAAAAAAAAAGAATACTAATTGTAACAATAACAGTGATCGGTCCCTGTAGTCTTGCCTTATTGATAGAAGCCTGAGAGATGCAGGGGTCCCCAACTCTGGTCCTGGCTGCAGGTTTTCTTTCTAACCCTTTTCTTAATTAGTGTCCTGTTTTTGCTCCTAATTTAACTTCTTTTGAATTTTATTTGACTTGCTCTTGAAGACTCGGCCCCCTTAATTGTTTGTTTTCCCTTAATTATTAGCCAAACAATAATGAGATACAAAATGAACCAAAACATGATCATCATTATTGATCATACAATATCTGGAAATAAAGAAAGATGAGGGTCTCAGGAATACTGAACTATGAGGCGTTTAGAAAAGAGAAAATCAACAATTTCTGAAGTGTATGCCATTGCACAATGACATCTTGCTTGCAGCAACAAGCCATGAAATTAAAGAACAGGTTTAGTTTACAACACAAAAGGGCTCCTAATTAAGCCACTGGTTGGAGTTTCAGACCCTGACTTAGTTGGTCTTCTGCTGGCTCACTGATTTCATTTCTCTTTGGGTGTCATTTAAGGAAAGAAATAATGCAATTCAGAGGAACGATGAAGAAATTCAGGGAACAAATCTTATTAAAAAACAAGTAAATTAAAATCTATTCAAAACAAGTTAATTAACAGCAAAAACGGGTAGCATTAGAATTAAAACCTGCAGCCCCTGGGGCCCTCCAGAACTAGAGTTGGGGACCCCTGGTTCATAGTGTACTGCTGTGCTATTGGGGTTGTGTGTGTGTGTTTTTTAAATATAATATATATAAAAGATGCATATTTTAATGTCATGGTTCAGTATTTTCCGTAGTATCCAAGTTGAGTGGTGTGGTGTGTGTTTCACTTTATTAACACAGCTTGTTGCTTATTTCCCGCGTAGCACTCCTTGTGATACAGGTTTAGAACAGGCAGTAATCGTATTTTATCTTTTGGTGTTCCTTCTGTTTTTCATTTTTTTACAATGGTCTTGCTCTGGGTGAGTAAGTTAATTCAGTAATAACCTCTTTACATTAAAGAGAAAAAAAAAAAAAAACAACTTTCAGGACATCTTCCCGAACATAGACGATATTTTCAGGCTTTTCATAGTGTTGTCTGTCACAAATGCAGTGCTGACTGATTGTCCTCCAAGCTCAAGCTGGTGAAGAATGGTCTCGGACCTCCATGACAGACTGAATCGTTTGACCCCGTTGTCCACTAAGAGTGACCTGCTTTCAAAACCATGAACTGTCAATTCTCTAACCTGTTTAATCCAGACCAGGGTCTCGGGGGGGTTTGGGTGTTTGGGTTGGGGGTGATGCTGGAGTTTATCCCATTGACTAAAGCAAGCCTTGTGTTCCTATACAGTGTTCCATTCCTGCATTTTTGTAGGCATTTATTGTTGGGTCTATAGTGGGCTCTTCAAACCTTGGTTTGTAACGGTCATCTGTGCAGCAATGAAGATCTCCACTTTGATGGAGCACAGATCGTCTCATTTTGGAGAGGAAGTACTTTATTTATTATTATATTTCTGCCAATAAATTAACGCTAAGCCCATGTAGTCGTCATCATTGACTTTACTTGGTGTGATTCTGAGACCTTGATGTGTGGAGCACTCAGTGTTTTGGGTAGGTGGCTCCCAAAAATGCATGTAGCCCAGGAGCCCTCAAACCTCCTTAATGTGGCTTTGAGGACTTCTAGGGTGTCTATGGGAATGGCTGTTCTGTTTGCAACTGATGTTTCTTTTGTTCCATTGTGGAAGTGGTGATTTGGTTGTAATTGTCAGGGTTTATTAATGGGAAAATATCGGAGATATTTTATGTTCAGTAATTAGTTTATTTTTTGTATTTAAGAGACCCTGTTGCTATGAGACAACCCAGCTCCTCTTAATTACAGTATTTATTTTAAAGGTATATTGTAGTTGATTCCTTTGGGTTTGTGGGCATCCTTAAGAAGAAATTTCCTGTAGTTTCTCATCTTTATCACATGATCTTGTAAGGCCGGCATAAACCTTTCTGTCTCTCCAAACATCCTGCTGCATATTAGCCAGCCATTAGATGCCATAGCATATCCACATCAGGCTGGATATTTGAGGATGTCTGTCCTCCGATGTTGACTGTGGTGTGGAGTTTGTGTCTGCTGAAACTTGTGCTGTGTGTAGTCTTTATGTCTGCTGTTATGTTGGGAAAGAAGTCTTGGTACTTTTCTATTATTGTGATGCAAATCATATCGTTTTTAAGTTTAGGCACCCAAAGGAGACATTTAACATTAGGGACCTATAGGTAACTGTGCTCCACCCCCACCAATTTTAAGGTTAGTATTTGTGGTTGGGGTAGGCCAGTGTAATAATTTAAAATCCAAAAATTAAGTAACCGGGGCGGCAACCCCACTGATTTGCATCACGATAATAGAAAAGTACCAAAGTCTCTTAAATTATGAATCTATTTTGTGTAAATTAGTGATATCTGAGACCCCACCTCCTGCCTCAGTTCTATGGCTGCTTTGGTGGACTGCTTTTGGTATTTTCCTTTTGTTGCTGTTGTATGTCTGTTTGTGACTAATGTAGGACTCTGAAAGAGTATGCAAGGACTGGTATGCTGTGTGTATTGATGGCTGTGATTGTGCAGTCTGCATGTTGGTATGTTTTTAGTATTTGCTTTTGTGTAAGATTACACTTAACTAGGTCTGGTGACAGAACCACAGAGTCATAAACAGGGCCGGATTTAGATGAAAAGAGGCCCTAGGCTATTCCACTTATGAGGCCCTTTCACCTCCCATTTTTAAGTTTGTTCAAAATGCTAACAATTTGAATGTAGGCCCCTCTTGATCTTGAGGCCCTAGGCTGAAGCCTAGTTAGCCTATAGGAAAATCCGGCCCTGGTCATAAGGGAGTCTTTCTGGATGACACCTTGTCTTTCTGCATTGAGTCTGTATGTATGTCATGTACTGAAGCATCCCGTTAGTGTTTGTATAAGAGAGACCCCATAATAAAGTCTAATTGTACCCTCGTTTGTCCAAGGTTTCTAGAATTCTGCAGCTTCAACTTACAGCACAGAGCAAACCAGGCAATAAGTGTGATGTGTGTACAAGTAATTGCACACTCAGAGTATCTTCATTTTTAAAAGTATTAGTAAAATTCAAAGTAAACTGTTCACACTAAAGAGAACAATTAATATTACAAAGATGATCTTGTATACAGTTCTGCTTAATCCCTGTGGTATTGTTAGAGTTCTTTAAGCTCCTACCCTACACTTGCAGGACATGCACTAGGTCCAGACGTCTGTCCGTATGATCACAAATCTGCCTGCTTTTGTGAGCGGAGTTGTAATCTGCTAAGCTCACAGTCATTGGTTCTAGCAGACAGTTAAGGTTCTTCCTGGCTAGTTCTTCTACATTTCCATAATAAAAGAATGTTATTCTATCATGTGTTCGCGTATGGGGTAGACCATTCTATCACTATCATAATGTATATGTGCAATTAAATTCAGTTTAAATTGCACAAACACTTGGGTGAATTTGAACACTCTTATTTCTAAGATTGGCTTTTACAGTAATTGGCGGACGCTGTCAAATGCGTTTTTGTGGTCCATTTTGTTTATCGTTGTCTTTTATTTACTTTCTTAGGCATGTATTAAGTATTTTGTATTGTATAGGCAGACAGCTGATAGGTCTGTTTTTGTCATCTGTGGTGTCTTTCGACTTGGGTTTAATGTGTGTGATGTCATCTATCAGCCTCATTGGTGGTAACATAGAGTGTGGCTCACACTTATAATCCATCCATGGATTTTCCAACCCGCTGAATCCGAACACAGGGTCACGGGGGTCTGCTGGAGCCAATCCCAGCCAACACAGGGCACAAGGCAGGAACCAATCCCGGGCAGGGTGCCAACCCACCGCAGGACACACACAAACACACCAGGCACACACTAGGGCCAATTTAGAATTGCCAATCCACCTAACCTGCATGTCTTTGGACTGTGGGAGGAAACCGGAGTACCCGGAGGAAACCCACGCAGACACGGGGAGAACATGCAAACTCCACGCAGGGAGGACCCGGGAAGCGAACCTGGGTCTCCTAACTGCGAGGCAGCAGCGCTACCACTGCACCACCATGCCGCCCACACTTATAATTCTGTGTAAATATGGTTAAGCCAAAATCGTGCACGGGGAAACGTGTAATGATCTGCTTTACCATGGTAGGCATGAATAACTCTCTGGGGACTGTTTTGCTGCCATCTAGTGGGTAAAATCTTGCTTCCAACATTGGAACAATGTCAGTACAGTCAAGACTGCCTTGCTAACTTGTCTGTGCTGTTGCTGGTGAGGTTGAGTTGTTTGAGTAAGATGAGCTCTTTCTGTACCTGTTTTAATCAGCTTGAGGTTTCACTTCAAAGGAAAACTGAGCATTTGGTAGTATACCACCAAACTGCAGTGAGATACCGAAGTCCCGTCCTGTGAATGCGTAAAGCCTGGTGCATGACAATCGGGGTCAAGAAAGACCTCTGTCTCCTAAGTGCTGTTCACATACGCCAACTGTCCATGTTGGTGTCTGAGGAATTGAGGAAGTCATACTAGGAGTGCGTTGATCAAGTGGATCGGCCTCTGATGTTCTACCCTCATGTGCCAGCAAGAGACCAAATATTACAAAAATATCTTTTGACATCTGCTCTATCGGTGTCTGTGCATTGGAGACTATTTCAAAACATCACACGAAACACCAAAACTAAATCTAATCTGTGTCAGTACACCATTGGACTTTTGACATGCGTTTCATACTGTATTTATGTTAATGTTTTGGGATTTAAATGTTTCTTTTACATGTGTGTTAGCTTATTGTGTTTTGTTTTTTTTACCCCTCCCCTATAAGATCCCACAGATTTAATGGAGAACAGCAGTTGTGAGCATCTAAACATTGATGAAGGTTTTGGAGGAACATACACTAAAGCTTCACACTGGCTATTTGAATTGTGATGTAGTGGGGCATCCTGAGCTGGCTTCTCCTTCCAGCAATTGACTGCCGGCTTTGTCCATTCCCTAGCAGCTCTGGAAACAAGCAAGTATCTGTTATACCTGTGTGCCCCCTCGGGATGGAGCGTGTGAGCACCAAGCAAAAAGGGGACTTCCACCTCAAGTGCCCAGAGAAGAATTGCAACATCAGCACAAGAACAGTGTTGAAGATTTCAAATGTGGGCCAGCTGCCTGCCAAAGTGCTATTATTTTTGGGTACTCCATATATGAAACCTGGATTGTGCAGTTCTTCCCAGAAAACTTGTATCCTGCTTTCCTGGGGCACATGTTCTGGTGATTTATGCTGCACGAGGATAGAAAGCTCTTTTAAAAAAAAAAGATGTCGGTGCTGTGGTTTTCCATGTGGGAACAAACATTCACAATTTCAGGTCAGGGGTGCAGAAAGAGGACTTCGGATCACTGCTTCACATCACTCATGAGGGTACCTGGGATGGGCCTCTCTGGACCATTTCTGATGGTTAGATAACACCTTATTTATATAAAAGGTATTATCCAAGCATCATAAATTGTTGAGGTTCAGTTGAGGCTTTTAGTTGCTGGTTTTCCTTCAATGCCTGGTTGAAGACTTTCTTTGCTGAGCTTTGCCTTTCCTACATTGACAATTTCACTTTGTTCCTGGAGCAACAGTGTTTTTTTCCCAAAGAGATGGACTACATCTGCACAGGCCAAGCACCCAGACAGTAAAGCTAAGGTAATTAGTCAGTTGTGTCTCTTTAAAACCCATAGAAATCATATATGTTAGTTCAGCTACCAGTTTGGCTAAATTTGAATTGTCTAAACAAACATTTTATATTAAGTCACATGTAGCCAATATACACATTAAAAACTGTATATGGTGAGGGATTCATGTCCACCGCCTAATTGATATTCTTGTCATTGTCTGGTGGATTAATGCCAGCCCATGACTTCTAAACCATCCTTGCATTGCTTCAGTGCTTTAACTTTTTGGAAGGATTGAGTGTATCGGACTGTTGAGCTTTGGTGGCTGAATGGTCTGTTCTTATCCAGAATATACTAATGTTCTAACTAGTCATTTGTTCTGCGTTAAGAGTGATGATGACAGTGATGCTGATTTAAACAATCTATGTAGCTAGACTATAAACCTCTGCTAGGATTTGACCAATGGATGCACCCTCTGTCAGCGCTAGAGTAACGCACCACAGTCTGTCTAAAAGGTCTGCGCAAAGCAGGATAAGCATGAATGACTTTGAGCAATTAACACTCCTATACATGCTGTGCTCTTCTGAGCCCTTAAATGTGGCTTTACTAAATACTGGAGCGTTATCCTTCTATATAAAAGCGGTCGGGATTGTCCTTCTGTCCCGTGAGTGCTACGCAGGCGCAGAGTTTCACACACGCCCCGTCCATTTTGCAATGCATGATGGGATTTGTAGTTTTGTTTTTCCAGGTAAAAGATGATTTTCTACTCCAGACTGTGCGAGTAGCACGGAGTTTCACACACGCCCCGTCCATTTTGCAATGCACGATGGGATTTGTAGTTTCGTTTTTCCAGTTAAAAGATGATTTTCTACTCCAGACTGTGCGATCTCTTCTTCTTCTTTCTTATTATATAAAAGCGGTCGGGATTGTCCTTCCATCCTGTGAGTGGAAAGCATAGCGTTATTCCGCTTATCACAGACTTACTACTTGCAGCTTGCGGTACGAAGCGACATGATGTGAGCAGAGTTCTGGTGCTCTCATCGTTCTCTTGCTTTTGTGCGCGATGCGCTGGAAAAATAGACAAAATTATGTCTCTGGAAATAATTAATGTTGATGGAGTACAAATGCCTCACCTCGTAGTAAATATCAGGGGGGGTTCAAAAGGGCGACCTCAATATAGAAAAAAAGTTTAAATTTCATCACAAAAATAACAGAAACTACGAGTATTAAAGTAATACCGCTCAAATGCAATATAACCAAATTAATGAGTTTGTATAAAATATCAAATTGATCTACATATTGAATTGCCTTAAGAAGTGGTCAACTTAAAAGGCGGGTCAGCCTAGTATAAATAAATGTTGTTGTTGTTGTTAACCACTTAGACTTATTACATTAACAATGTTAAGTGTCAGGAAAACCGACTCTCTTACATCGAGTGAAATGTGGCTGAGTAGTGACTGTGGAGCAATGTTAAGTGAAGTAGTGCCTACAAATGAGTTTTGTTCGTTCTGTTTGCCGAGATACAGAAATGTGCTGTGAGTGTTTTCTCGAGCCATTTAAACTAAAGATGCCCGCTTTTGTTTTGTGTCCTTAGAGGATCTTGGCTTATTTTTTCAAGGAGTGACATAGTCTCTTGTATTTACTGTTAACATATCAGAGATCTATAATGCATCTTTCATTGCTCTCTCCTTGAACTGGTTATCCATAAGAACTAATTACGATAAGCTTTACAATTTAAAGACTATTTGAACAAACATAATAAGTTTGATACATAAAACCAGTTTCAGTTAGATTTTTAGAACAAGTCATAATAGAGAAACTGCACTGGTTAAAATCGTAAATGACCTGCAGGTTATTGAGGATGGAGACCATGGAACTATTCTCGTTCTACTTGAGCACAGCATTTGTCACCATAAACCACTGTATTCTTCTAAATCATCTTAGTCAAAGGATGGGCCTCTAATCTTAATGCTCCCTTTAGTGAAAATTATCTCAAAACATAAGGTGAGTTGCCACAGCTATACAGATGACCCCCAGGTTTACTTCTCTGTAGCACATAACCCTGATGATCGCTCGCTTAATGTCGGTCTGGTGTTTCTGAATGGATGAATATTTCTTTCCTTAAACTAAATGTAAAAAAAGAAATCTTAGTAGCTTTTAAAAATGGTAATAATGAGGGTGTTAGAAATAAGCTTGATCGCATAGAATGAAAAGTCAAGGCGCAAGTGAAATATTTAGGTGTAATCGTGGACTTTGACCTAAACTTTAAATCGCATATTAACCAGATTAACAGGATTGCATTTTTCTATTTAAGGAACATTGCAAAAGTTAGGCCCCTTAAAACCTTGTAAGATACTTAAATGAATTCAAGTTTTTGTTCTTCGTCGGCTAGATTACAGTAATGCACTCCTAACTGGTCTACCTAATAGACAGAAATTGACAGTGCAGTAAATTCAGAAGGCAGAAACAAGAATCTTAGCCAGAGAAGAAGAAAAATCTGAGCACGTCTTACCAGTGTTAGCATCATTTCATTGGTTACCCATGTCTCTTAGAATTGACTTTAAAATACAACTAATGATATATAAAGCCTTAAAAAATCTTTGATCCTCCTTGTACTTTGGCGTGCCTGCCCCCCTGCATTCTCACTTGTACCCTTAGATCTTCCAATAGTTGTCTGCTGATTATTCCAAGAGTCAAGTATAAAAAGTGGTGAGGACACCTTTTGCTGTTTTACATCAACGATCTGGAACACTTTACAAATAGAGTAATGCCAGGATAACACTAGATCATTTAATATTTATATTACAAAAACTCCTAAAATTCTCTAATTTAGAGTGTTTGTACCTACATTTTAGTTCTACCCTTAATAAAGTAGATATGCATAGAGTTAATACTCTTAAATGAATCTGCAGCCTTAATTGATCTTTTCTCTGTTTTCTTTTCCCAGTTCTTTTGTGGTGGTGGTTTGTGCCAGTACCACTTGACCAAAGTCCTGTGCAGCCACCTGTAATGAGTGAATGAAAGCAGATACCACAACCTCCCACGAGCCCCCCCTGTATTGAATCCTTGAAGATGAAGCCTAAAAACCAATAAGGAACAACTTGAGAAGATTTCTATTAGGTAGAATGGCTAGCTAGAGCTAGGTGGTCATTTGCGCCCCACCCCACTTGAACCCCTGCACATTTTTTTTTCCTTCCACCTTAACTTTATTCTTATTCTGAACTTTTTTTCTGTTCACCCTGGCTATTTGAACTTGTCATCGGGCCATTATTTAGAATCTTAAACAATTCTAAATTTAAGGACTCGTTTTCTGTTAAATGTCTATGTAAGTGTGCATTATTAATTTGTTCTTTACTATTTATGCATATCTAATTTTAATTTGTTTTTCTTTACTTCTTTTGACATCTTGTAGAGTAATTTAAATGCATTATTTGTATGAAAATGAGCGATAGAAAAAATTTTGTTTTTTGCAAACTTCAAAGCTGTTGACTCATTTTTGTTTTTTCTGGGATAAAAATAATACTAAGAAGACTAAAACCCGGTGTGAGTTATGGG
This sequence comes from Polypterus bichir lapradei, assembly GCA_026402145.1. Taxonomy (NCBI): domain Eukaryota; kingdom Metazoa; phylum Chordata; class Cladistia; order Polypteriformes; family Polypteridae; genus Polypterus; species Polypterus bichir. Next base: position 24,431,061 of record JANRMT010062856.1, on the reverse strand, counting down.
TTGTGTGTACTGTCCGTCCATTTCTCTGCAAGTGGTGAACCTCTTAAGCCAGAACTTGTAACCTCCATCCAAGCTGCTGAACCTCATGAGAGCAGAGGGCAGACCAGGACTGTGGGAGGTTGTGCTGTTCTGGTGTCCCACGGTTGTGGTGGTCAGTATGTGTCTGTCTGAATTTTTAATGGTTTTCAAATAAAGTTGTGGTGTTTTCCTAGTGTGCATAATTTGTACTGTTTTTAACTTCTGTTTTTTGCTTAATTGTATCTGTGTGTTTGTCTTTGTTCATTGTGCTTTTTGTGTTTCCTGTGTCTTTATTCTCTTATTTTGAAGGTTTCTTTGCAGTTTTGTTTGTCTGTTCTTGTGCTGTGTTAATATGTGTAAGTTACAGTTCATCCAGAAAGAATTCACAGCGCATCACTTTTTCCACATTTTGTTATGTTACAGCCTTATTCCAAAATTAATTAAATTTATTTTTTTCCTCAGAATTCTACACACAACACCCCATAATGACAGCGTGAAAAAAGTTTACTTGAGATTTTTGCAAATTTATTAAAAATAAAACAATTGAGAAATCACATGTAATAAGTATTCACAGCCTTTGCTATGAAGCTCAAAATTGAGCTCAGGTGCATCCTGTTTCCCCTGATCATCCTTGAGATGTTTCTGCAGCTTAATTGGAGTCCACCTGTGGTAAATTCAGTTGATTGGACTTGATTTGGAAAGACACACACCTGTCTATATAAGGTCCCACAGTTGACAGTTCATGTCAGAGCACAAACCAAACATGAAGTCAAAGGAATTGTCTGTAAACCTCCGAGACAGGATTGTCTCGAGGCACAAATCTGAGGAAGGTTACAGAAAAATTTCTGCTGCTTTGAAGGTCCCAATGAGCACAGTGGCCTCCATCATCCGCAAGTGGAAGAAGTTCGAAACCACCAGGACTCTACCTAGAGCTGGCCGGCCATCTAAACTGAGCGATCTGAGGAGAAGGGCCTTAGTCAGGGAGGTGACCAAGAACCCGATGGTCACTCTGTCAGAGCTCCAGAGGTCCTCTGTGGAGAGAGGAGAACCT